>CM053769.1:364028650-364104370 GCA_028658325.1 Potorous gilbertii | reverse complement strand
GTTGCTGCGCGGCTTCCACTGTTCCAGGATTTGTCAGGAGTTCTTTTTACAGGAAATCTGTAAAAAGCTGTGGGTTCGGACCTAGCATAGGTGAGTCTTTCTACTCCGCCATCTTGCCAGAATTTTCCTTTTAATCTTCGTTCTTGTCACCTAACAAGAGACTGCCAGATTGTTAAACATCTAGATTCTGTCCTTCTTTGAATATTGCAGGGATGTCCTTTTGGCGGTGCTTTCTTTTGGACCACTTTTTCATCCTCCTGGACATAGAAAAATCATAAATAGTAACCTAGATAATTCAGTTTTTACAAAATAAAGCAGGAAAGAAGATGTAACCTATATGATGCGCCATATGTTTAAACTGTCATCCTAGAATCCCTTCTCCTAGAAAATAAAGCTGTCCTATTCCCAAGCATATTTTCACATTATCAAAAAAGGAAGCTCTTTTCTCATTGTACTCTGCTCTATAATTTTTCTCTTTAATGTTTTGGGCAAATACTAGTCAGACAGTTGAGATTCCTAGAATTCCTTGCTTTCCACTCCAGGGAATTCAGAACTATCCCTTCACACCCCTGGGCCCTCCCTCTCTTTACCCAACATACAACAAACAGCTATTTTTGTGTGGTGAGGAGACGATGTGGTTCTATGTGTCTGATAACATAATAATAATAAAGAATTCAAAAGTTATTCACTTTAGTTAATAGCAATATACATCTTCCTTACAGTATTTCCAGCTACACCTATGTCACACTGAGATTGGGGGTAGGATTTGTAATATAATTGTTGCTATACTTACTTTTTTCCCTGAGACAGTAGACAACTGTCGTTGTCCTCCTTTCCCCTTCTCATTTCCCCTCGTCTCACGGTATCCATAGTGTTTCTGGTAATTCTGCCATGCTGGTACTGTTAATGAAGAGAAATTACATAAAACATCTGTAAGCTTGAATCTCAAAATGTAAAGAGTCTGTCTCAACCTTTATTAGGGCACTGAGATTATCTCTTTGGTCCCAGAATGGACCTCAGTGGTGTATTTCAGCAATGAAGCAGATGGCACAGAAACAACTCATCACTCAACACAATTTCTCAAGATTATTACCACAAAATGGAAGTAATTTTAAAGAAATATCCCTGAAACTTCCGGGAGCCAAGATGGAGGAGTAAACTGTAAGTTCTCATCCTCTTCCCTTGTTGACCTTGAAAACCCAGAGAATATTGCTCCAGGAAAAGTCCAGGAATAGTGGAGCCAGAAGAAGAGGCACAGCAGTTTTTTAGGTGAGGAGGCTGGGGAGAGTGACAGGAAGGGTCTCTCTTGTTGTGGTTGAAGGGAACCAGTGCATGATGTCCCAGCAAACCCTACCTCAGTGGACCAGCAGATCCTGAGCCCTGGGTGGTGGTGATGGTAAGCAACAAGATCAGGAACTAAGGTGAACCTGAGCAGAGTCAGGAGAATTGGGCAAACACCAGTGCAAAGAGGGAGCTTGCTAATACTCTAGCACGGCCTTAGGGGAGGAGACCTCCCATGGCCAGACCACCCCTCCCCCACATCCTACACCACAAGGATCAGTGTAACCCTAGGGAAACTCAGAAAAAAATCACCTGGCCTCAACTTTGGCACATAACAGTTAGCTCAGCACCATGTAAACTGCAGAATTATATAGCCTCTAGCTGACAAAACTAGAGGTCACAGCATGCAAAGCCAGTAACCAGGCCCCTAGGTCTCAGCACATGAAATGGAGCCCACTGTGCCCCAGAAGCAGAGATCCACTTTAAAAGCCAGTAGAAAGGCAATACACCATGAGCAAGAAGCAAATGAGAAAAGCAAAGACCATAGAATCTCATTATAGGGACAGGGAAGATTAAAGTAATAATTCAGAAAAAGGACAGTATTGATACTATACCCACATCTGAAATTTAAAAAGTGAATATAAATTGGTCTTGAGCTGAAAAAGCATTCTTGGAAAAGCTCAAGAAGGATTTTAAAAGCCAAATTAGTGAGGTAGAAGAAAAACTGACCAAGGATTTTAAACATACAATAGACAAAATGAAAAAATATCACTGAAGTGAACAGCTTCTTAAAAAGTAAAATGGGCCAAACGGATAAAGAGGTACAAAACCTAAATAGAGAAAATAACTTCTTAAAAGGAAAAATTGGACAAATGGAAATGGAGGTACAAAAGTTACTTGAAGAAAACAATTCATTAAAAATTAGAATTGGGCAAGTAGAAGCTAATGATTGTATGAGGCATCAAGAATCAGTCAAGCAAACTCTAAAGAATGAAAAAATAGAAGAAAAAGTAAAATATCTTATTGGAAAAATAAAAGACCAGGAAAATAGATCCAGGAGAAAAAATCTAAGAATTATTGGTCTACCTGAAAGCCATGATGAAAAAAGCCTGGACAGTATCTTCAAAGAAATCATCAAGGAAAACTGCCCTGAGGTCCTAGATCCAGAGGACAAAATAGTAATTGAAAGAATCCAGCAATCATCTCCGTAAAAAAAAACCCAAATTGAAAATACCAAGGAATATTGTTGCCAAATTTCAGAATTATCAGGTCAGGGAGAAAATACTGCAAGCAGCCAGAATGAAACAATTCAAATATCATGGAACTACCATCAGGATCACACGGGACCTTGCAACTTCTCCCTTAAAAAATAAGATGGATTGGAATATGATATTCTGCAACAAAATGTAGTTTGGTCTACAAGCAAGGATCAATTACCCAGAAAAATTGAGCATAATCTTTTGGGCAAGGAGTCAATGAAATAAGGAATTTCCACATGAGAAGGTGAGAGCTCAATAGAAAATTTGGTCTTCAAATACAAGGCTCAAGAGAGGCATAAAAAGGTAAATAGGAAAAAAAAAGAAGAAAAAAACTTATTTGATATGAGCGAACTGTTTACATACCTATAATGGGAGGAGGATACTTGTTAATCTTGAGAATTGTATATTAATCATGACATTTTAAAGGGATATATATATACAGAGGGTGTGGGCATAAATTTACTGATGCAATGATTAAAAAAGACCTAATTAAGGGGTACAAAGGGACAGGAAAGGAGGAGGCAGAAAAGGGTAAATTCCATCATATGAAGAAGCACAAAAACATATTAGAGGGAAAGAAGGGAGGAAGATGAGTATTGTTTGAGCTTTACTCTCATCAGATTTAGTTCAAGGAGGGAATAGCATATTCATTTAAATATAGAAATCTAACTTGCCCTACAGCTAGTAGGAGGAGAAAAGGGAAAGAAAAGGAAGGGGTGGTTAGAAGGGAGGGAAGAAGTAGTAAGGGAAATGGGAAAGAAAAGGGAGGGGGACTGATAGAAGGGAGGGAAGATTGAGGGAGTAAAAGTAAAACTCTTTTGAGGAAGGGAAGGAAAAAGGGAGACATAAAAGCATAGGGTATAGGGAAATAGGATGGAGAGAAAGACAGAGATAGTAATTATAACTGTGAATGTGAATGAGATGAACTCTCCCATAAAATGGAGGTGGATAGTAAAATGGATTAAAAACCATAATCCTACAATATGTTATTTACAAGATACATATATGACACAGGGGGATACAAACAGAGTAGAGGTAAAAGGCTGGAGTAGAATATATTATGTTTCAGTTGATGCAAAAATAAGGTAGGGGTACTAATCCTAATCTCAGACAAAACAAAAGCAAAAATAGATCTAATCAAAAGAGATAAGGAATGAAATGATATCTTGCTAATAGACAATGAAGTAATATCATTACTAAACATATATGCACCAAGTGGTATAGCACCCAAATTCTTAGAGGAAAAGTTAAGGGACTTATAGGACGAAATAGACAGCAAAACTACATTAGTGGGGGAACCTTCTCCTCCTCCTTTCTGAACTTGATAAATCTAACCTCAAAAATAAACAAGAAAGAAGTTAAGAAGGTGAATAGAATTATGGAAAGAGTAGACATGATAGACCTCTGGAGAAAACTGAATGGGAATAGAAAGGAATATGCCTTTTCCTCAGTGGTATATGGCACATATACAAAAATTGACTATGCAGTAGGACATAAAAATCTCACAATCCAGTGCAGAAAGTCAGAAATAGTCAATGAATCCTTTTCATATCATCCTGCAATAAAAATTATATCTAATAAAGTTCCATGGAAAGATTAATTGGAAACTAAATAATCAAATCCTAAGAATGAATGG
Organism: Potorous gilbertii; assembly: GCA_028658325.1. Lineage (NCBI taxonomy): Eukaryota > Metazoa > Chordata > Mammalia > Diprotodontia > Potoroidae > Potorous > Potorous gilbertii. The sequence goes on along the minus strand of CM053769.1, from coordinate 364,100,194 downwards.
GCCAAACAACAAATCATAGAAACAATCAACAACTTTATTCAAGAAAATGGCCATAATGAGACAACATACCAAAACTTATGGGATGCAGTGAAATCAGTTCTTAGAGGAAGTTTTATATCTCTGAATGCTTATGTGAATAAAATAGAGAAAGAGAAGATCAATGAATTGGGCATGCAACTGAAAAAGCTAGAAAAAGAACAAATTGAAAATCCCCAATTAAATACCAAATTAGACATATTATAAACCAATGGAATGATAAAATTGAAATTAAGAAAACCATTGAACTAATAAATAAAACTAAGAGCTAGTTTTATGAACAAAACGATAAAACTGATAAACCTTTAGTCAATTTGATTTTTAAAAGGAAAGAACAACAAATGACCAGTATCAAAAATGAAAAGGGTAAACTTATTTCTAATGAAAAGGAAATTAAAACAATAATTAGAAATTATTTTGCTAAACTGTATGCCCATAAATTTGAATATCTTAGTGAAATAGATAAATATTTACAAAAATATAAATTGCTCACCTTAGCAGAAGAGGAAGTAAAATACCTAAATAAACTCATCTTAGAAAAAGAAATTGAACAAGTTATCAACGAACTTCCTTGGAAAAAATCTCCAGGGTCAGATGAATTTACATGTGAATTCTATCAATCATTTAAACAATAGTTAATTCCAATACTATATAGACTATTCGGGGAAAATGATAAAGGATTCCTACCAAATTCTTTTGTGATACAAATGTGGTGTTGGTTTCTAACCAGGGAAGAACCAAAACAAAGAAATAAAATTATAGACCAATTTCCCTAATGAATATAGATGCAAAATTTTAAAATAAGGTATTAGCAAAAAGATCACAACAACTTATGATGAGAATAATACACTTTGATCAGGTAGAATTTATAGCAGAAATGCAGGGATGGTTCAATATTAGGAAAAGTATTAGTATAATTTATCATATCAACAACAAACCTAACAGAAACTGTATGATTTTCTGAATAGATGCAGAAAAAGATTTTGACAAAATACAACACCCATTCCTATTGAAAAAACTGGAGAGCACAGGAATAAATGGAGCCTTCCTTACAATAATTAGTATCTACCTAAAATCATCAGCAAGCATTAGATGTAATGGCAATAAGCTAGATGCATTTCCAGTAAGATTGGGGTGAAATAAGGATGTCCATTATCAACACCGTTATTCAATATGGTACCGGAAATGTTAGCTTTAGTAATAAGAGAAGAAAAAGAAATAGAATTAGAATAGACAATGAAGAAACTAAGTTATCACTCTTTGTAGATGATATGATGATAGAGAATCCTAGAGAATCACATAAAAAACTACTTGAAATGATAAACAACTTTATCAAAGTTGCAGGATACAAAATAAACCCACATAAACCATCTGCATTTCTATATATTACTAACAAAACCCAAAAGCAAGATATAGAGAAATCCCATTTAAAGTTAGTATAGACACTATAAAATATTTGGGAGTCTATCTGCTAAAACAAACCCAGGGACTATATGAACACAATTACAAAACATTTTTTGCATAAATAAAGGCAGATTTAAATAATTGGAGAACCATCAGTTGCTGTGAGTAGGCTGAACTAATATAATAAAAATGACAGTTCTACTTAAATTAATTTACTTATTCAGCGCCAAACCAGTCAAACTACCAAAAAAATTGTTTCATAGAGCTGGAAAAGATAACAAAATTCATCTGGAAGAAAAAAGTTCTAGAATATCAGGGGAATTAATGAAAAGAAATGCTAGAGAAGGTGGCCTACCCATATAAGATCTTAAAATGTATTATAAAACAGCAACCATAAAAACCATTTTGTACTGTCTAAAAAATAGAGAGGTAGATCAGGGGAATATGTTAAGTACATAAGGCACAGCAGTTGATGACTATAGCAATCTACTGTTTAATAAACCCAAGGATCCCAGCTTCTGGGATAAGAACTCATTATTAGACAAAAACTGCTGGGATAACAGGAAAATATTGTGGCAGAAACTTGGCAGACACCAATGCCTGACCCTGTATACCAGAATAAAGTTCAAATGGGTACATGATCCAGGTATTGAGACTGATACTATAAACAAACTAGGAGAGCAAGGATTGTCAGATCTATGGAGAATCAGGAATTTATGACCAAACAAGAGATAGAGAATATTATGAAATGCAAAATGAATAATTTTGATTACATTAAACTGAAAAGTTTTTGCACAAACAAAGCCAATGCAACCAAGATTAGGAAGGAAGAAGAAAGCTGAGAAACACTTTCTTACAGCTAGTGTCTGTGATAGAGGCCTCAAGTCTAAACTATATAGAGAACTGAGTCAAATTTGCAAGAATGTAAGTCATTCCCTAATTGATAAATAGTCCAAGGATATGAAGAGGCAGTTTTCAGAGGAAGAAATTAAAGCTATCTACAATCATACAAAAAAATGCTCTAAATCACTATTGATTAGAGAGATATAAATCAAAAGAACTCTGAGGTACCACATCACACCTATCAGATTGGCTAATATGACAAAACATGAAAATGATAAATGTTGGAGAAGATGTGGGAGGATTAGAACACTAATTCATTGTTGGTGTAGCTGTGAGCTGATCCAACAATTCTGGAGAGCAATTTGGAACTATACCCAAAGGGCTATAAAAATGTGCATACCCTTTGACTCAGCAATATCACTTCTAGGACTATACCCTAAATATGTCATTAAAAATGGGAAAAGGTTTCATTTATAGCAGCTCTCTTTGTAGTGGCTAAGAACTGGAAATCAAGGAAATGCCCATCAACTGGGGAATGTCTGAACAAGCTGTGGTATATGAATGTAATGGAATACTATTGTGCCATAAGAAATGATGAACAGATGGACTTCAGAAAAACCTGGAAAGACTTATATGAACTGATGATGAGTGAAATAAAAAGAACCAGGAGAACATTATACACAGTAACACCCACAGTGTGCAAGGACTGTTTTTGATAGACTTAGCCCTTCTCAGCAATATAAGGACCTAAAACATTTTCAAAGGACTCATGATGCAAAATACCATCCACATCCAGAGAAAGAACTATGGAGTCGGAATGCAGAATGAAGCAACTGTTATCTCCTTTATGTTTTGTTTTTCTCATGGATTCCACCATTCGTTTTAATTCTTTGCTACATGGGAAAATGTTGACTAATGTCTAAATGTTTGACTAATGGAAAAATGTCTTTAATAGGAATGTATGTGTAGAACCCATAAAAGATTGTATACCATCTCAGGGAGGGAGAGGGGAGAGAGAGAAAATTTTGAATTTATGGAAATGATTGTTGAAAACTGAAAACAAATAAATTAATACATTTGAAGGAAAAAAAGAAATATCCCTGAAGTTCAACTTGTTCCCCTCTCTCTAGATGTGACTCTTCTGATCATGATCAATTGGAAACACAAGTTCTTTTCTAGTATAGCCTGAAGTCCCTTTCACCTCAGTTCCAAATGTCAGCAGAAGTGGCAGGTGCAATACACAATGAAACATGCCAGGTGAACATCATGATTACTTATAAGTCTGCTGTTCACCATTATTGCAGCTCAATCTTAAGAGTGCTTTTCTAGGATGAGTCTGAAGATCTTTTTATCTTAGTTCAAAAATATCAAGTGGCCGATGCAATATACAAAAACATGAAGGCTCATGTCAGGTGAGATCTCTGATAGTTATAAAGGCCTTCTGTCCACCTTCACTGCAATTTAATCTTAAGAGTTCTCTAAGATGAGTCTGAAGTTCCTTTCAATTCAGTTTAACAAAAGCATTAACAGAAATAGGTCATGGAGTCTCATGCAAGGTGAACTCTTTTTGGGCAACAATTCTTCATGCTCTCTTTACAGAATTTTGATAAGAAATGTGCCCAGGCAGATGGGCAGGCTCCTTGGATAATGCTGAGCATCTGTGGCAAATTCACAAGGACTCAGGCTAACTATGTACCAGGACTTTAATTTTGCCCAAATATCATCTTGTGATGTTTAGTACCATCCTTGAGATATGCAAAGATTGTCTCAATCCAGAAATGCTGACTGTTTTCTTAAAGTTACCTGCTTGCTTCACTTCTAGCTAACTAGAGTATTCTTTGACCCTTCACTTTCCCAGTTGATCACTTCAATTGCCACATTTGATCTTTACTAAGAAATCCTGTAATCTGGTATAATTTATAAAGCTATGTAAGCAGAGATATTCCTCAAAATCACTTTGTAACTTTACATCTCCACACTCAAACTGATGGAGTTAGATTAGATAATTTCTAAAATGTTATAATTCTGTGATTTTACTGTCTTGGATATTTCCTAGTGAACATCAGAATTGCTCCACAATAATGGACACCTTCATTCTTATCCCCAGGGCATCAAGAATATTCACAGATTGAGCCAGAGTGGAAACCAAAGGGAAGTCAGATTTAAAATTCATTCAGTGGGGACCATTTTCCATTCAAATGCATTAAGTACAGTTTCCATTCTCTGAATCTATAGTTCAGAAGTTACTCCTCCATCCTGAGATGTTCTTTACTGATCTCTTCTCTCTTCTCCTCTCCTCCTATTCTCTCCCTCCCCTCCTCTCGTCCCCTCTTCTGTCCTCTCTTCTCAATTCTCTTGTTTCTTATTTACTGAACCAAGAAATATGACCAGGGACATACTGTTCTAATAATTTTTTTCCCATGAGAAACCTTTTACGGATCATTTACTGAAGTCAAACAAATAAAAAATAATTGTCCCTAATATTTTCTTAGGTTGGGGAGAAAGCAGGCTGTAAGAAAAATGAGAATTATTCTATCTTGAAAAAACTAGATCCACAATACTTCAGAATCCATATGTGAATTGCTATTGGAGGCCAAATGATAATTGCTATTGGTTTCCAAATCTGAAGCCAAATCTGACAAAGTATTTGTCAGGATGGTGAAAATGGATTACTTATCTGTGGAATGGTGACTACCTTTTCCAATTTGGAACTATCCTTCATCACTCATATATCAGCAGAGATCAGCAGCTCTTTTCATTCTGCAATCTTCCAGTGCCAATATTAATTTTATTGTGTGCCACAATCTGTTTCTATTGACTTACAGACTTTCTGGTAAGCCTTCCTCCCTTTCTTCTTTCTTTTCCTCTCCAGAGATATATTACTCTAGGGAAAATGTCGGTCCCAGGATAAATATATATATATATATATATATATATATATATATATATATATATATATATATGTTAAGACTGTAGAAACCGTCTTTAGTGTGTGTTCATATATTCAACTAAAGTAACATTCTGATAAAATATCCAGCAAACAAAAATTCTTTTCTCCTCTCTTATTTCAAATGGAATCTCTCCATTCTTAGGCTTGTATGGAGACCTTGGACTTGAGATAAAGGATTGACTGACTCTCTGGGTCACTTCAGATATGGATGGATACTGCATATCTCTTTCTCTGCCTGGGGGTCTTTCCATTCAACATATAAAAGCTGTGGAAGTATCCATTTACCCAAATTTTCTCATTTAGTTAAGAAAGAGTACTGCAGGGGCTGTTATGGGACATTTGCCATCCAAAGACAAAATGGAGGCTGAGAAAATTGCTGTATCAAACATTCCAAGTTAAGTTTAAGAAGGAAGAAAAATAGGTGGAAGTATGGAGGAATCCTTTGCTTGGTTGGATTATTAGTAAAGTCATATTAATTCTGCTGAAGGAATTAAATAATTCACAATTAGATGATTCTATGGCCTAAAGTTTTTTCTGTAAGGGTATACTATTCTGACGCTACGTAATACCAGGCTGCCTGACTCATCCCCAGATAGACCCCTCTATTACCAAATTCTTCACCTTGCAACAATTATCTGCTCACAATTTGAGTCAGCCAGAATTCCAGGTTTTTCAATTGCCAACAAAAAGAGATGGGAAGAAATCAAGCTAACTCTAGGGTTATCCAGTCAGTTTCAATCAGTTTCACTATTCAGAAAATCAGCTAACTACAACATAATCTATCCAAATAAGCTCAACATCCAACCCTTTGGAGAAGTCTTTTTAAGGTGAACTGTCACTGCTAAATTTTTGGTTTTTATATAGCCTTGGATTCCAAATCACTATTTTAAAGAAACTGTCATTGTCTCCAAGAGTTTAACAGAAACTGATTTAATGACTGAGGACAAGTCATTTTCTCATCTCTGAGCTCCATGGTATACATCTACAAAAAGAAGTCATTGTATTAGATGACTTCTAAGGGGCCTCTGACATTCCATATTCTATGTTCTAAGTCCCTTCTAGCTCTGATATTCCATGCTCTAAGATTGGCATTCTATGTCCTGTTCTAAGGTTCTTTCTAACTCTCCAGTCCTATACCCCTATGATTTACTTAAATCATCTTTAAAAAGTAACCCCCACACATATTTTCTCCCTTTTTCACTTGGGAATGCCCAGATGCCCTAGAAATTCTTGTTGTGAAAATTAGATGGCAAGTTTACATTTAAAATTAAAATATGACTTTGTGATATTATAACTCAAAGAGTAAAAAGCACTGTATTCTCTTTGCTACCAAATCCCAAGACATTTCAAATGCAGTTATTGTTATGATTCTTCTTCCTTGTATTGCTGTTATGAATATTAATGACAACAATATAAACCCTTTGCAGAACTGCCAGTCAATAGAGAACATACAAGACACACAGTAGGGCAGTCCTCTTTAGTCAGAAAAATGTCACTATTATTTTCCCTCCCTTCCCCTTCAGTCTACTTCCACTTAGTCAAAAGAAAGCTACAATTAATTCACCTTTTTTTAATAAACAATATTTTGTTTTTTTCCACTTACACATAAATATAGGTTTCATCATTCTTTTTAAATAAGATTTTGAGTTCCAAATTCTCCCTCTCTCCCACCCTCCCTCTCAAAGACTGTAAGCAATCTGATATAGGTTATACATGTGCAATCATGTTACATATATTTTCCCATTCATCATGTTTTAAAGGAAAAAACAGAAAAGGGAAAAGAAATGAAAATAAATTTAAATGTGAAAGCAGTATGCTTCCATCTTTATTCAGACTCTATAGTTCTTTTCTGGATGTGATTAGTATTTTCTATCATGACTCTTTTAGAATTACCTTGGATCATTGTGTTGCTGAGAAGAGCTAAGTTAGGCATAGTTGATCATGGCACAATGTTGCTGTTATTGCATACACTATTCTCCTGGTTCTATTTACTTTACTCAGCATCAGTTCGTCTAAGTCCAGGTTTTTCTGAAATTCTCTTGCTCATCATTTCTTATGGAATAATAGTATCCCATTACATCCACAACTTGTTCAGTCATTCCCCAATTGATTAACATCCCCACAAATTCCAGTTCTTGGCCACCATCAAAAAAAGCTGTTATAAATATTTTTGTGCAAGTAGTCTTTTTTATTTCTTGTTATCTCTTTGGGATACATACCTAGTAGTGATATTGCTGAATCAAAGGGTATGTACAGTTTTAATGCCCTTTGGGCATACCTCCAAATTGCTCTCCAGAAAGTTTAGATCAGTTCAGAACTCCACCATCAATGCATTCCAACTTTCCCACATCTTCTCCAACATTTATCATTTTCCTTTTCTGTCATATTAGCCAACCTGACAGGTGTGAGGAGTGCCTCAGAGTTGTTTTAATTTGCATCTCTCTAATCAATAGTAATTCACATTTCCATTACCTAAGCGTCAAGTCATACATGATTTTGAAATTCTTCCTCATAATAAAGCCTCCTGCTAAAAACTGGAAAACAGACAAGTACTATTCATACTGAACTACTTATTGAACCTAGGGGGAAGAAGGAAGCTATTTTTAAAAATGGATTGGGATTGGTAGGATTAGAAAGAGTCAGAATTTTTTTCTTCTTTACCTAAAACCTACTTGGTTTTATGGGCAGCTAGTTATCACAGTGAATAGCATACAGGAAGACTCATCTTTATGAGTCTGACTCTGATCCCACAACATCTCTTTGTGTGTAGTTTTGTGACCCTGGGTAAGTCACTTAACCCTGTTTGCCTCAGTTTCCTCATCTATGAAATGAGTCCATAAAGGAAATGGAAAACCACTTCAGGATCTTTGTCAAGAAAGTCCCAAATGGGGTTATGAAATCATACACAACTGAACAACAAAACCTACTTTTCCCCCTTTTATCTTGGCCAAGGGGCTCCATTTTGTTCTCTCCCCAATTCCTTCCCCACAAGATGTATGCTTACTTTGAGTAAAACCAACTTCACTTAAAGAGAAGTTATGGTCCCACTTGTAGCCTAGATTTGAAGTGATCAGATAGAATACTTTGGTAGGATCCAATGGCCTAAAATTCTATAGGGAAAGGATGCTCACATGGTATGAGCAGCTCTAAGGAATAAAATTCTAAAGAAATGAAAAAAAACCATTTTAATTAGGAAGAAAGTGGGAAATATAGCTATAACAATTTTGAAGTACTTAAGAACTCTGGACTATTGTAATGAGAGTTAACGATCTTCCTGCCCATTAATAGGCATCATATGGAGCCCATTGGAAGAGGAACTTGTTTAAAGGGAAAGTTTGCTTATGGGGAGGTTTGCTTGCTTGAAGGCTTTCATGCCTTTTGTTCAGTAGACACGGAAGCAGGAGGACAGTAACGACTTCTGGCTCTGAAAAGTCTATATATACTCTGAGATGAGGTTTTGTTTGAGGACCTGCAAGAAGGTCCATGTTCAAGGTGAGACAGTAGCAGTGTTTCCCCCCTTCTCCCCCACCCCCTGGCCCTTTGGAAACCCAGATGTTGGTGCTTATCTCTCTGGTAACTATATAAATGTAATGCTCAGACAGCTGGATTTGTCTGTTGATCTGTGATGTATGTATTGCTTCTGGTCAGAAAGTTAGAAGCCCTGTCTATTGGTCTTTATTTCTGTGCTTATATTTTCTCCGTTGAATGTGATTAAAAAAGATTGTTGACCCCTTAAACTGCTATCGTTCCTAGTAAAGCAGATCTAAGAAACTGTGCTAGCAGTCATCCTGCGTATGCTTGTGTAGTTGTTGCTACAATTATACAATGACCAACTATGATTTCAGAATACTGAAATGATAAAAATGTTATCCATATCCTGAAAGAGAGGTAATGAATTCAATATGCAGTAAGAGACACACACTTTTGGACAAGGCCAACGTAGGAATTTGTTTTCCTTAACTAGGTACATTTGTTACATGAGGTTTGTGTTTTCTTTCTTTTTTTCCAGTAGTGGGGAGAGGTTGAAGAGTGAGAAAAGATGTGTTTGTTCGTTGAAAAAATAATTTAAATTTTAAAAAATAGAGACAAATGTGAACCAAGTTTTACTAAAGTATAAGGTCTTTGAGTACAAGGACTGTCTTACTTTTGTATTTGAATTTGTAAATTTGAAAATAGCATTTGAATTCTCAGTGTAGGTCACAGAATCTGACAAATAGTAAGTATTGCTTAAATGCTTGTTGTTTGCTTGGCAGGAAAGTACGGAAACCAAAATTTGAAAAATTCTTTTTAAAAATAATGCTGTTTTCTTCCAGAGAGAGAACTGATCATCTGAATACAGGCTGAAGCATATTTTTTCATTTTATTTTTCTTACATTTTTTTCAGAACATGGCTAATGTGGAAATATGTTTTGAATGACTTCCTATATATAATGAGTATTTTATTTCTTGCTTTCTCAGTGGGTGGGGGAGAGAGCAGAAGGATGGAGAGAATTTGGAACTAAAAATAAAAATTTTTAAATTTAAAAAAGAAAGAACAAGAAATTCATCAAATAATTTAGATTTTAAAAGACAAACATGAAGATGAAAGTAAGAGTGAGTAATACACGATGAATATAAAGATGTGGCTTGGTCCTGTAGGAATAGTATCAAGATGGTTAAGACTCAAAATAAGCTGAGGCTACCAATGAATACTAAATATCACAAAAAAGTGATATCGATTTTTTTGTTGCTGTGTTTTTTAGCTGTATTTAAAAAAGAGAAAGGGAAAAAATTGCTCAAAATGAATGCAAAAATCATAGGATGAAGATAAGGAATAATAGAGGACAGAGATAAAAAGCACAACTATTCAACCCACATTTTGCTTTTATATTCTTTCCCAAAGAAATATTTCCAAGTACTTTCTATACCTTAAACTCACTCTCAGCACTTCTTAAACTTTGGGTTGCATCCTCATATGGAGTCATGACCCACAGTTTAAGAAGTGCTGAAGGGGTCACACGTGGGAAAAGCTTAAGAAGTCCTTTAAGGTTTAAAGTATATAAATGTTCCCTATTTCTATGAAATCTGCAGATAACAGATAAATGGATGAGATCACTGACCCCCTTGGATGAAAAGGCAGAGTCCAAAAAGAGTCTTGTGAACCAATACAATAAGCCAAATCTATTAAGATGAGATTTAATAGTAAAATGAAAGTATTTAAGCATTTAAGTTTTTAAAATGTTACAGGTACAAAACTAAGGAACTTTGGCAAGATTGCAGTTCCACAGAAAATGCCCCAAGGTTTTAATGGATTATAAGGTCAATATGAGTACAGAGATTGATCTGGTAGACCAAAACAGTCAATGAAATTATAGACAACATTCAGAGAACTGGTATTCAGAACACAAGAGATCATAGACTTACTGCTCTCAGCCCTGATCATCCAACAATTGGTCAGGTTCAGGGGTAGATACCACCTGTTAAGAAGGAAATTAAGAAGCTGCAGAGTAAGAAGAGTAGGGACCCTGTCATATGTAGATCAACTGAAAGAACTGGGGATGTTTATTCTAGGGGTGGAGAACAGGAGCCTTTGTGGAGACATGATTGCTTTGTTCAAGTGTTTGAAAGATTGTCATGTGGAAGAGGAATTTGTCTTGTTTTACATGTTCCTAGAAAGAAGAACCCTAGTTACAGAGAGGCAGACTTAGGGTCCATGTAAAAAAAATCCTAATTGCTAAAGGTATTTGGCAATATATCTTGGAAAGTGGTGGGCTCATCCGCACTAGAAGTCTTAAAGCTAAGCCAATGACCTTTCATAAGGTGCTATGTAAAGGATCATACTTGTAGAAGAGATTCTTGTTCACCTTTAAGTTGGACTACAAATCTCTTTGTTCTCTCAAATCTCTGAGATTCCTTGATTTTGTCATGTCATGGAAGGTTGATAGGTTTACAGATCTTACTTGTTCCAGGCTCAATATTTTCATCCATTACCTGTAAGCATTTAATTATATAATCTCTAAGGTTCTTTTTAGCTTAAACTTTCATGCATTCTCAGCTATTGCACCAAAAACTTAAGATTTACTGCCTTTGAATCTGCACCTTTACAGTTTGTAGAGAAAAATTGACTTGAGATGAAATAAGAACTGTCTCCCCACTGCCTTCATTTTTCAAAAATTTTATAATGATAGTTATATATCCTTGGTGCTTTTTTTGGTATATAATTATGTACACATATAACTTATTTATTTTAGAAATGTCCTTTTCCAAAAGACAATGATAGTAATAAAGCGCATTAATGTTGTGCTCTTTTTAGAATTATAGCTCTTCAAGGTAAGTAGAGCAAGTGATGCTCTCCCAATTTTACAGACAAGGAATCTGGGAGATTGGAAAGCAAGAAAACAAATACTTGTTAATGGAAAAAATAACTCAAATTAAAAAGTAGAGACCAAGGTGAACTAAGCTTCATTAAAATATAAATTCTTTGAGGCCCAAAGCTATCTCTAATTTGTAAATTTGTATATTTGAATCCCCAGCATAGAGCAAATTACCTGACTCAACAGGTATTCCATAAATACTTATTGAAAGGGAAATGACATCTCCATGATCCCACATGTAATAAAAGCCAAAGTTAGAACTGGAATCTGTCTCCTGACTCCAAGTCCAGGATTCATGGTAAGTACATTGTGAAATGAATAATTTGTCTTTAGCAATCATAGACTCCTTGTTCAATGATTCTAGGGCCCCAATTCCCCTCTGATGTCACATTTAAGCATCTTATCCTCCCCCAGGAAATGTTTCCTCCTCTGAATCTTTCCCAGTCAATTTCTCCCTCATTAAAATGTTTTTGACCTACTTTCCATTCCCTCAGTACCCGACCCTCTGAAAATGTAATAACTCAGCAGTTAAAAAGAAAAAGCACAGCAGACGGTGTGGTGTGACAGAAAAAGTGCTGGATTTGGAGTCAGAAAATCTGGGTTTAAGACCTGCCTTAGATATTTCATACCTATGTAATCTTGGACACAGCCCTGCCTCACTTAAATCCAATTCACTTGCAAGCTATGGTATCATCTTCCTAGTATCATTAGTCCTCTTCAAGAATGAAGGACAAACAATGGGCAAGGGTCTCACATGTACAAATATTGATAGCAACACTCTTTGTAATGGCCAAAAACTGGAAATCAAGGGGATGCCCATCAATTGGGGAATGACTGAGCAAGCTGTGGTATACGAATGTAATGGAATACTATTGAAATGATATAAGAAATGATATTAGAAATGATAAACAGGAAGACTTTAGAGAGGTCTGGAAAGACTTATATGAACTGATGCTGAGTGAAAGGAGCAGAACCAAGAGAACTTTGTACACAGCAGCAACCACAGTGTGCGAGAGCTTTTTCTGGTAGACTTAGAACTACGTCGCAATGCAAGGACTTAAAAAATTCCCAATAGTCTCTTAAGATAAAATGTCTTCCACATCCAGAGAAAGAACTATGGAATTCAGTCACAGAATGAAGCAGATCATTTTCTTTGTATTATGTTTTGGTTTGTTTTATGACTTCTCCCATTCATTTTAATTCTTCTATACAACATGAATAAGGTGAAAATGTATTTAATAGTAATGTATGTGTAGAACCTATATAAAACTATGACATCTCAGGGAGGGAGGGGAAGAGGGGGTAAGGAGGGGGAGGGAAGGGAAAAAAAATCTAAGTTATATGGAAGTCATTGTAGAATACTGAAGACAAATAAATTAATTATAATAAAAATGATGAAGGACAAACAATCTGTGAATCTAGCTGCCCCACTGCCCTAATTCCAGCTGGGCAATATTTCTCCTTTCTTCTTTCTTGTAACTCACTCCTCTCCCTTTGTCCACTAGGAAATCATACATTTGGGTGCCCTGCCTAAAGGAATATAAATTTTGATTGCTGAAATCTCACAGGATATCTTGGGGTTTATAGGCTAGATTGCATTTATAAAGACCACACCTTGAAGCCAAATCACTCTGGCTCTCTGTGATCAGCCAACAATAGTCCCCAGATCCCACACTTGTTCATTATTGTGGTTTTGTGGCATAGCAATTGTTTCTGTTTTGGTCAGGAACCTCAAGAGTCTTCCTCTCAAAGACTGTTTTGGTTTTTTTTTTTACTTTGTAAAAGATGCCATTTTTTGCCTCATTTCTTACCTAGCTTTAATCACTGAATGGGAATTGCCTCAGATCAACAGATCTGGGAAAGACCTTGGATTAAAAAGACCCAACATCTCCCATGGCATCCGGAGCCATTTCCACTCATTCTGAGGTATATCTTACCACTAGACCCAGATGGCTTGAGAGAAGTCAAATACAATACACTTGCAAGTCATAACATCACTTTCCTGAAGTCATTGGTCCCTTTTGAGAATAAAGGACAAACAATGCCATAACTTTGGGCAAGTCATTAAACCTCTTTGGAGTCTGCTTCCTCACTGCAAAACCAGAATATTGGACTAAATGATTTCTAAAGTCCCTCTCAGCTCTAAATATGATTCCACAACCCAGGTTATAATCCAGTTTTTACTGCTAATTAACTATATTACCTTGGGAGAGTCACTTCATCCCACTGGACCTCAATTTCTGCATGTGCAAAATGTTGAGTTATACCATATGGTAAATTTGTTCTGACAATTTACTCTTTAGGATATTATGATGATAGTATATGACAAGAAAGCAACACTGTCTACTAGGGCAGACACAATCTCCTTTTCTGAAAGTGGTGGGGAGAAAAGGTAGGAGGCATGCTACAAATCTGAAGAGAAATCATCTACAGTCTAGCACAAGAAGCTCTAGATGGATCAAGTTGCTTCAGCTGATGCAGAACATGTTTTTTATCCATAAGGGAAAGAAAATAGAGATAGTAAGGTGAAAAGAATTATTTCAAAGTAAAATTTTTGTGATATTTTTGGGCTATTTGATACTCCTGGTCCTTGTTAGTTTCCCCTGGTCTTTTCAGTCACACACACACACACACACACACACACATATCAAAAACCATTTCAGTGGTACTATAAAGAATAATTGTGAGAAGACATAAAGAAATATAAAAAGCTCTGGAGAATACTGTGACTTAGACCCACAATAAACTTAAAAATTTTTGGTGCCTCAGCCTCTTATTTAGGTTACTGTCTTTAATAGTAATAAGTATAATTATCCTTAAATCACTAAAGAATTTGTTAGGGACTCAAAAAGGATGAAAAGCTATCAATAAAAAGAATGAATTGATAGGATCAAAGTTAGAGAAAGAAGAGATCTCAGAGGCAATTCAGTTGGGTTGCCTCATTTTAAACTGGAGGAAACTAGAGCTCAGAAAGATTAAGAGACTTTTCCCAGGTCATACAGGGAGGAAGTGTCAAGGGTATCATTTGAACCTCTAATTCCTAAGTAAAATAAATCAATGAAAAATACCTTCCAGAAACATCTAGAAGCCAAGATTGCAGAGTAAGCAGTAAATCTCTGTAACTTTTCCATATTCACCTCCAAATAACCATAAAATATAGCTCCCAAATAAATCCACAGAACTTGCAAAAATATGGGTGAAACGATCTTTCAGCCTAAGAAACTTAGAAGATAAACAGTAAGGTCTGCCTCACTTGGTTAAAAGGGAAGTACTGTCCAGGAGAGGAAGCATCCTAGCCCCTTAGCAAACTAGTGGAAGATCTTTTGTCCCAGACAAGTAAAGTGGGTAAAACCCAACACCAGGAATCCCACACGCCTCAGCATAGCTGAGAAATGAGCAGACTCCAGCTCTGGGATCCTCCATATGCTTCAGTGAAGCCCTGGGCAAATAAGCAGCCTTCAGTGGTCATACCTCCTGTGCTTCAGTGTAACCTCAGGAAAATGCAGAAACACTATCACTGAATTCAGCACATGCCCTAGTTCTCTGGCTCACCAGCAGGTAAGCTGCCTGTAAGTCTACAGTACATCAATCACTCCCATCCTACTTCCACCCCCTCATTGAAGTACCAGACAAGATAATCCCCCAAGGGTCTCAGAGCAACATCAGACAAACAGTCAGAGTCTGCAGCCCCAGGAACAAGAAGTCTGAGACAACACTCCTTCCACTGCAAGAGGAGAGTTCAAATTTAAAAGAAAGGAAAAAGGCCAAAAAAAAATGACCAAAAAACAATTTAAAAAAATAATTTGATCGTAGAAAGTCACAATGGTGAAAGGAAAAATCAAGACACAAACTTAGAAGAGGACAACAATGTCAAAACACCCATGGGCAAAACCACTTCCCAAAAATGGGAAGTGACCTCAAGTATAGAAAGAGCTCATGGAAGAACTCAGAAAGGAGCTTGAAAATCACAGGAGAGGTAGAAGAAAAATGGGGAAAAGAAATGAGAGTGATGAAAGATAATTTTGAAAAAAGAGTCAACAACTTAGAAAGAAACTCCTTAAAAAGTAAAATTGGTCAAATGGAGAAAGAGGTATAAATGCTAACTGAAGAAAATAATTCCTTAAAAATTAGATTTGGGCAAGTAGAATATGCTGACTGTATGAGACTTCAAGAATCAGTCCAAGAAAATCAAAAGAATGAAAAAAGGTTGAAGGAAAGGTCTAGAACACCTCATTGGAAAAACAATTAAACTGCAAAATAGATCCAGGAGAGATAATTTAAGAATTATTGGACTATTTGAAAGCCATGATTAAAAAAAAAGGACCTGGACACTATCTTTCAAGAAATTATCAAGGAAAACTGCCCTCATATCCTAGAATTAAAACACAAAACAGGCATTGAAAGAATTCACTGATCACCTCCTGAAAGAGATTACAAAATGAAAACTCCAAGGAATATTATAGCCAATACCAGATCTCAAACTATATTATAAAGCAGTAATTATTAAAACTATCTGATACTAGCTAAGAAATAGAATGGTACATCAGTGGAATAGATTAGGTACATAAGACATAGTAGCAAATGACCATAGTAACCAAGTGTGATAAGCCCAAAGACCCTAGCCTTTGTAATAAGCACTCACTATTTGACAAAAACTCCTGGGAAAACTGGAAAACAATAGGACACAAACTAGACATAGGCCAACATCTCCTGCCATATACAAAGATAAGGTCAAAATGAGTACATGATTTAGATGAAAGGGTGACATAAGCAAATTAGAAGAGCAAGGAATAGTCTACCTATCAGGTCTATGGAGAAGGGAAATTCATGAGCAAATGAGATCTAGAGAGTGTTACAAAATGTAAAATAGATAATTTTGATTATATTAAATTTAAAAGCTTTTGTAGGAAGAAAACCAATGAAGCCAAGATTAGAAGGAAAACAGGAAACTGGGAAATAATCTTTACAGCATCTCTGAGAAAGGTCTTGTTTCTCAAATAAATAGAGAACTAAATCAAATTTATAAGAATACAAACCATTCCTCAACTGATAAATGACCAGAGGATATGAACACACAATTTTCAGATGAAGAAATCAAAGCTATCTATAGGCATAAGAAAAAGTGCTCTAAATCACTGTTGACTGGAAAAATGCAAACTAAAATAACTTTGAAGTACCACTTCACACCTATCAAATTGGCTAATATGACAGAAAAGGAAAATGAAAAATGTTGGAGAGTGTGTGGGAAAATTGGGATCCTAATGCCCTATTGGTGGAGTTATGAAGTGATTCAATCTACAGTCATTTGGAACTATGCCCAAAGGACAACCAAACTGGGCATATCCTTTAACTCAGTAATACCACTTCTAGGTCTGTATCCCAATGAGGTCATAAAAAAAGGAAAAGGATCTGCATGTGTAAAAATATTTATATCAGCCTTTTTCATGGTGGCAAAATATTAGAAATTGAAGGGATGCCCATCAATTGGGAAATGACTGAATAAGCTGTGAAATATGAATGGAATGGAATACTATTGTGCAATAAAAAATGATGAACAGGGAAATTTCAGAAAACCTGGAAAGGCTTATATGAATTGTTGAGAAGTGAAATGAACAGAACTAGGAAAACATTGTACACACTTTTAACAACATTGTGTGATGATCAGGTATGAATGACTCAACTTTTTCAGCAACACTCCAGGACAAGTACAGAAGACTCACCAGGGAAAATGCTATCTACATCTATCTAGAGAACTGAGGGTCTCTGAATGCAATCACAGAATACTTTTTTCACTTGCATTATTCTCTTTCATGATTTTTTTTCCTTTTGACTTGTTTCTTCTTTCACAACTGTGACAAATATGGAAATATATTTTACATGATAGCACATATAAACCTATATCAAATTGCCTACAATTTTAGTAAACGGGGAAGGAAAGGGTGGAGGGAGAAAAATTTGGAATTGAAAATCTTGTAAAAATTAATGCTAAAAATTGTCTTGACTGTAATTGAAAAAAATGCTATTAATTTTTTAAAATACCTTTTTACAGGGCATTTGGAAAGATTCTGCTTATGTAGAACTAAAAAGTGAATACTCTTCAAAATACGTATAACCACAGTTTTTGTGGTAACAAAGAATTAGGAGCAAAGTAGATGACTTGCCCAGTACAGTGCCCATCATCAGATCTCCCTCACTCCATATTGCCTAGAAAGCACAAGTGGTAGTCAAAAATGAAACCCAAGTAGTGACATTTCAGTATGCTTGGTATGGGGACCAGTAGAATTCATAATTCCTATAGCAACTAGCTAGATAATTTTACATTTCTTGTGTGATCTGAGTTCAAACTTCCATTTAACCTTGTATGGAGTCATAGTTTCTAGTGACATTGGACTGAGTTTCTTGTCTTTCTCTGAAATTCCATTGCACTTGCATGGGCATTTAGCACACTTGAAAAAGATACATATCTCAATTTTTCAGGCATAGAAAACAGTCTTCTTACATTACCTTGAAGGCATGAGCTTGTAGGTTCTATTTTACCCCTTTGCTAGCACATGAGTTAGGTAGCTTTTTCCCTTTACCAAGGTCATCTGCATTAAACTTTAGTCCTTCCAACCTATCACTTCAGCCAACATGTTTCCAAACCAAATTAGCTTTCCTTTTTTTAATTCTGTTATTCAGCTTCAGGGTTCCCCATTCTACCTGAACTGTTACACTGACTCCACTATGTCCAGGAGTGGGAGTATCTAAGCTCTGCTTACTGTTTGTACTATACCTTCATTAATGGAGCCTGCTCACTACCATTGGTAGTGCTAGTCTCAGGCCTGAGCCAGACTATTCGGAGAACAGATGCAGGTATAGAATGCCTAGCATCCCAGGATGACCCATTTTAACACACTCTCAATTGTCCCACACTAATGGTTCCTCTTTCCAATTTTTAACAGATGATTAAGTGGATTGCCAACAGGCCTCCACTTCCAGGAAACAAAATTAGAAAATATGATAAGGAGGAAAGGGGTTGATCAATTATTAGCCTGACAAAAAGTCATCTGGGGAGTTTTCAGACATCTTGCTGAGGGAGGTGCCACCATTTGTGACAAACTAGCAATTAGGTACATCTATTGTGTTGGTAAGATCTCATACCAATTCAAGTGTTGACTTGAGAACATGATGGAACTCACATCCATCATCAGGTGAAATGACATGTAATAGAGCCACTTTTGCTGGGTAATGTGGTCCAGTTCATCAGGTAGCATTGCCTTTGTCCTCTGTCACTACTTGTACCTATCTTCTTGATGCAATCTAACTTCTGTGTTCTCTTCATTCTTAATAGAGTTTGAACATCATTTTTTGTGCGAATCTTTACCCCCAATTCGTAGGGTGAGGTACTCCTGGAAAATTTCCCAAACTAGTATCTTTATATACCTTATTGCAAAACATTCTTCTCATAGTTATTGTATAACAACCATCCTGGCCTCCACTTGGGAATCTAAACCCTCAGGCATATTTCCAACCCCTTTCTTGTTGCCATAGGGAGGAAGAGAATAAGCCCTGGCAAGCCAACAAGCCACTCTCTCTCACCATGCCCAATAGATAGTGTGGGAGAGTCATGTAGCTTTGGGATTGGTACAAGGTGAAGGGATATCCAGACTGGGAGAATCAGGCAGCATAGGTAGAGAAAGTGAAAAATTGTGAAGTTTGTGAGACTCTAATACTTAATAACTGAACATATTTTTCTTCGCATTTTCTAACTCAATGCCTTTGAAGTATAGAATAACATTTTCTAAAGAATTAAAAATTGGCTGGTACCCAAAGCCAATGGTTACATACCTGGTGGGCATGGTAGCCTTCAGTGTGATACCAACAAAGAGTTATGCAGGGAAAGTGGCATAAACAATTCTATCAATAAAATGTATAACTAGGAGTTAGTACAGTAGCTTGGTTGCCCTCCAGGATATTAAAGGGCCTTGACTCCATGACATCTTAAGTATCAATTGAATAAAACATGAATATTTATCTTGGAGAAGAAAAGACTAAAGAAGACTTTGAGACTCCTTTGAGAATTTGAATGATTATCATGTGAAAGAGGGAGTGGGATTAGACTCTTTCAGTTTGGACTCAGAGGACAGAAACAAGAACAATCGGTAGAAGTTATAAAGACCTAAATTTAGGTTTTATGTGAAAAAATTAGTAAATTTCCTAATAATTAGCCCAAAAGTCTAATGAAACTGCCTCAAGCAATGGTAGGTTCACCTTCCTTGGACATCTTTAAGTAGAACCCAGTTAACTATTACCTACATTATGGTGGGAATTCCTTCGGGTGTAATGACTTGGATGTTCGTTGAAGTCTTTTCCAACTCTCAAATTTTGTGATCTTGTGATTTTTCTGTAGATTATGTAAGTCAGTTGAACTCAATGTTGTACTCTTTTTCCCATTCTGGCATTATAAATGATCAATAACACAAGACTAATAAGTGATTAGATGACAACTGCATTCTGGGAAATCCTCCAAAAGAGTTCTGCTCCTATCCCTTTAGATCTGATTTTCCACCCATTTACTTGCTATTTTCCATACCATTCCCCCTTGCTGTGGGCTGTGCATTATGAATCAGTGTGATGATGAGCTGCCTTCCAACTCCCGTCCCTGATGCTTTGTTTTGTCTTCGTAGTTGTTATTGGTTTGTTTTATTTTGGTTTTTGCTTGTTTGTTTGTTTTACTGTAGTGTAAACTGCTCCAAGTTTAGTCCATTGGGATGATTTAGTTCCTTTTCATCTCATGTCATCAAAAATGCATTTGGAGGGAAGACAATGGTTGTCCGTTTCTGAGAAACTCTACTACATATCAAGCAGAGCTATCTCTGAGACGAGAATATCTTCACTTCTTCCTATTGGCTCATCATGGAGAGCATGATATCAGAGACATAGAGCTAAAAGAAATATGAGAAGCCTCATTTTGCAGATATGGAACCTGAGGCTGGGGAAGAGGTAGGGGGTGGGAGAATGGTTACGTAATTTCTCCAAGGAATGATTTGAACTCATTTTCTCTGATCCTAGAAACAGTGCTTATTCTGTAAGTCTCAAGGAGGAACTGCTGAGTGTCCAGCTGTGAAGGTAGGTGCTTTGGAGATATGGATGATATATGATGTAGATTTCTAGTGTCATTGAGATCAAGTCTGTCCAGTTCCCTAAGGGACTACTTGCATTTGATAACAGGGTAAAAACAAAGGATGAAAAGGGTGACATTACCAGACCATGACTGACCACTCAGGTATTGTATTCATTGTGTCAAACAATCTTAGTCTCTATCAGGTCCAAGTAATAGGCTAGTAATTAATTTCCCCCTCTCTTTCTGAAAATAGAACTGTGAATATTAGATGTAGATCAACACTGAGTGTACAACTTATAGCCTTAAGAGGATTGTCTGAGGTACCAAAATTTAAGTGACTTTCTCAGAGTTACATATCTAGCACATATAAGAGGTAGCATTTGAACTGAGAGCATCTTAGTTCTAAAGTTATTTTTCCATGGACTACTTACTACTTGCTACCTCATAAAGGGCAAGTAGCATTTAGCAGCTGATGACATCATGACCAGAAATTCAGTGTTACCTTCTTTTTCTTCATGAAAGACACTTTTTTGAAACTCCACTAGTGCGTCCTGATTAATCATTGAAACTGCAATACCATGTGATATGTGTAGGGAGATGGAGGAAGAGATGAAAGATGGAGACCTTAACCACAATCCCTGTTGGAAGTTTTGTTCCTGGGACAATCCTTGTTTAAATAAGCAGCTTTTCTGCTTTCCCAGAATATTGGCAGCTACATGATGTGGTAAATATGGTACCAAGCTTGGGCTTGGGAAGACCAAAATTCAAATCTGGCTTCAGACACTTATTAGTTCCTTCCTCACATCAGTTTCCTCCTCTGTAAAATGATGGTAATATGGTAGTTCAGTAAACTTGAGCATTAGACTTGAAGTCAAGAACTACTGAGTTCAAATTCTGCCTCATATACTTACTACATGATCCTGAGTAAGCCACTTAACTTTCTTATGCCTCAGTTTCCTCATGTGTAAAATGAGGGCAATGAATAATTCCTACCTGTTAGGGTTGTTGTGAAGATCAATGAGATAATATTTAGGTGGCACAGTGGGCAGAGCACTGGGCCTGGAATCAAGAGAAACTGAGTTCAAATCCAACCTCACATATTTACACATATGACCCTGGGCAAGTCATTTAACGTCTGTCAGCCTCGGTTTCCTCAGCAGTATTATTACTGGAGATAATTGTAGCATTTTCTTCCCAGGGTTGCTGTGAGGATTCAATGCAATATTCATGAAGTGCTTAAGACAGTGCCTGGTACATGTTAGACTCTATATCAATATTATGATTAATTATAATCTATGGTCACATGACTATTAGAGTCAGAGGCAGGATTCCAACTCAGGTCTTCCTGACTTTGATTCTGCAGCTCTGTCTTTTACTCTTTCATTCTTTCTATATTGGACAGATAAAAAAGTTGCATGTCAAAGTGGTGAGCATTGTCAACTTTCTCTTCCAGCTTTTTAGGGTGTTCCCACTTTTCTTGTTCCCCCAGAGGAAGTATTTTACTTCTTTTGGCTTATAGTTTTAGAAGGTAAGGAGAGTTTTATTAGGTTTACCTTCATCTGGCCTATAAGACAACTCTTATACTCAGGATGTGAAAACTAACACAAAGGTTGTGACAATTATCCAAAAGAACCTAATCGTATAATACACTAGGCATGTATGAAATTCCATGAGGATGCAATTTGGGTCACTGGTCTTACCTTAAGACATATTCTACCCCAATCCATTACTCTCTCAGTTACTTATTTGCCAGTCAGTCAGGGGGGCTATGGTGCCAATTTGGAACTTCTAGATCAGTGTAACTTTTGAACCAATATCAAGGATGCTCCTAGCCAAGGCCAGAATTAATATGGAGGGAAGAACCAGTACTTCATCCCAGATGGCAACACCCAGATGTCCATAAGAGTCAGACTGACCACTGCAGCTCCCATGCTTCCTCCCATACTCTCTTTTTCTCTCCCTGGGTTGTTGTCACCTTTCCCTCCTTCAATTTCCTAGAGTTCAGTGGACATAAAATGTCTCTCAGTTGTCTTCTTCTCAATGCAGGAGCAAGCAGGAAGTCTTCCTTCCACTGTCTTCCTCTGCCTCATCTAAACCCTTCCTTTGCTGTGGTATGGAAGAAAGATGGCTACATTTAGTTACAAGAGTTACATAATCTGAGATCAAATCTGAGCTTTGCTATATATTTGTTGAATGAACTTAATGATCTTTATTCTTTATATATCTCAGTTACCTCATCTATAAAATGAGAGGGTTGAACTAGATTACATCTAAGGTCCCAAGTTGTAATACTATTATTCTATGTGGTTTTTCTTTGTCTCATAATCCTTATTTCTTCTGTCTAAAAGTTATTGAAGTCTGGGTTCCTCTCTCCTTTAGAATTTCCTGAAGATATTGTACTTCTTGGCAAGCCTTCCAACATTGGCCTCTCTCTTACAGTCCCTGACACATAAGGGAGGACTTATCATACTACTTGGTCCCCAATGCCAATAACAAGCCTGGAAATGTAGACTAGAACCAGATTATTTAAATGTGAAACAAAGGCATACCCAACTTTATGGAGAATAGAAAGCCATTTGAGTTTACAGAGGGGGAGGAGAGTTAGAGACACAAAGACCAATGAAAAGGTGACTGCCAGTTGTCTAGGTGAGATTAGGAACAGTGGCCCTCAGTCTTCACCATGGTCACTGACCTGGTGACCACAGTGACCACAGGAGCAGAAAGAAGAAAAGTGATCTAGTGAAGGAAGAATCAGAAATGTTTAGCAATTTATTGGATATGTAGAGTGAGGATGGAAGGAAGACTCTACGGTCCTGAGTGTATATGACTACAAGGCTATCATTGCTTTCAACAGAAATGGTTGTTGTCCTTCATTCTTGAAGAGGATTGAAATGACATCACCATGATAAAGTTTCAGTGTGTCAACTGTGGCTGATCAGACCAATGTGCACTCAGAATGCTCTACCACAGATTGAATACAGATAATCCATGTTTTGGGGTGGTTACTCCAAATTTATACATCTTACGTTGCCTTTGTGCTGTTTCACTTCTGTTTTGCTCTTAGAGCACAGCACCTTTTCTAATGTGGGCATGCCATGCTGAGTGGTCTTGTGCCAGTATCTCCCATGCTGTCAAATCCAAAGTTCTTCAGAGAGACTTTGAGAGTGTCCTTGCATCGCTTCTTCTGACCACCATGTGATCACCTGTCACATGTGAGTTCTCCATAAAATAGTCTTTCTGGCAACTATACATTTTGCATTTGAACAACATGGCTAATCCATTGGAGTTGTGCTCTCTGAAGCATAGTTTGAATACCTGGCAGTTTAGTTAGAGTTAAGGACCTCAGTTTCTGGTACCTTATCCTGCCAGGTGATGATCAGAATCTTCCTAAGAGAGTTCACATGTAAATGATTCTGTTTCCTGGAATGGTGCTGGTTGATTGTCCGTGTTTCACAAACATACAACAATGAAGTCAGCATAACAGCTCTGTAGATTTTCAGTTTGGAAGTCAGTCTAATACCTCTTCTATCCCAAACTTTTCTTCAGAGCCTCCCAAACACTGAACTAGCTCTGGCAATGCATGTGGCAAACTTGCTGTCAATGTGTACATCCCTGGAAGGTAAACTACCAAGGTAAGTGAACCAATGGTTCCACATATGGATAGTGTGGTGGTGGCTGACAGAGCACTTGTGTTTTCTAGGTGTTAATTACTAGGCCAAAATTAGCACAGACAGCAGAGAATTGATCCATACTTTGTTGCATCTCAGCTTCAGAGGCTGCACAATCACCTGCAAACAGAAAATCATGCACCAACACTCCCTGTACTTTGGTCTTGGCTTATAGCCTTTTAAAATTGAAGAACTTACCATCAGTAGGGTAGTTGCCTTTGATGTTGTGTTCATCCTCATTGAAAATATTTGACAATGTGGCTGAAAACATCATATGGGAGAAAACACACAGCCCTGTTTCACTCCATTGATAACTGGGAAGGTACGAGAGCATTGTTCACTATCCAGAACCCGGGCAAATCTGCCATCATGAAGTTTACATACAATGCTGATGAACTTCTCTGGGCAACCAAATTTTGACATAATTTTCCATAAGCTCTCACGACTAACAGTGTCAAAGGCCTTGGTCACATCTACAAAGTTGTGGGCAGACCTCTGTTCTGCTTCTGGCATTTCTTCTGGAATTGTCAGGCAACAAACACCATATCAACTGTTCCTTGGCCCTTTTTGAAGTCACATTGACTTTCAGGTAGATGACCATCTTCTAAGTGAAAGATCAGTCTATTAAGGAGGACTCTAGCAAGAATCTTGCCAGCAATGACTAAGAGAGAAAGACCCTTCTGTGATTGTCTCAGGACAATCTATTTTCTTTAGCTTTATGGAGATGGACAATGGAGGAATCCTTGAACTCCTGGCAGATAACCTCCTCTTGCCATATAACCTGGAATATTTCAGTAAACTTTTGTATGAGCAATGGTCCTCTACCTTGTAAATCTCAGCTGTAATAGAATCAGCACCAGGTGCTTTGCCACATGCAAGGAGCCTAATGACCCTCAAGACCTCTTCTTCAGTTGGAAGTTCAGCTAAGGAGGGATTGACTTCAACCTCAGGTAAACGGTCAGTGGCCTTAGCATTGATTGATAATGAGCTGTTGAGAACCCTATGGAAGTGTTCAACCTATCTCTCTGGGATCATGTCCTTATCACTAATCAATATGACTCCAACAGCACCAAGTAGTTGTGATGCACCATAGGGGAGATCAAAAGAGTGGTGGGTTTGGAGGAAAAGCAACTCATCAATCAACAAGCATTAATTAGGCACCTTACTATCTTCTGGGCATTGTGCTAAGTGCTAGATATATAGAGATATAGAGAGAGATAAAAGGAATATGTAGAGAGTTCATATAGGTGATGACAGTTGAACTGAGTTTTGAAGGGAACATTTTGGAGGCTGGAGTGAAGAAAAATGCTATCTCAAGAATGGGGGACAGCTAGTGAAAATGCATGGAGAGAGGAAATGGAATGTCATACATGGAAAACAGTAGGAAAGCCATTCTGACTACATCTCTGAGTGACAGAAAAAGTTGGAAAGGCGAAGTTATGAAATGTTTTAAAAGGCAAGTGAGAGTTTGCCGTAGGGAGAAGCCAGAGTTCACTGAGTAGGGTCTTCTCTGGTAACACCTATGTTTTAGGAATAACCCTTTTGTTATTTGTTACAAGGGTTTTATTATTCTTTTTTTTTCCTTTGGTGGGTGAAAGGTGGGAAGAAAAGAAATGCTTGTTAACTGAAAAAAAGTTTTACAAATCACTTTAGCAACTGTGGGGTGGGGGAAGAATGAAAAATTGTGACAAATTTGAAGCAAGGAGACCTCTATCTAAGAAAGAGGTAATGAAAGCCTGGAAAAGGGGTGATGGTTATTTGCAAAGTATAATGAATAGAGAGTTAGACTTGGAATGAGATTCAAACTTTACCTCCGATATTTGCTAGCTGTGTGACTGATGACAAGTCATTCAAACCATCAAGAGCCTAATTTTTTTACTTGTAAAATGGGGATAAAAATAACTCATTCCAGTTTCATAGTGAAGAAGGCATTCTACAAATTTTGAAACACTATGGAAACATTATTATTAATGTTAACTCTTTGGATCTGACGGACAAAAGAGAGGAGAGTGTGAAAGATAACTCTAAAGTTGAGTAACAAAAGAGTGAAATCAGAAAAAAGAATAGATTTAAGGAAAAAACAAGTTTGTTTGGGGACATACTAAGTTTAGGGTCCCTTGGCAGACAGCTAGATGGAGATACCCTGAAGGGAGCTGGACATCTAACTTTGGGAGTCACACGAGATCCTGGAGAACCCAAGGTTAACATAACACAAGGTATCAGAAAAAGACATCTACGTGAATGCTGTTCAAATATTATATTTGAAATAATAAAGGGTTGACTGGTTAAAGGTTTTTCCTCAAAACAATTGCTCCTTTTACCCAGAATTCCTAAATTCATTAGAACCTAGAGTTACTGTAGTATATCTATGTGTTTGGAATAGATGCTTCTAAATCCTCCCTTTTTTTAGTTTAATTTTCAAGGGAAACCTGGGAGGGAAACTTGGCTAGAGTCAGAGCCCTCCCAAGCAGCCTCAGAGCCCCAAATGCTGACTGTCTAGAAGACAGATTCCTGAGCTCCATCATTTGAACTAAATGTTTATTTTTCAAAATAAAGATTAGCCTCTCAGGATTTCTTTTTAAATCCCTTCAAGTTTTAAGAACTGCTGAATCTATTTAAAACAATCAGGTTAGCCCATTCTGGCAGAAAAGTTCAATTAAGAATAACTCACATATATAATATTACTATATATATAAAAATATATGTAGTAAGACTCTAAAAATGCTTAACTGACAAAAAACACTTTGGCCTTTTTTTTAGTGCAGGTATTTTTAACCCCATTTTTACAAATGAAGAAACTGAAGTCCAGAGGAAAAAGTGACTGGCCCAGGACCAAAAGTAATAACTTATATTTATAGCATAGTTTAAAATTATTAAAGGTGATATATGTATATGTATTATTATATTAGTTTTATGTCTATATATACACATTATTTATATATGTGTGAGTATACATATACATATATATATATATTATATATATATATATATTTAAAATACTAGTTCATTTGGGGCCTCACAACAACTCTGTGAGAGTGTTACTATAAATATTGTTATTCTCTTTCCACAGACAAGGAAACTGATACTCAGAGAGGTCAAGTGACTTGATCCTGGTCACAAAGCTTGTAAAAGTCAGAAACGGGATTTAAACTTCTGTTTTCCTAACTTCAAGTCCCTCACTCTGTGGCCTAGAAAGCAGAATTCTGGAAGAGTCAGGAATAAAGTGCAGGACTGCCTGACTTTAGGCAGGTCCTCTTTCTACTTTCCTTCTATAATCATTTAATGAGTCTTCCAAAACTTTGCCTTCATCTTCTAATTTAATCCAAATCAGTAAATATGTAAAAGCATGACTTGTGTAAGGTCTTGTGTTGGGCTGTGTAAATACAGAAATGAAAAAATGAAATGGACAGTCATTTGAATATAGATCATTCTAGCAACTTTTATCTTCCCTCTCCTTGTCTCACACCTATCTTCCTAATGGTGGATACAAATTTTTTATTTATTTCACTTGAATGATTGGGGAGAAAAAACAATAGTACTTTAACAAAGTTAAAGGTAACCAATCAATAAATATTTATTAAGCTCCTACCGTGTGCCAGGCACTGTGCTAAGCTCTGGGGATACAAAAAGAGGCAAAAAATAGTCCTTGGTAATCACTACTACTAAGAGAAATTCAATGAAAAAGTAAGTCTGGGTATCTTCCTAATTCCTGTCAAACTGGAAAATATAATCAAAAAAGAAGAAAAAAGGAAAATGACAATTATTGGAAGGGCTATGAGAGATTAGGCACACTAATGACTCATGGTGGAGCTCTTAATTGGCTTGACCATTCTGGAAAACAATTGAAATTACACTCTTTCACCCTGCAATACCACTACTTGACCCAATATCAAAGATATCAAAGAAAGAAGGAAAATACCCCACATATACAAGGAAAAATTATACCAGTGCTTTTGGTTGTAGTAAAGAATTGAAAACTATTGGGGAATGGCTGAACAAATTATGGCATATGAATATAACCAGTTACTATAATTATCAGAAATGACTTGAAGAGGAAGATTGATATGGATTGCTGTGTCTGTGAGGTGAGCAGAACCCAGACAATAATTAGTTAAAACACTAAAAAAAAACAAGTCTGAAAAATGTAAATGTTCCAATTAATACAATGACCAAATACTTGTCCAGAGGACCAGGTACAAAGTATACTATCTATTACCCAGCAGAGAAAGAATGAATGCAGTCTTTATTAAGTGTTTACTATATAAAGGCCCTGTGCTAGGCACTGTGAATACAAACAGGAAAAAGATAAGACACTCCTGCTCTCAAGGGGCTCACATTCTAATGGGGATGGGGTGGGAAATGATATGGAAGATCTTATGGAAAATGTCATCTTCAAGTCAGATGAAAGTTCTCATGGTTCTTAGGGGGAAGCGACAAAACATATGGCAATATCTCTTCTTAAATGTCATTTCCCCTGATATTCATAGCTATTTCTAACATGGAGTAATTAGACAATGACAAAGACTTTGGTGGGTCTTTGCTAGCTGCAGCCATGGCATCTATAAGAATAAACATCAGGCTACAACTCCATAAGAGTTACTTCTCAGGATGATATCTAAGGGCACTGACCTGAAAGCATTGTGATTGCCAAGTGCCTTAGATTCGGGGCTCTGGGTTGTCTTTATCAGTCTGACAGAGACAGAGTGAGATAGACATTTTCAGAAGTGATCAATGTATGGATTTGTTTTGGTTGATGATGTTTATTTCAATCAGTAAACAATTGTTAGTTTCATACCAAGTACCTGGGAGCAGCTAGGTGGCACAGTGGATAGAGTGCAGGCCTGGGCTCAGGAAGACCTAAGTTCAAATCTGACCTCTGACACTTACTAGCTAGCTGGGTGATCTTAGGCAAGTCACCAAACCCTTTTTGCCTCAGTTTTCTCATCTGGAAAATGAGCTGGAGAAGGAAATAGCAAGCTACTCTAATATCTTTGCCAAGAAAACCCCAAATGGAATCACAGAGTCAGACACAACTGAAATGACTGAGCAACAATATTATGTGTTAAGCACTGCACTAAGTATAGTGATCATAAGGGAAATCTCAGTAGTTTTTCTTTTCTTTCTGTTTTCCCAATTTGTAAAACTAAAGAAAGGGAATGCATACACACACACACACACACACACACACACACACAAACATAGAAATAATCATTAATTTGCCTACTCCTTGATACATAGGCCATAGTATTTGAAAGATCCCTGGAATTATGTGTTTAGTTAAATGACAAGTTCGGCTTAGCCTGAGAAGGAAGAATTAAGAGAAACAGGTAAAAGTCTAGTAGAATTTTGATATAAGAAAACAGGTTCTAATAATTAGATTTGTCCAGAAACAGAATGAGTTATCCCCAGAAGATAGTGAGTTCCTTTAAGCTAGAGGTCTTCAACAAGTGTTGGATGATTACTTGTGAACCATATGGTAGAAGGGATTCATGTTCAAGTCAAGATTAAACTAGATGGTCCCTGCAGCCTCTTTGAACTCTAGGGTACTGTGATTCTAAATGCTTAATATGGAGTGAGATGTTAATTGAGCTGAATTATTTAGTGAGGGTAGGAAAATGAGCAAATAGTTCCACTACCACACTGTGTTAAGCCCCTTGTTTCTGTGTGTGAACTCACTTGAATTAACTCCTGTGTACAGACTAGTCTTAAGTAAGCCCCAGAGTGCTTCAATGTGGTTTCTAGTATTAAGGCTTCTCAAAGACAAGAAAATGGGGAACAAAGAAGAAGGGATCTGAGGTATGAAAGCAGACGTTGATACTCATCTCTTTTTTTCTAAGTATGTCCTTTTTGATACTTTTGAGACACCAAAGAAAATTTTAAAAACCTAGGTAGGAAATCAGAAGTCCAGGATTCTGGACTCTACTATTAATTAAATCACAGAGTGGCTTTAAAGAGGGGGAAAATCATATAATCTCTCTAGAGTTTTGTCTCCTTTTACAAAGAAGCAGTTGGAACGGATCAGAGTTCAGTAGTGAAATGAGTCCTGGATTTGGACGCTGTCTCTGATATCTTCTAGTACTATGAGCTTAAGCAAGTCACAACTTCCCTTAATCAGTCAATTAGAATTGTATCACAGGCACTTGGCAAGTGTGTGATCCTGGACAAGTAACTTAGCTTCTCTGGGCCTCAGATACTTTATCTGTAAAATGAGGAGGCAGGATATAATTACTAATTCTAATGTCCCTTCCAAATCTCACATTCTGTGATTGTAAGCATGTAGGTTAGATTCCTTAAGGATGTTTCTGCCTCAGGCAAGGAGTCAAGATGGCCGAGTAGAAGCAAGGATGTGCTAGAGCTCCTCCCCAAAAAAATCCTTCAAAAAACCTGTAAAAAAGACTCTAAACAAATTCTAGAGAAACAAAAGCCACAAAAGGACAGACTGAAGCAAATTTCCAGCCCAAGACAATCTGGAAACTCTACAGGAAGGGTCTATTGCACCAGGCTGTGGGCAGAGCACAATTTGGCATGGGAGATGGCATGAACAGAGCCAGAGCAGGCCTTAGGGAACTGAATGGCTGGTGGCTGTTTTCTGGACTTCTCAACCCTCAAATACCAAAGACAGTTTTGAAGGTCAGTGGGAAGAGTTTCTCACCTGACTGAGAGAGAATATGGTCTGGCCTGAGCCCCAGTCCTGACCTCAGCCCCAGGCAGTGGTGTGGTAGCCACTGCTGAATCTGAGGCTGCTTCAGGAGCCCTCCACTTAGCAAGGCTCAAGAGTCAAGTAACTGGCTAGGAAAATGAGCAAATGGTGGGGGAGGGGGAGAAAGAAGGGGAAGAAATAGACTGCAGATTCTTAATTTCTTGGTGAAGATGTATTTTCTTCTGTTATTGGTGATGAGGAAGATCAAAATATAAAATCAGAAGAAGAAAACAAAGTCAAAGCTCCTGCATCCAAAGTCTCCAAGAAAAATAGTCATTGGTCTCAGATCATGGAAGAGCTCAAAAAGGATTTTGAAAATCAAGTAAGAGAAGTAAATCAAAAACTGGGAAGAGAAATGAGAGTGATAGAAGAAAATTATGAAAAATGAATCAACTGTTTGCTAAAGAAGGCTCAAAACATGCTGAAGAAAATAACACTTTAAAAAATAGACTAGCCCAAAAGACAAAAGAGGTCCAAAAAGCTAACAAGGAGAAGAATGCCTTAAAAAGCAGAATGAGCCAAGTGGAAAAAGAGGTCCAAAGGTTCACTGAAGAGAATGATTCCTTCAAAATTAGAATGGAGGAAATGGAAACTAATAACTTTATGAGAAGTCAAGAAATTATAAAACAAAACCAAAAGAATGGAAAAAATAGAAGACAATGGGAAGTATCTCATTGGAAAAACAACTAACCTGGAAAATAGATCCAGGAGAGATAATTTAAAAAGTATTAGACTACCTGAAAGCTATGATCAAAAAAAGAGCCTAGACATCATCTTTCAAGAAATTACTAAGGAAACTGCCCTGATATTCTAGAACCAGAGGGTAAAATAGAAATGGAAAGAATCCACTTATCACTTCCTGAAAGGAATCTCCAAAAGGAAAACTCCTAGGAATATTGTAGCCAAATTCTACGGCTCCCAGGTCAAGGAGAAAATATTACAAACAGCCAGAAAGAAACAATTCAAGTATTGTGGAAACACAATCAGGACAACACAAGATTTAGCAGCTTCTACACTAAGGTATTAAAAGGCTTGGAACATGGTATTCCAGAGGTCAAAGGAGATAGGATTAAAACCAAGCCTACCCACCAAAACTGAGTATCATATTTCAGGGGGAAAAAATGTAACTGCAATGAAATGGAGGACTTCCAAGCATTCTTGTTGAAAAGACCAGAGCTAAATAGGAATAGATATGTAAAATTTATGTATAATATAATGAAATATAATATAATATATGTATATGTATTTACGGAGAGAGAAAGAAAAAGAGAGGGCACAAGGCAAGCTAAATATGAAGAGATAATATCTAAAAAACAAAATTAAGTGTTGAGAAGAATGTACTAGGAGAAAAAGAAAGGGAGAGATAGAACGTAGTAAATCACTTCATGTAAAAGAGACAAGAAAGAGCTTTTTCAATGGAGGAGAAGAAGGGGAAGGTGAGAAGGAGTAAGTGAGCATTCCTTGCATCAAATTTGGATTCAGGAGGGAATAATATACACACTCAATTGGGTATGGAAGTTTAACTTACCCTACAGGAAAGCAGAGGGTAAAGGGACAAGAGAGGGAGGATCATACAAAGGAGGGCAGATTGGGGAAGGGGTAATTGGAAGTAAACACTTCTCTAGGAGGATAAGTCAAAGGAGAGAATAGAAAAAATGGAAAGTGGGACAGGATAGAGGTAAATACAATTAGTCTTTCACAACATGACTGTTATGGAAGTGTTTTGCATAACTACACATGTGTAACTTATATCAAATTGCTTGCCTTCTCAATGAGGATGGATGGGGAGGGGGGAAAGGAGAGAATGTGGAGCCCAAAGCTTTAAAAATGAATGTTGAAAATGGTTTTTACATGCAACCAGGAAATATAATATATAGGTAATGGGGTACAGAAATCTATCTTGCCCTACTGGAAAATAGAAGGAAAAGAGGTAAGAGTGGAGGGGGGATGTGATAGAAGAGAGAGCAGATTGGAGGAAAGGGTAATAATCTGAATACCCTAAGTGTCCTGAGTGGAGGAGAGGGGAGATGGAGAAAAACTAAAATTCAAAATTTTGTGGAAGTGCTTGTTGAAAACTGAAAAGAAATAAATTACAAAAATAAATGAGATGTCTCAAAAAAAAAGAATAATTCTGACTGCATACTGGACACCTCAAGCTGGGTGTTAAAGACTAAAATTTCACCCCATATTAAATCTAAGTGATAGTCATGTAGCAGCAATGGGCAGCTATGTGTTCCTGGCAAATCTTGAGCTTCTTCCACAAATAAAGATGAATCCTACCCTTATAGTCCATGATCATGCTAAATGATGTGTCTTGGTCTACTGAGAGAGCTGGTGACCGTGATACGTATTTGCTAAATTTTCATCAACTCACTGGAAGGCAAGAGGGAATAAATTTCACCAACGTAAAGTAATTAATTCAATGGAACAGTAAATGAATGTAAACAATAAAAGTTTGTAACAATAACACCAGTTACATTTGTATAACACTTACTGTGTACCAGGCACTGTGCTTTACAATTACGATCTCATCCGATCCTTGCAGTAAAGCCTAGGTAGGTATTATTAGTACCTTCATTTTACAGGTAAGAAAATTGAGGCAAACGGAGGAGAAATGATTTGCCCAGGATTACACAATTAATGTCTAAGGCCAGATTCAACTCCAAATCTTCCTGGCTCCAGACCCAGCCCTCTATCCATTGATAATAAAAAATATTTCTTTAAAGTGGTATATTCATTCACTGAAGACAGATAGATTTAATATCTAGTATGTATATTTACATGTTATTGTTCAGCCATATCAATTAGTATCTTGGGGGTTTTCTTGGAAAAAATATTGGAGTAATTTGCCATTTCTTTCCCTAGCTCATTCACAGATGAGAAAAGTGAGGCAAATAGGGGTAAGTGACTTGCCCAGGGTCACACAGCTAGTAAGTACCTGAGGTAAATTTTGAACTCAGGAAGATGACTTTTCCTGACTCCATGCCTGGCACTCTTGTCTACTGGGCCACCTAGTTGCCTTGTTAATATAGAGATGCATGTATATACACACATAAATGCACAAGTGTGTGTGTGTACATATGTGTGCGTATGTGTCTGTGTGTGAGCATGCATAAAGATTGCCTATTAAGCAGAATTATAAGAAATTGTCTCCACATCCAGAGAAAGAACTATGGAATTGGATTGCAGACAGAAACAGACCATTTTCTTTTGTATTATATTTTGTTTTATGGTTTCTCCCATTCATTTTAATTCTTCTAAGCAACATGTATTTAATAGTAATGTATGTGTAGAACCTGTATAAGATTGCATGCTATCTCAGGGAGGGAATAGGGAACAAGGTGAGGGAGAGGAAAAAATCTAAGACATATGGAAGTGATTGTCAAACACTGAAAATAAATAAAATAATTTAATTTTTAAAAAAAGAAATTTCCACTAGGTTTGCCCTGGGTAAGTAATTTAGAGGGTTGCTGATAGCACCTTCTTGAGGGTACTCCCTAGTTAGTAGTGACAGTGGTGACACCCTTTGCATGCTGCCAGTGTTACCCTTTGGTGTGCCCTTTTCCCCCTATCTACCAATCAATAATAATTTGCCATGGTCCTGCACTAGGATAGAAGCTTAAGATATAAAGACAGTAATGAAACAGTCCTTTTTCTCAAGGAGTTTCCATTCTAACATCCTTTCTCCTTCTTTTGTTCCTTCCTTCTTTCTTTCTTTCAATGAGCCTGTGTGGCTTGCCACTTCCCCTCAGCAAGCTGCTCTGCAAAGTATCCTAGGATATACTTTCTCCCTCCCAGACCACACAGTAGTCACACTTCTCTTTTCCCCTCTCGTGTTTGCTTCTAATGAATTTCTTTCTGAGTAACCCCCTGCTCTTGGGAGTGTTATACTATGTGCACTGAGGCATTCTAGTTAATATATCTCAGTGATATCCTTGGTGTTTTGCAATGGCTTGCATTTCGTCATTCCGTTTTGCTTGCATTCAACCAAGAGAGAAAACAATGGAAGCTCTGGGGGCTGTGGTACAGAAAGGAAATGAACAGTAAGTATGATTGTTTTGGGGAACAGGAGGCATAACTGGATAGACTGTTAGACTAATGGATGACTAGATGAGATGAGAGGTTTGATGGAGGGGACAAACAAGAGAAATATAAGAACAACCTTTTTGTCATC
Organism: Potorous gilbertii; assembly: GCA_028658325.1. Classification (NCBI taxonomy): domain Eukaryota; kingdom Metazoa; phylum Chordata; class Mammalia; order Diprotodontia; family Potoroidae; genus Potorous; species Potorous gilbertii. Next base: position 364,064,963 of record CM053769.1, on the reverse strand, counting down.
TGTCTCCACAGAAAACAATAACTCAATAAATATATCTTAGATTTCATCATAAATCAATGAGATTTAGGTCTGGGAGGGACTGAAAGGTCAACTAATCTGTCCATCCCTTCATTTTACAGATGAGTAAACTGACATTCAGATAGGTTATTGAAGAGCTACTGGGCACAGAAACATTTTAACATATGCAAAGTTTTTTTTCCAATGTAGGATAATGAAATGTAGAATTAGAAGATGCTACATAGATCATATTGTCTAAACATCCCTTCACATAAAGTTTTTTGGATTCAAGGTCACACAGAGAGTAAATTCTAGAATCCAGACTTGAACCCAAAACTGTTTCCAGTAACTAACTGGGAATACCAATTTTAAAAAATGGTTAGAATTGGTCTACTCTTCGCAGAGCCATATCTTATTTGACTTTTGTTGGTTTTTTTCTCCCATAGCACTTGGCATAAATGTTTGGCAGTTGTGTTATAAATAAATAGCTGCATTATACTGTGAAGTCATGTGACTTCTTGAGTTTTGTATATTGTATTATGAAATGGAAAAAGTTGGGAAACACTTGTACCCTTGATTCAAATCCACAGGGCCTTTGGGCATGCTCTACAGTGTAAGGGGAGGAGGTTTTTAAGTGAATCCTTGAATAATTTGATGCGTTCTCCAACTTAATGATGCTAACAGAGAATGCCATATAAACTAGGCTATTATTTCTGGAAGGAGGTATGTCAATCTACCTCACCATGGCACTACTTGTATGCCTGTAACTTACCAGGCCAAAATGCCACTTCCTCACCACCATACTCCTAAATGTGATCTCCCACTACTGGGATGTAAACTTGAGGACAACCACTGCCTTTTTTTTTTGTATTTGTATCACCAAACTCATTCATTCATATGTTGAGATTGTTCACCCAAAGGTTGGGAAAGTTGATTACTGATAGTGAATGTCACATTGTAAAGATATTTAAAAGTCTCACATAGATAAAAAGTATAAAGCATTCTTGACATTCTTATATATAACTTCAGAAATATTAACTTTTATTTTAGGGTTTTTGACAAGAGATTTATTATTTATTATTTATTTATTTTTGTGTGTGTTATTTTTTTAGCATCAAAATCTCCGTATCACCACTATCATTTTTATCAGTGGTACAAATTATTCACCTTTTAACTAAAAAAATTATTGGATTCTGAAATGATTTTATGTGCTAAAAGACTTTTGTTTGGAAAACAATGCAATTTAGTAGGAAAGCAATGGACTCAGGGTTAGGGGACCTGGGTTTGAACTTAAAATGTAATATTTCCTGGTTGTGTGACCTTGGGAAAGTCATTCAATTCATCTGAATCTCAGTTTTCTCATCTGTCAAAGTAGAAGAGATGATAATATTCTCTTGTCTATTGTCCAATTTTGATATGTGGCTAGTTAGACAACCTTATTATAACTTGGAGAAACCAAGAAGACATTATGAATTGAGTCCGGAACTAAACTAGAAGAAAATAAGAGATTGTATTACCTTTGGAAACATGTAAAGTTCTTTTAAGGACCCCAAACTTCTCCCTGAAACACAGGACCCTCTTTTTAATGCCAGTTTTCTACAAGTATTGTATGCCTTGTGAGTCATAGAACACTACAGTCTCTGAAGAATTCATGATGAGTATCACTCAAAGGGCAATGATGAGGCATAGGGTGGGTGTGAGCAGGCTGCAACACATTACTAACAAGGAACTAATTATAAATGAGAAATGGAGCAAATGATGTCATCAAAGTAATCTACAATCAAAAAAGGAGATCAACTGGTCTCAAGATGAAAGTGGTAGATATCCAATGGAGAGTCCATGGTTTCCATTGGTATCCTTGAAATGTCCAGGGAAATTGAGGACTCCAGATCATTGTGTAGAAGGAATTTATGAATTTGTGGGAAAACTTGAACAAGAGTCAAGCAGGGTGAGCAGACATGGACGGGTACATATCTGCATCATTGGAGTATATATTCACATTAAAGAGTTACAGTCTGGAATATTTGAGTGTCTTTTTCATAGATTTATTATGAGGCTTGGATGAGATAATGTATGTAAAATATTTTACAAATTTTATTGTGCTATGTAAAAGACATGTTATTATTAATATTTGTAATGGAGATATTACAACCCAGGGAACAGAATGCTAGGTTTAGAGTCAAGACAATCTGACTTCAAATTCCATCTCTGACCCTTACTTAGCTACATAACCTTGGGCAAATTTTTAAATATCTCTGGACTTCAGATGATTCCCTATGACTTCTCTATTAAGCCACAGAGCCATAGCCTGGTTGGAATATAAGGTAGTACATGTGTATGTGGAGGAAGAGGGAAGGTTCCTAAAAAATGAGTTACCTGTGATGACATCATATGTCCTTCACAAGTTTAGGTATATTATCTGTCAAATAGGCAGTCATCAGCCTTGTATTTTCTACTTAACAGACCATAAATCTGAAATGAGAGTTATTCTCTTATTTGATTTTGTAGTTAAGATACTTCATGATAAGCTTTGCTCATCTGGAAAAAGCTAAGATGAAACAAAAGGAGCAAGTATCACTTGAAATGCTGCAAACCTGAATAAGAAATGTTCAGTAACCTCTTTTAAAATGGCTCATTGATTCTATTTGGCAAGATTCTCCAAGTATCTCAAAGAAGTTAAGTATTTTGGGAAACTAAGCTCTTCAGAGGGACCACTGACAGAACATTAGTATGCAGTGGTTTGTTGAAGATAAACTAATAGCAAAGTAGATACAATATTGGCCTTAGAGCCAGGATGACCTTGTTTCAAATCCTTGCCTCTGATATTTACTAGGCAATTATGGGAAATTCATTGGACCTTTCTCTGAGTCTCAGTTTCTTCACCTGGAAAATGGAGATAGTAATATGTATAGTAAATCCCTCATAGGGTTGTTGTAAGGAACAAATGTGATTATGTGTGTAAGGTTCTTTTGCAAGAACTCTCAAGTTCTGATAAATGTCAGGTATTCTCAACATGGCTCCCCTAATGGTATGCAAGGTCAATGGAGTTTCTTGGTTTTACACACTTAGAGAAAATCTTTCCATGTAAGGGAGATTGATTAGTCTAGTAGGACCTAAAGGCAGGTCCTACTATAATTTAGTAAGGCTTTGAGGAGGAAACTGGACAATATGAATCACATCTACTCTGTAGACATGTCTAATAAAACACAAAAGATTGGCCATAGAAGGTACCTGTGAGAGGACAGGCAGATCAGATTGTTTGGATGCTTGACTATGTCAAATTTCACAAGAAAACTTCATTAAATTTAATTAAATGCTTATTAAGTACTAAATATATTTAAAGCACTGTGTTTGGTGCTAAGAATCCACTTAGCAGTAAGGGGAAAAAGTGGCATAGCCCCCAACCTCTTGTTTTGTTTTTTTGTTTAGTCATTTTCCAGTCCTGCCCAACTATTTATGACCCTTTTGGACAAGTTCGGGGTGGGGGGAGGGAGAAGTGTTTCTTGGCAAAGATTCTGGAGTGGTTTGCCATTTCCTACTCCAGATCACTTTACAGATGAGGAAACTGAGGTAAACAGGCTTAAGTGACTTGCCCAGTAACACACAGCTAGTGAGTGTCTGAGACTGGATTTGAACTCAAGAACATAAGTCTTCTTGACTCCAGGTCTGATAGTCTATCTACTGTACTACCTGTTAGCTTACAGTCTAATAAAGAAGGTGGTATGTACACAAATAACTATAATACACTATACGATATAATTCACATTCAATTGTGCAAGCATTTCTTAATTCCTCACTATATACCAGGTGATGTGCAGAGCTCTGAAGATAAAAAGACCAAAATTTAAAAAAAAAAATTCAACCCAGGAAACTGAGGCAAACAGAAATTAAGTGATTTAAAGCAGCTATGTGATACAAAAGACTGACCACGGGGCCTGGAGTCAAGAAGCCCTTATTTCAAACAAAATCTCATGCAGTTATCAGCTGTGTGACCCTGGGCAAGTCAATTCAGCTGTTGATCAGTTTCCTCAACCATACAATGAGTTGGCTGGTGTGAGTCTAAATAAGATAATATCTGTAAAACACTTAGCACAGTGTCTGACATATAAAAGGCAACTTAATATTCCTTCCCCTTCCTTTTTGCCCAGGGTCACACATCTACTAAATAACAGAGGTCAAATTTGACCTCAGGAGGTCTTTTCAACTCCAGACCCAGTTTTCTATCCACTGTACCACACGGTTGCCTCTCTAGCAGGCAGTTATCATTTCTACCCAAAAGTATCAAAGAAGCCTTCATGTAGGAGGGGGCACATGAGTTGAGCATTAAAAGAAAGGGAGGATTTCAACACATATGGGAGAGTGAAGGGGATGTTCATTCAAAGTGTGTTAATGATATGTACAAATACATGGAAGTAGGAGAGGAGATATCAGGTAATCCAATTTGACTGGAACAGAGTGAAAAGGTCTGTTGAAATCAGCTTATGAGAAGTCTTGATTAACAGACTGGGAAACTTATATTTTATTTGGTTGGCAATGGGGTGTCATGGTAGAGATTTGAGCATGAGAGTGATGTGATTATATTTCAGTTTTAGGAATATTCCTTCCGAAGATTTAGAGAGAAATGATATACTAAAAGTGGGAAATGAGGCATATTTTCAGGTTTTATTTATTTTGTTTGATTATACTTATTTGATACATGAGAGAACTTTTATTTGTTTGGGGAAGGGAGTGTTGGTGGAAAGTGATAGAAATGTAAAGGGAAAGGAAGAAAAAAGGAAGGATGGGAAGAATAACAAAGAAACATTTAAAAATACACAGAAGAAACCAAAATAAGTCCGTAAAGGTACCCAAACAAGTAGGATAACATCACTATGGTATTAAATTTAAATTTAATATGTCATTTTCAAAAAAAATATCCTTTAAGAGGCAGTCTGGAAACTAGGAAGACTTGTGTTCAAGTCCCACATGTGATGCATACTTGCAGTATGATTCTGGACACATCAATTAACCTTTTAGAACTCTAGACAACTCTCTAAGATTATAAATTGCAAAAAAAGAGTGCTGATCTGCATTGGTAAATGCCTTTTCCTTATCTAGAAATTCCCCATACCAATGAAATGATAGATGTAGTCTCTAACTTTTTAAAGAACAACAAACTATTCAGAAGTCCATAGTTTTATATATAATTGTTGTGGTTGTTTTTTGTATGTTTAAGTGTTCATGTTACACAATTCTTGTTAAGTTTATATACAAAGAATTTAAAAAAAAAAGATTACTTTGGTAGCTAGATGAAGGGCAGATTATGGAGAGGAGAAACTGGAGGTCATTATGATAGACCAGGAAAAATATAATAAGGTCCTGAGTTAGGGTGATGATTGGAAGAGAGGAGACAGATACAAAGAGATATTGAAGACATATAATTGACAAGATTACAGATAATTGCCTGTGAGGGTGAAGGAGAGGATAGAGTTCAAGATGACTCAAAGTTTTCATATTCTGAATAACTTTCAGAAGAGGAGTGCCATCCGATGTAGAAGGGATGGACAGCCTTAAGAGGGGAAAAAACTGAATTCATTTTTGGACATTTTGAGTTTGAGATGCTTGGAACATTCAAGGAAGACATCCAGACAGTATCTGGAACTATATCGAGGTAAGAGCTCAAAAGAGAGCTCCAGATTGGAGATAAACCCTCAGCAAATTCAAAATGACGTACCCAATATGTGTTAGATACTTGAGATTAAACACAACACAGTTCCTGCTTTCAACCATTTTATAGTCTAATGGGGGAAGGCACAATACAGGTTCACAAACTCAAGAGACTTAGAGTTGGAAGGAAGCTTGGGGAGAATTTAAGCCAATCCCCTCACTTTCTAAATGAAGAAACTGAGATCTAGAGCAGTTACATGACTTGCTTAATTCTCATAGTTAATAATAAGCTAGATTTGAGTGTAGATCCTTTAACTTGAAATCCAGTACTGTCCACTGCACCATCTGTATAACACAAGGTAGAACTGATAAAGTAGAGAAGAAACTCAGATAAAATATGCTAGGGAAAATTAAGAAAAAATGAATTTAGGAGTCATTTGCATTGAGATTATTGTTGAAGATCTAGGAGTGACTGAGATTTAAATAGAAACCTTTTCAGAATATGAACAATCGATAAATGGTTTCCCCTAAAATGCTGGGAATAGAGAAGGGGATAGAGAGCTGGCCTTGTAGCCAGAAAAAGTTCAGATCAAGACTGGCCTCTGATGATTACTGGTTCTGTGACCCTAAGTAAGTCACAGCCTCTCAGTCTCCAGGCCATTCTCTGAGACTAAGGAGCTAAGAAGGTTCTGATCTACATTGGTAGAGGGAGCTGCTCACCAAGTGCTCCTTTAGTTCCCCCTCAAAATTACAAACATGAAAACTGTGATTCAGAAAGTTCTAAGGTATTGCCAAAACCAGAGTTTGAACCTAGGACTCCTGGTCTCTCCTGCTTTCCACCATGCTCTTCCATTTTCTCCAAACCACTTACCCTTCAGTGATACAATTGAGTTCTTACACAATGTCTTACTCCCACCTCCCTCCACCACTACCATCACTTTGCCACCTATCACCTATCTCCTGGAGAAATCTCCACTTGAAGGCAATTCTTAGGAGAAGGATGCCCATTCTTTAATCTGTCATTCTTTGAAAAAGTAAAGGAAGTCATGCTCTTTGACTTTGTGATAAAAATTCTTGAGTGCAATTAGGAAAAAAGAAGACCATTTTATACCCTCAATCAATTAATATACATTTATTAACCCTCTGCTATGTACCAAGAACTGTCCTAAACAATGTGCAGCATTGTGAGGTGGAAAGAGTTTGGGAATCAGAGGCCCTGGGTTTTAATTCTCTCATTTAGTAACCTTGGGAAAAATCACTTAATTTCTCCAGGCCTCTGTAAAATTCTGGTTTGATGTCTTCTAAGGTCCTTTTTTACTTCTAAATGTAAAATAGAGAATTCTGAGCCAACCCATACCTCAGCCTGAATCCCCTTTAAAATATCTTATTGAGAGTTTATCTAGCCTTCCCTTGAAGCCCTAGAGGTATGAGAACTCACCAGCTACCTTGTATTACCCAAAGGCAGTTCAGTTCCTCTTGTGTTTCTCCTTCATTCTTGAAGAAGACATCAAGATGATGACATGACTTGCAGTTGACTTTGATTCGAGTAAGAGAGGTCTGTGCAAGGTCACCAGCCTCACTTTCTCCTCCAGAGCCATCTAGTTCCAATGCATGATATTCATGAGGAAGACTGGAGATGGCTCAGGATGCAGTGGGAGACCCTGGCCCTTTTAGGCTAAGACCTTCTCACTTGGCGTGAGATACACCCATTCAACAAATAGAATCTTTAAGTAGTTATTCAAGGGATGGCCCCTTTAAATAAAATTTTTAAAAAATTAAACTGGATGGGGAAGGCTCTCAGGGTTCCTGGGTAAAAGAGAAACAGTTACTATTTAGGAATTCCATTCGCTCTGTGCTAGGTAGGTGGGGACTTGTCCAGTCTATGAGTTCCAGAGTGAATTGGGCTTAAGATTTGGTCTTCGAGCAAGAAATGTAGCCGGTAAAGTTCTTCAATTCCACTGAACAATCATTTCTTGAGCCCCTACTGTTCACAAGGCACTGAGGCAGCTTTCATTGCTAGAAAGTCTCTGCTCAGGAGCTTTAAGCTGCTGCTGACCTAGAGACAGTCAGTCACCCAGCACCTTCCTCTGGTAATTCTCCAGTCTTTCTGAATTTGTCCCTCATGACTCATAATCTCCAATACAAAAACCAAGGAAGATCTTGGCCTCTATGGCCACCCCTCCCAACTGTCATCACTCCTATAACTCATCTCCAAATAAAACTCACCTTTCCCTGACTTTACCACTTTTGCCCATTTACTTTATAGGCAAATCCATTTCAGTAAAATGTGTGCCTCTTCATTCCCGGAATAGCCTATTATAAGTACATTTACAATAGTAACCCTGCCAGTGAGGAACAATTATTAACATGGGTATACTAATGACTTTTTAAAAAATACTTTTGTAACCTCTATAAAGATGTAGGCTGAAAGGCTATGAACTTTAATGCTGAGTTAATATAAGGAATGAATGGATGTGTTAATGGCTTTAGAATCCAACATTTTGAAGCAGCCCTTGAGTGTCTATTTTAAGGCTTGTCTGTCGGTGTACTTGTTGCTAGGATCCTGTTTGAAGTAGGTGATGATAACACTGTGTCGCTGACCTCATGCCTTCCCTGTTAGAAGTCACACAGCCAATCAGAAGTCTTCCTGGAACAAGCCAGGGTTTCTTAATAAACTGCAGGTTGAACTCATATGAGGAATTGGTGTGAGACTGCACTATATCTCAATTAGATCAAGTCCTCATTCATTTATTCATACAATAGAAAACACCTGGATTTGAGCCCTGTCTTCCCCAGTAAACACATACATTCTGACTATGCTACCCACTTAACCTCTGGGCATTTCCCAGCCATTCTCCTGGACAATAGCAGAGGCTGTGCAGATCAGTCTTGGTAGAGTTTACTCCCTGGGAATTCTATCAGAGGTGAGTAACCTGAAACCTCTAGGCCACAGGGGGCCCTCTAGGTCCTCAACGGAGGTCCTTTGACTGAATCCAAATTTCAAGTATCTACACCAATCAAATCACAAGTCCAGAAAAAGAAGAAAAAAGAATACTGTGTAGAAGGCTAAATTTGGAGCTAGAAGGTACTTTTTTATTGTTAAACTCTTTATGACTCCATCTGGGCTTTTCTTTGAAAAATACTGGAGTGATTTGCCATTTCTTTCTTCAGCTCATTTTTATATATAAGGGTTAAATGATTTGTCCAAGGTCATACAGCTTGTAAGTACCTGAGACCAGATTTGAACACTGGAAGAGGAGTCTTCCTAACTCCAAGTCTAGAGCTCTATGCACTGCACTATGGCCATCTAGTCCAATATACTCATTTTATATCTATGGTAACTAAGAATATGTAAGTGATTTGTCCAAGGTCACCAAGGTAGTAAATGACAGAACTGCTATTCAAAAGTAGATCTTCTGACTCCAAATCCAGTGTGCTCCCCACTGTACCACAATGCCTTCCATATTTTTATATATAGTTTTGTGGGTGGCAACTATGTAACTACAGACACAGTACCATTATATATGCAAAAGACAGCATGACCTAGTAGATGAAGGGCTAAAGTCGTAAACATATTCATCTAAAGTCATAACTAGTAGAATTCAGATTTGATCCCAGATTGCCTGTTGTGAGGTCCAGAACTCTTTCAACATTACACTGCCTTTAACTTTAGACAGAATTAGAGAGGCAGGGTGACATTGTATCTAGAGGGTTGGAAGGTATCATACCTCCAAGGAACTACCTGCAAACCCCAGCCCACTCCAAGTTGTAGGCATACTATGTCCTACTATGCCTATGTAGTCAGTGATGTCTCACTGATGTGTGGAGGTGGCCCCAGCCTCCTTTCTTTCACTGAAGAAAAACTCTGGAAGGTCTTACTAGGCTGAAAAAACTGTCATGAAAAAACAAGCTTAGCAAAGTGCAGAGCAGCCCATCACCAGAACATCAGATGATGAAGTTTTCTGGTCAGAGAAATGCATGAAACTATCTGCTAAGACATGGAGGGGCTGTAATCTCAGGAGGGTAAGGAGTACCTACAGGACTGAAATCAGGAGTCCTTAAAGGACAGATTGAAATCATCATGTTGATTGTACTGTTAGGCCCTGGGGGCGATCCAGAGATAAAGAAGACTGAGGTTTCCTTCCCTCAAAAAGATTAGAATCCGTTTGGCGTGAAAGCAGTGGACATTTACAATGTTTACAAGGGATTTACATATTCTATCTCATTTGAACCTTATAATAAATAGTCCTGTGAGATAGAAACTACAGATATGATTAGCCCCATTGTACAGATAAGGAAAATGAGGTTCAGAGTACTTGCTCATGGTAATATAATTACTATGTGTCAGAAGTAGAGATATGAACACAAGTCTTTCCAAACTATAAAACTAATGGTCTTTTCTTTGCACCATAATTTATCGTAATAAGACATGCATGCAAATAAAGAATCTAAATGTTAATAAGCAATTGCATATCTGCAGTCCTTCTTAGCTTGCTCAGCTTATGAAATTGTACCCATGTAGGATATTGGGGAATTTCTTCTGGGATGATTGTGCCAATGAAAGCGCCTTGGAAAGAATGTGGAACCTTCCCTAACTTTCTCTATCTGGATTGGTGTCTTCAAAAGAACTTATATCAGATCTGGTTTTCAATGTTTCATTTACATCTGGGTCAGGGAAGAGGTCAGTGAGCAATAAGACCCTGAAGTAAGGGGAAGAACATTAGGACCCCCTCCTCTGAAGTCATATGGCCCTTGAGAAATTGGACTCTTTTCCTTTTTTGTTCGTTTTTCCGCCATTCGAGCTGAGGGGAGAGGAGTGCCCAATCATAGGACACCAAGGAAATTCAGGTTGGGTGTTGCCGCCAGCCCAATATCAATGGCCCAAGGAATAAGGAATAATATTCAAGAGTAGAAGTAAATACCAACCCTATGGAAGGAACCACCTTGACTACTGAGTCAAAGAATCATCCACAACTGGACATGAACTTGATGGAACCAATTTATGTAGGAACTAAGCTAAGTTTTGAAGTGACTCACCCAGAAACCAAAGTTGTCTAGAGAAGAGATTGCCCTCGAGGTATTGGTAAAAACTTGTATGTTTGTTCTTGCTGTATGTTTGAAGTAAGTAGGCCTTTATAACAGCTACTTGATGTTGTCATTAAATGGAACTGGGGTGCCAGTGAGCACTTCCCAACAAATGAGAGAAACAAAACTAGTAAAGGCTCAAGTTGACGTCAGTGGAGAGAAGAGACTCATAAACCACTCAGTGTAGCCTAAAACCCTGAGAAGGATATGGAGCTGTCCTGGTTCCAAGAGAGTAGGGGCAGAACTCATGTTACACAAATAAGAATATGAGAAACGCATGAGAAGGTACCAAAGAACCATGAGGTCTGATGAGAGAAAAGGAAAAATCAAGCATAGGGAACAGTAAGAACAAAGTTATAACAGAGGTAGGTGAACATGGGATATGTTTGGAGGAAGGCAAATAGTACAGTTTAGGTAGGCTGATATGAACTATATAAGAGAGAGGGGGAATACGTGATCTAGCTAGAAAAGTAGGTTAAAGCCAGATTGTTGAGGGCTTTGACTGAATTGACTAGTTGTTTAATTTAATTAACCAGTCATCCTACAAAATGTTACCCGTACCTCAACAGAGACAGAGTCCCTGTAGTTTGCACTTGCCTGGCAAAAGAGCAGCTTCAAATTCAACAGATATCCAGAAGATACTTAAAAAATAACTAATGAGCAATAGATTAATTAGCTAATTGCCTTGGATATGGTATAGTATTCTGAAAAGAGTGCTACATCTGGAATGAGAAGATCCAGAAAATTTCGGATCCTGTTCCTACTATTTCCTCCCAGTAGAACCATGGGCAAGACAGCAAGCCTTCCTCATTTTGTTTCATTATCTGTAAAAGAAATGGGTTGAATTAGGTGATCTCTGAGTTAAGTCCCTTCTGGGTCCAAATTTCTGATCTAACGATCCTATGACCTTTCTGTGCCTTAGTTTCATTATCTGTAAAAGGAAATAATTGCACTAGATAAATGTTAAGGTCCCTTCTAACTCCAAAATCCCATGCAGAGTGAAGGTTGAGGCATTTGGCTGCTATTCCCCTGAAGCCAATTTTGTCAATCCCTAAACTACACTGGAAAATTTCATGTTGACCACAGGACTTTAAGAGATGAGCATGTTGCAACAGCACAGAATGTGCAGTTGGGCCTAGTACTGATTTATAACTTTGAGAATTGTCTCCACATAGAGTTAAATTGATATTGTGGTAATGGAAGAATTTGTCTATATGTAATCTTTGATATGGTGTATCCACTGAATATCGATTAATACCAAACGTTCCCATAAGATAGAATCACAAAAGAGGAAAATGACAAATGTTGGAGAGGCTGTGGGGAAACAGGCACGGTAGTGCATTAGTAGTGGTGCAGCTGTGTAGTGGTCCAGTTACACTGGAAATCAATTTGAAACAACTATATATGCCATTACTAGACCTTTAGCCTTAGGAAATCAAAGAAAGAAAAAAAGATACAGGTATTTAAAATAATTCTATCTACTCTTTTTGTGGTAGCCCAAAATTAGAAACTACAGAGGGATCCTTCTATTGGGGAGTGGCTATACAAATTGAGGTATATTAATGTGACAAAATATTATTGTGCCCTAAGAAATTATAAAATGGGAGCACTTCAGAAAACTGATAGAGAATGAAGTGAGCAAAACAGAATAATTTATAATATGATGATGCTATAGAGAACATTAACTTTGTAAGACTTAGAGAACTCTGATCAACACAGTGATAAACAAGGAGTATAAAAGAATGGAAAACAAAGTTCCACTTGTCTTCTGACAGAGATAGATTTAAAATGCAGAAATAGACGTATATTTGTGTACAGGAATAACATTGGGATTTGTTTTGTTGGACCACGCAGCTGTATATTAAAGGGAGTCATTTTCAATTTTTAAAAAAAATTCACTCACTGGGGTGAGAGGATAGATCAATTTTTATAATGTGTGTTAATTGAAAAATACAAATTCTAAACTATTTTAAAAATCAAAGTGATATGAGAATGGTATATTATGACCCAGTGTCATGAAGGACGTCTCACATAGGGCTTTCTAGATACTCCTATGCAAGAATAACATTGTGTTGTTTTTATCGAGCCCTAGATGAGATCCACAGTCATTTCAAAGAGAACAGTCAAACCATCTAAGAAGGAAAAACAATGTGGATGAAGAATATATATTGCACATAACATACAGTCAGAAGGCAGTCCATTGAATGTTATATTGCATATCCTGGATAGCCACTGTAGATAGGCAAACAGATATAAGGATCAAGATTCCAGCAGAAGGAGAGTGGGATAAATTGATTTGGGAAACTGATCAGTTCTTTAAATATTTCCAAACTGATGATGGCCCCCAGAGACCAACTTTCTTTTAGCAAGTTGCTACATGGCTGTGTTGTTATATAGTTATAAATCATGGATCATGTCAGAGAAATAAAAATTACAGGTGACTCAAAGGACAATGTAAAGAAACATTGTGAGTGTGAAAAGGGTGCAGCACATTCATTATCAGTGAAAGCCTATGCTCAAGAAGGGGTGTAAAAGCCATCATGGAAGGCCTGTGCAACCAGCAAAAGTAGTGAGCAAATATCTTCAGTGACTTCTTATTGTTTCTAAAGTAAAATAAATATACAGAAACAAAACAAACATATAAACCAAATTTTTCAACCTGGCATCTAAGACCATCTGGGGTCTGGAATCAATGGACATTCCCAGCTATATTTTGTGATCTTCCTCCACGTTTCCTACGATTCTGCCAAATTAGATTCCATATGGTATCTCCTACCTCACTGTCCTTTATATAAGCTGTCTCTTCAAAAGTTTCTGGAAAAAAGTTCTTATTCTCTCAATCCAGAAGTCTACCTCCTTCACCCTGCCCTATTGCCTTTTGGATTTCTCCATCCAAATTACCTTTAGTTAGTTATCTAAAAATGGACCAAATCCCTCCTAGTAGAATGTAAACTCCTTGAGGGTATGAATTTTGGTTTTGTCTTTGTATACTTAGCACCTCGATTTGAATCCTGCCTCAAGCACATATTAGCTGTGTGACCCTAAGCAAGTCACTTAACTTCTTGGAGTTTCAGTTTCCTTATCTGTAAATTGCAGATTGTTTTGGGTGTTGTCCAATCCTGTCCAACTCTTTGGAATTTTCTTGACAAAGATACTAGAGTGGTTTGCCATTTCCTTTTCTGGCTCATTTTGCAGATGAGGAAACTGAGGCAAACTGGGTTCAGTGACTGGGTTCAGTGGCACAGCTAGTAAGTGTCTGAGGCCAGATTTGATGAGCCTTTCTGACTCCAAGCCTGGTATTCTACCCACTGTGCCACCTAATTGCATATAATAATAGCTACCCCAAATTGTAGATAACAGCACCTATCTGGTAGGGCTATTGTGAAAATCAAAGAAAAAATGTATATAAAGGGCTACAAAAGTATATTGGTAGGTTGTGTGACATAATGAATAGCTTATTGGATTTAGAATTCGAAAAAAGTCGGGTTTAGAACTCCACCTCTGATATTTACTGGTTATATAACCCTCAATAAGTCCCAGTTTCCTCATCTGTAGGACTGGAATAATAATACCTATAACTCCTTCTCAGGGTTGCTGTAGAGCCTTAGTAAGACGATCAAAAAGGCAAAGTGTAGTTATTACTATTAATTTCCTATAGTTTTACTACTAGTGGTAGAATTAAACATACCATAAAGTTGAAAAACCAACGAAGTCTTCCTGGCACATGAGGAAATTGAGTCCTAGAAGGTAGTGATGGGTTTTCATTTTATCTCTGTTCCCACAGTGTAGTACAATGCTTTGCATGTAGTAGGCACTGAATAAAGGGCCAACTGAATTAATTAATTAGTTAAATAATATAACTGACACCTTCAAATGTGTTCTGGGTGCCAGTCTAAGTTACATTGTCTTGTATACAGGCTTGTTTTGGGATAACATCATCAAGATGGCACATTACTGAAGTACAGATTATTGGTTCTTTCAGGGTGGAGTAGGAGGGAACCTCCAGGAAGCACCAGCAGAGCTAGAACATTCAGTACTTCTTTTTTAGGGCCCCATATCTGTTAATAATAACAGCTTAAGATTTTATAGTGCTTCTCAGATTAAAGAGTACTTTGCTCTTATTAACACATCACAATCATAATTCAGGTTAGGTAGGCAAGAATTATCTTCATTTGATGAATAGGCAAGCTAAAACTCAAATAGGGCTGGGTGACTAACTCAAAATTACGCATGAAGCCAGCTGCTGAACCAAGAAGTAAACTCCAGTCTTTTGTTTCCAAGTTCAATACCCTTCTGAGGGAAAATATTTTATGTCAGGGTGGCATTCTGGTAAATTTATTTACTCAGCATATTCACTCTCAAAATCCCCAAGGGTATATTCAACTGTCCTGTGTAAGAGGAACACATTCCTCAAACCACCAGAACATCCTGATTTTTTTTAACAGAACTAAATCATTTCAAGGATGTATCATAGAGCTAGGTTTCTGTGTTATCCCTTGGAGGTAGCATTGAACGACGTTAACATTTCATATTTACTGGTGTGGTTTTTTTTTTACACTAATATGTTCCCAAAGAAGTAACTTGCCTTCCTGGAGGGAACATATTCTTTATTATGATTTCCTCTTGAGGACTACCTCAACCTCAGTTTCCTCATCTTTAAAATAGGGATAACAAGAGCACCTACCTCAGTGGCTTTTTGTGAGGATCTGATTAGAACACACACATACACACATATCAGTTTTCAAATCTTCTAAGTGCTACGTAAACATTAGCTATTATTATAATTTAGTGGTTAGATAAATGAATCATTTAAAAAGTTTAAATGACTTTTACTCACTGGAACTACTCAGTGAATCTAATCCCCTCAATAAACTTATATCTTAATAAGATATTTCTATTTTATTTGTCTTAAGTGCCTCCCTGTAAGTTTAGCCTTAACTTGCTTCTGAGTGCAGTTACTTAAGCACTACTCAATAAAGTATATGGTGGCACTAAACTTCTGGGAACCAAATTAGGAAAACAGAACTTTAGATCTGGGAAAGTGCTTAGAAATCATCTAGTTCAATTTATTTTATAGGTGCAGGAGCCTGAGATAGGAATCCCCCATTCAATCTGAAACTACACTATTAATAAGTCATTCAGTTGCTGAGCATCAGTTTTGGACTCAGATTTCTTGGAACCATCCACTCCCAGGTCCACCATAGTGTCTTGTTCAGTCTCTCATCCTCTCTTGCTTAGATTTATCATAGTGATCTCCCTGCCTCCAGTGTACCATCTCTCCATTCCATCCTCCATTGGCTCCCAAAATAATCCTCCTGAAGAGCGAGTCTGATCATGTCAGGCTCCTTAAATTATCTTGTAACTTATATGTTTAAATGTTTAATTCCCCCAGAATTATTTCAATTGTTTTTCTCTAGGAGAGTGACAAATACACAATAGGTACTTAATAAGTATCCTTAGTAATTATTTTTATGCCATCAGATTAGACAATAGCTAGCATTTATATAATGCTTTAGAAACACCTAATTTTATCTTCACAACAATTCTGTCAGGTGGGTGTGATTATCGTTCCCATTTTATTGATGAAGAAAATTGTGCGGACAGATTCAGTGACCTACTCAGGTCCACGCAGCTAGTAACCATATGAGGCTAGATTTGAACTCTCATATGAGGTTATATTCAAATTCATCTTCCTAAATCTGGGTCCTTCACTCCTACTGTGCCACCTCGTTTTGATTTGGTATTAACAGTATCCACATTCACGTGCTGAGGTAGGGAAGAGGAGGGAAATAAATAAGTTAAGACAGTTTCAATTTGAAACAGTAAAAAGTAAGTCAGGAAAGAAAACTAACAGTTACTGTTTTAATAACAAATGCCTTGTTTGAAGTCTCAATTCTGAAGTTAAGCAGTAGACCTTTGTTGTGAGGAATTGAGAGGATTCCCCCACTCAACATACTGGAGGAATTGGAGAGCCATAGCCCTGTCAGCTTTCCAACCAGAAAACAATGGTTTAGTTTCATACTTCCCCTACCACAGAGTGACCTCCTCATAGCTAATCTCTTCAATATCCTATCTGGTACATTTCTCTAAAAATATTTCAATGGAACTTGGAACTTCTGGTTTGGATCCAGGTTAGAATCTTTCTGAACCTGTCTTCTGCTCACTAAAAAGGATCTGGGCTTGGTGATCACTATGGTCCCTTTAAATTTGTTCTTTTGACTTTATATTTAAAGTATATATTGTTTCGGTATGGCTACACACACACACACACACACATACACACACACACACACACACACACACACATATATACACACACCACCCCCACAAATTATAAAAGATGAATGATTATGTTAATAAGCTCCTTCAGAAGAAACTTTCATAAGGTGAGCTCGAAGTGCTTTATAAACATTAACTCATTAATTCTCATAGGACACTGAGAGATAGGTAGGAGTTAAGTATTATTATTCCATTATACACTAAAGAAATGGAGTCAGACAGATTAAATGATTTGCCTACAGTCACAAATGAAGCAGGAGACCTGTTCAAGGAAGAATCTAGTTTTTTCTGATTGTTGTCTAAATCACTCAGCTATTTACTCTCAGATATCAACCTGACAGAATTCCTACAGTTACTTATGTTCCAAACCGACATTTTTTAAAATATCATTTTTTAATTTATGAAATAAAACATTTTTATAACATAGTACAATACAAAAGATGATTGTACATGAAACAGCAAATCTGCTATGCACAACTTGTTATTCCTTTCAAATGTACAACAAAATTATCATGTAAATTTTTTTCTTTTTTTTTCCTTCTTCCCACATTGGAGATGGTTACCATTAAACACACACACACACACACACACACACACACACACACATACATATGTATGCAAAATTATTCTATACATACTTCTATTTATCAGTTCTTTCTCTAGATGTGGATACCATCTCAAAAGTTTTAAAATTTTCAAATATGAATTTTTATAATGGATATATGGGGCTGATATCCCTCTTTGTAGTTTTCCAGATTATGGGCCCTAGTTTACTCAAATATACTAATGCATCAAAATATTAATGTTCAGCAACATGAATGATCCCTCCAGCAATACAGTTTGCCACCCATCCACATCTGCCCATCCCCTGTGAATCTTGCCCATGCCTTGTCAAATTTTCTATATCTACCCAATGAGTTGGACCTTCTTTAATTTCTTCTGAAATTTCCAGGATACCAGTGGAGTACATTGGCAAGGTAAAGTGACCAAGGCACTAACTCTAGAAACATAGAACTAGAGTGTGGATCCTGCATTGGTTCTGTATGAGTTGTGTGACTTTGTGCCAGTTACTTACCTTCTCGGGGTGTCTCAGTTTTCCCATCTACAAAAGGAGGGTAGATAAATCAGTTGATCTCTAAAATCTCTTTCAGTTCTGAAACCTATGAAAATGATGTTCAACTCATAATGTGTGTAACCACACATTCAGATCATGTCACAAGTATCATGAAATCCCTGACTTCAAGGGGCCCTTTACCTGGGACAGAGGAGACTTGGTCAGCTCAGTATTTTTGATGTTCTTTCCCAGGTGAGATGTTGCACAATGCTCTCCATGTCAAATAGACCTTTTCACCTTCAACTGGTGAAAGGTGAGCAGACTCATCTGAAGTGCCAGGGGCAAGTGACCAGACAGGCTACAAGAATGGCCCAAGTTAGGGAGGTGTGCTCCCATCTCCTATGTAAACTGATCATCTCAGGTTAGTTTGGTATTCATCTATAGAATTTTTCAATTATGTATGACTAATTTTGCACAAAGTCATTATTTAAAGCAATTAGTCTAAGTATGAGAGGCAACACCTTCTACCTTCCTGAAAAGGTGGGTGGGAAGATATGTCATAATCAACCATGCTCCAGCTTGAGCTCTTCAGCGGTCACAGGAGTTCAAAAGAGAGAAAATAATGAACAGGTAAGTCATCACATGTAAAAATTCCTCCTCTCTATTATCAAAATACAAATTAATTACAGATAAGATCAAACAAGTTTGCTTTAATGTATGGTTTTCCCAGAGAGGGTAATGAAAGCAGACTGTCCAGTATGTGGGAGGGGAGGTTGAGAGATGGATGGAAGGATCTGTTATTAATGTTGGCTTCATTTCACTGGAGAAGGGAGCAGGCCTGTGAAAGCAACAGAGCACTCTGGAACAGGCAAATAAATGGTCTTTATGGCACAAGATGGATCACCCCTCCCCCCAATGATCTCATTCCCACGGGGCTACTCTCTCCGTGATAATAAACCATCTCTCTCTATACAATTACTGGCTCCCAGTCGCTGCAATCAGCAGGTAAGACACTTGGCAGCCTTTGCTCCCATCCGCGAATGCTGGTGAGTCTGTTGGCCCGAGGTAGTGGCAACCTAACAACTCTCCCATTCTTGATCTTTGAAGCAATGACCAGAACTGAAGTCAGCCTGTGATTCATCCTTCCCTAGAAAAAGAGGGCTTCTTTCTCTCACAACACCCCCCCACACAACTATCCTTCCAGTTGTATGTAATGCTAATATTCACATGACAGCAAACATTTTCAAAATAATAGTCCTATATACTTAAGGTTAATCAGAGCGGGCGCCATCCAACTCACCAAGGTAGCAATTTCCCTTCATTAAAGCCAAATCACGAAAGAGAACTTTGGGATTCCTTAGGGCTAATTACAAGGTGTTAATAATAACAATATAATAGCAGCAATTTTCCAGCTTTGCTCAAACCTATAATCTGCTTGAGTGCCTTATAGGATTGTCTGTGAGTTTATATAAAGCCAAGTGTTAGTCCAAAAATGTTTTTAGTAATTTCATTTTTACATCATGTCTCTCTTCAGTGTTTATGATGGTGTGGTAATTGTTGGTGAAAAGGGTTTTCTTGGGGGAATGAGCAAGTAATAGCTTGCCACCTTGCAGGACCCTTCTGTTTCATTTGAAGTGCATTCTGGGAATGAGTGATACATCTATGGGAATGAACCGGGTGACCTAAGTCTGTTCTAAAAGATGGAGTGTTTTACTATTCACCTGAGCAGCCATCTTCCGCAGCCCATATTCACATCTCTAGCTCTAGCTCTTTAAGAGGAAGTAGATGCTAAGGAGAGATAGCATGAGAGAATGAAAAAAAACACTGCCTTTGGAGTTGAGAGACCTGGGATAAATCTCAGCACTGCTACATAATACAGCTGTACAAAAGTGAGACACTCATTCAGTTTCTCTAATTCTCATGGAATCCTGAACCTTCAGATCTCAGAGACCTTATCAGTTACGTAGCCCAATCCCCTCATTATACAGATGAGGAAAATTAAGGCCCAGAGAAGTTAATTGATCAGCCCAAGGTCACACAGCTAGTAAGTGAGAGAATCCAAACTTGAGCCTAGATATATAGACTCCAAGTCCAGTATTGTTTGTACCACTCCAAGGTCTATAAAATTGAGAGGACTGGGCTAACTGATCTCTGAGATCCCTTCCAGTTCTAGTCTCTTTTATGATTCTAAGACTCTTTTAAGTATATTTAGAATAAATGTAAGATGTACGAGCAGCTTGGATTAATGCATAAATTGACAGACTTGGAGTCAGGAAGACCTGAGTTTAAATCCCACTTCAGTCACTTAATAGCTGTGTGAACCTGGGCAAGTCACATTTCTCATCCTTATTTTCCTCATCTGTAAAATGGAAATAATAACATCTGCCCACAGAATTGTTTGAGGGATAAAAAAATGAGTAAAAGCACTTTACAAATGTGCAATTTGAATTTTAGTTCTCATGATCAATCATCATTACTATCGTTGAACGTAAGTGTGGAGGAAGGCTTAAAGAGACTCAGATTTATAATCACTGATCTTCCATTGGAGTCAATCAGTTAATCAACAAGCATTTGTTAAGCTCCTAAATTGTTCCATGAAGTGGGCTAGGAGCAAGGGGATACTTAATGGCAAAAATGAAACAGCCCCAGCCTTCTAAGAGCACATGACACCAGTCTCTTTCAGAATAGAGGGACTGCAGAGTTCTATGAATGTTCCAACCTGCTTGTAACACCATCAACCCTTCTTGTCAGGACTTTTTTCCTTCTACCAAAAGATAGCTTTCCTAAGGAGCATATATGACAAAGTTAGCTAACCTGCTGCTCAGAAATGTTCAATTACTCCTGCTGCCCTGCTTTTCAAAGCCCTCCACAATCTAGTTCCAAGCTCCCATTCATGACTTATTTCATGTTTATGCCCTATAACAGTCTTTTTGAATTTAAGGAAGAGAGACATTGATGGTGTTCAAAAGGAAATTGCCTATTTATTTATGGATGTTAAAACAAAGAAGGAAGAGATGTGGCAACCTGGCTCACAGCAACCTGGCACCCTTTTCTCCTTAATCAGGACATGATAGAGGCAGTTTGGTACAGTGGAAAAGGTATTGACTCCAGAATCTGATGATTTGTGTGAAAATTCTGCCTCTCTTACTTACTGACTGCATGACCTTGGGCAAGTCCTCCTTGGGACACAATTTCCTCATTTGTAGAATGAGGAAGTGTCCTCTGAGTTTGCTTTTTGTTGTTTGATCATTTGAGTTGTCATGACTTTTTGTGACCACATTTGGGGTTTTCTCGACAAAGATACTAGAGTCGATTACCATTTCCTTCTTCAGCTCATTTTTATGGATGGTGGAACTGAGGTAAACAGAGTTAAATGGACAACTCTAGATCTATAGTCCAGACCTTATGGATGAAGACCCTATAGGATTCTATGAAGAACATGAATTTTACAACCAGGAACTGGTGAGCTGCACTACAGATTGAATTGAGTGACACACAAACATTGGAAGTCAATCAATCAATTAGCAAACATCTATTAGGACACAAAGGAAAACGTCACTCTCAGGAAGTTTACATTCTTTTATATATATAGCTATAGACAGATAAATATGTGTATATATTTATATATATGTGTGTGTATATATACATATATATAAATGCACATGCATAAATGTATATATGGCTACACACATAGACATATATGTACATACACTTGTATGTATGTGAATTTACATATACATTCACACATGCACATTAAGTAAATATATAAATTCAGGGTAATTTTGTGAGAAAGGAACTAGCATCTAGGGGAATTAAGAAAGATTTTTTTGTAGGATATAGAATGTGAACTGAATGTGAACACAATTTACTACAAATTACTTTTTTATCTATTGAACACAATTTTGTATTTGTTTATCTAGGCATATATCATCTCTTCTCCAGTAGAATGTGAGCTCCGTTAGGGAAGGGAAGACTATTTCACTTT
Source organism: Potorous gilbertii (assembly GCA_028658325.1). Lineage (NCBI taxonomy): Eukaryota > Metazoa > Chordata > Mammalia > Diprotodontia > Potoroidae > Potorous > Potorous gilbertii. Next base: position 364,042,917 of record CM053769.1, on the reverse strand, counting down.
GATTTGTATTCTCAGTGTCTACCATGATATCTAATACCTAGTAAATACTTGCTAAATTGTATACATATATGTAATATATAAAGGTATCCTTCCTTCCCTGCTAAATATTAGCTACACAAGACTGTCACAAATAGTGAAAAGAAAATAAATCTATTTACCTAAACAGAAAACAGAAATCAGAGAAGTTTAGAATATGCCAGAAAATATACAGAGTAAATGAGCTCTATCACTGGGAGCAGGATGTCCCAACAAAGCTGAGAGAAAGAGTTCCCATCTCACCCAAGAGCAAATTCCTCGAAGTCTCTAAGGAGACAAACTGGAAATAAGGGACATATCAAGACATCGGCTCCTCAAAATGTCTATTACTTCCCAAAGAGTTTCTTTGTCCATGACTCTCTTCCTCTAGAGAGCCTAGAATTGTATGTGTCCTCTCATGAATCCAGAAGCAAAAAACTCTCTCTTTTTTTAAGTTCTTCAACCCTCATGTAGGAAAATATCACCAATCAAGATAGTCTTATGCAAATGCCCATGTCATTAAGCCTGGGTTACATGTTTAAATATTGTTAGACCTACCCCCTCAAAACATAGCATATTTGATTCTAAACTTCTTGAAAACAAGGATTCTGTTTTCATCTTGTGAATCCCAGCACCAAGCACAGAGCCTTATGCATAGTAGGTCTTTAATAGATATTCGTTGAGTTAAAAATAAATTGAGAAAGCCCAACTAAGCAGGTCTGGCACAACGCTTCTTTTTACAAAGTCCCTGGGTGCCCATCTGTACCTCCCAACAAGGTACTTGGCAAAGTAAAGGACTCTGAAAAGGCAGCAAAGCTGAACATCTAACTTGCTCACTCTCCCTCATTCCATTTCCCAGGGGATTTTTTCTACATTTTGTAGAGGAAAAGACTAAATTGGCTGGGTAGTGCCAAGTTGGGGTCTGAAGTCAGATTTTTTCAATAACCAGTTTCTAAAACTCTCACCATAAAAGTTGATGATGGAAAAGCTGAAATAATGTGAACTCCAAGTGTGGTTGTTATTGAGTCTTTAAGAATGCCCAGAAGACTCTCTGAACTTCCACCCCACCCCCCAAAAAAGCCATAATTTGTTCTAATTGGGTTCAAACCACTGATAAAACAGCTACCATCTGGGGGAATCATACCAAATTCACATGGAAGACTTGGTTCATTAGTGTTGTGACAGAAAGGCCTATAACATTTTTGAACTTTGTGGCTTCTTTCTCATTCCTCTTCCTGCCTTTATGATTCATGTTATCATAGGGGCATAAGATTTTAGAGATGGAAAGAACCTGAGAGGTCTTTTAATCCAAATGCCTCATTTTGCAGATGAAAAGCTTGCAGTCCAGGGTGCTTAAGTAGCTAACCCAAGGTCACACAAGTAATAAATGTCAGAACCAGCATTTGAATTTGAGTCTTCTGACTCCAAATCAAGTATTACTTTTTCTTTTTTGTTTTGTTTTGTTTTTGTTTCTGTTTTGTTTTGTTTCTTTTTCACGAACAATTTTACCAATGAGGAATTCTGGATAAGGAATTTCCTTACTTTTTCTACAACTAATAGTCTTAGCCTAGGACATTGAGAAGATAAGTGACTTCCTCAGGGTCACAAAGCTACTACTTCAGGCGTACCTCAGAGATGTTGTGGGCTTGGTTCCAGACCATTGCAATAAAACTAATATTGCAATAAAGCAAGTCATATGAATTTTTTTGCTTGCCAGTACATATAAAAGTTATGTTTACTGTAGCCTATTAAGTGGATAATAGTATTATGTTTTTAAAAAGTACATGCCTTAATTAAAAAATACTTTATTGCTAAAAAAAAAAATACTAACCATTGTCTGAAACTTCATCAAGGCATAATCTTTTTTAATGATGGAGGGTCATGCCTCCATGTTGAAGGCTGCTGACTGATCAGGGAAGTGGTTGCTGGAGGTTGGGGTGTCTGTGGCCTCCATGTTACTTAAGCACCCTGGACTGCAGGCTTTTCATCTGCAAAATGAGGCATTTGGATTAAAAGACCTCTCAGGTTCTTTCCATCTCTAAAAAAAGAAACTAATTTGCCACATAGATTAATTCTTCTTTTCATTTGAACACTTAGAAGTCATTGTAGTCTTATTAATCAGTCTAATTTAAATGTTGTTTCATTTCAGGGGACAGAGATGCCCAAGGATGGGGTCTGGGAGCAGCCTGTCAGTGGAGTGATTAGAACACATACAACCTTTATTGATTAAATTCACTGTCTTATCTAGGCACAGTTCATGGAGCCTCAAAACTGTTACATCAGTAACAATAAAGATTGCTGATTATAGATCACCATGACAGATAAAATTATAATGGGAAAAGTTTGAAATGTTGCAAGAATTACCAAAATGTTACACAGAGACATGATATAAGCACATATTGTTGGGAAAATGGAACCAAAAGACTTGGTAGATACAATTTTGCCATAAACCTTCAATCTGTAAAGACAAAGCAAAACAAACAAAAATCAACCAAAAGCACAATAAATGTGAAGTGTAGTAAAGTGAAGAGCAATAAAACGAGTTATCCTTCTATGTTGCATAAATGAGATTCGAACACATCTTCCTGACTCTGAGGCCAGCTACATATCCACTAAGCTTCTCTACTTTCACCAAGTAGGTCTATTTTTCTATTCTTCCCAGCATGGCATGAATGATGAACTTGGAACCAAGACATCTGGCTTCATATTCGGGTTCTGTTGTTTTATTGCTATGTGTCTTTGGGCAAATTGGGTGACCTCTCCAAGTTTTGGTTTACTACTCTATAAACTGAGATTATAATACTTGGATTACCTTGCAGGGCTATTATGAAGAAAGCACTTTATAAATAATACAGAACTTTAGAAATGTAAGGTTATTATCATTTCTACTCATTGGTATTATTTGGAGAACATAACATAAAAAAAGCTGAGATGCTTTTCCATAATTTGCTCAAAACATCACTCATCCTCTGTTAGTTGTTAAATCCGGTGGCCTTTTCTCAATCTTCTTTCTCCTTGCAGCTTTGATACTGGTGATCACTCCTCCACACTTGCTTTTCTTTAGTTTCTTTTTTTACACCATTCTCTCCTGCTTCTTCTCCAACTATCTGACTGCTTTTGCTCTGTCTCCTTTTCTAGATCCTCACTTACATCATTCCTTTTCACCACAGGTGTCCCTTGGGGTTCTTCCTTGGGTCTTCTTTCCTTCTCCCTCTATACCATTTCTCTTGGTGACTTCATTAAAGATATCTCTATAGTGATGATTCTCAAAGTATCCATCCCATGTCAATCTCTCTGATGACCCCCAGTCTCTCATCTCCAACCACTTTTAAGATACCTCAAACAGAACGTACAAAGACATTTTAAACTCAGCATGCTCAAAACTGACCTCATTATCTTTCCTCCTGAAATCCTCCTCCCTTCCCTATTACTATAGAGGATAATACCATCACCCCAATCCCCTCAGGCTTGCAATCTAGGAGTCATCCTGGACTCCTCATACTCTTACCCACCATATCCAATCTGTTGCCAAAGTCTGTCGATTTCACTTTTGCAGCAACTCTTGAATATGCCCCCTCCTCTTCTCTGACACTGCCACCTCTCTAATACCGGCCTTTATCACCTCATACCTGGATCATTGCAATAGCTCCCAGGTCTGCTTACTGAAAGTCTCTCCCCACTCTAATCCTTCCTCTATTCAATTACCAAAGTGATTTTTATAAAACCAAGATCCAACCATGTCACACTCCTACTCAATAAACTTCATTAGCTTCCTATCACCTCTAGAATCAAATACAAATGTTGTGTTTGGCATTCAAAGTCCTTCAAAACCTACCTTCACAGTCTTCTTATACTATATATCCTGTCTGGTACTCTTTAATCCAAAGACCCTGACTTCTTGCTGTTCCACAAACAGCACTCTATCTCTTGACTTTGAGCATCTCTTCTATCTCCAGTGCCTGGAATACTCTCTTTATCTCTACATGATGCCTTCCCAGGCTTTCTTTAAGTTCAACTTCAACTATCAACTAAATTTCAACAAATCTCATTTTCTACAAAAAGACTTTCCCACCACCTCTTAATTCTAGTGCTTTTCCTCTGTTATTTCCTGTTTGTCATGTATATAGCTTATTTGGACATATTTGAGGTTTCCCCCATTAGATGGTGAGGCTCTCGAAGGCAGATCCTATCGTTTGCCTCTTTTTTATCCCTAGCTCTTTGAACAGTGCTTGGCACATAGTAGGTACTTAATTAATGTTCATTCATTGCTTAATAACTATATAAGTCTCTCAAGTTTTCCAAACTGATAAAAAGGCTTTAAACTTTATATCTTGTAGGTCGTTTGGTGCAGAATATTACAATGATTTCTTTTTGATTCCCAAATCAGGAAATAGAAGTTCTAAAAATATCTAAATAGTTAGCATAATTATTACTTTTATTGTATCAATAAATTAATAAATTTATTCATTTGTTATATCATTCATATCAATAAATAAAATAATATCATTTATTATCATAAATTCCCTCAGGAAGAGTTTAGCTTGAAACAATTTTAATAGAACTAGGCCTTCTCATGAGGCATGTGCTTTGCCCTCTTGCTAACAGACAAGAATAACCAGAAGGTCTTAGTTTGCCCCTTGTCTTCCAAATGAAGTGACAAGAAAGATTCCCCATTAAGTCAAAAAAAAAAATCACTCAGCAGACTTCAGAATAAAGGATAGAATAGATAGAGGACAGATAGGATCACCGTTTTTTCTCTCTTTCTTACTTTTGAATGTGTCTCTTTGGAATCTACCTAGTTTGGAACACACTTCTCTCTTGAAAGACCCCTTTGCCCAACAGTAGCTATCACACTCATGAGCACTTGGCAATGAGAATATGCATTTGTCTGTGTGGGCCTAGAGCTGGATCTTAAATCTGTAGCTATCTCTGAAAGAGGGCCAAATCCAGCTCTGGCAGTAACTTTGTGAGTCAGAGAAGTCCAAAATCAGACTGACAGGAAGAGGCACTTCCTGCAACTCTATCCTCCTTGGAGGGAAAGATGACCACTCACAAGAGTATAAAACATGTCCTGGCTGGTCAGAAGACCTCAAGTGTAAATTGTTACTAAAATAGATTGAAGGGAAAGTAAAAGATATTTAGCAGTCCTACCTATCTCTCTGGAGACTTTCCAACCAAAAGCATAATAGGAATGATTGCTATTATTTCATTTTATTTGTCAATGTGTGCCCTTATTGGACTTCTATGTTTTAATAATTTTTTTATGGTAAAAGAAATAAATAGTTATCCTATACCTGATAACTACTACTATTTATATTCAATAACTTGCCCAAATAAATTCCTTTAGAGAAGACACTTGGCATAAGCCATGCCTACCTTTGTATAAAAGATCTTCCCTGGAGTTCTATTCTAGGAAATAATGAAGTAGAGAATATAAGGGGAAAAAAAGAAAACTTGTCTCCTGTCTTTTAGGGGTCAGGATCTCCCAGGACTGAACTTGTCTTAAGTATACAGCTAAGGCTTTTCACAGGAGCAGGCACTCCCCTTCACCATGAGAAACTCAAGGAAAGTGGCAGGAGAGGTTGAAAGAGAGAAAAGAACATTCAATTGCCAGTCATTGTGTGGGCTCTCAGCCCAAGTCACGGACCTGCCCTCCATTCATAGTTATTACACAGTATGTGCAAGGCACATTTGGAGGCAGCTAGGTGGCCCAGTGGATAGAGTGCTACATCTAGAGTTCAGAGTCAACTTCAGACACTCTCTGAGACCCTAGGTAAGTCACTTTGTTTGTCTTAATTCACTGGAGAAGGAAACAGCAAGCATTTTACTATCTTTGCCAAGAAAACCCCCATAAGACAGCATTGGTATACTATAGTCTTTGGTGTCATGAAGAATCAGACACAGTTGAAGGTAGCAGACAAGAAACACAGAGACTGAAAGGAATGGATGTGAGGTTATTCTCATTAATAGAGAGAACCCACATGGATGAGCATGTGTCCAGTGATGGTGTGAAATTCAAACATGGTATGTGAGACTAAAAAGAAGCAGAGTGGATACAGAGCTTTTGATGTGCAAGGCACATGCTGAATGTAAATGGACAAAACTTCAAACAGTCCCTGCCCTCGAGTTGTCTAAATTCTACTATAGATTCTAGGTGTACACAAATAGATAAATATAAAGTAATTGGAAGAGGAAAACATAGCAAGTGGGGAAATCAGGGAAGTCTTCAAAGAGGAAATGACACCTGAGATGAGTCTTGAAGAAAGATAAGGATTCTAAGAGGTGGAGGTAAGGAGGAAGAGCATTCCAGGCAAAGGAAATAGCCTACGTAAGATCATAGAGCTAGGAGAAGGTATCTTGTGCTTGGGGAAATAGAGAATAGTCCATTTTGGTTAGAATGAATAAATAATGTGAAATGAGGCCAGAAAATTAAGTTGGAATCATATTGTGAAGGACTTTGTATGTCAGACTGGGGTGTTTGTGTTTTATTCTAGAAGTAATAGGAGCTGCTGAAGGTTTTTGAGCAGCAAGGAAGCTATGTGGCAAGATATGTGCCTTTGGAAGATTATTATGCAAGTTTGGGAAGGGCATACTAGAAGGGAGGAAAGAATGGAAACAGAGAAACTAATTATGTAGCAAATAACAAGGAGATGAGTCATAGATTTATGTCAAGAAACTTGGGGTTTTAGTGCCAGAAGCGTTCTTGGAAACCCTTTAATCCAATCCCCTTATTTTATTATGGAAGAAACTAAGGCCCAGAAATTTGGCAAAAACTGTACAAACAATAAATAACAGAACCAGGATTAGAACCCAAGTCTTCTGACCCAAAGTGCAGAGTTCCATGACACCATACTACCTCCTTCAAAGGATGCTTTGTGTTCAGAAGATTGGAATGAAATGGAGAAGCAAATTACTGGAGGATAGATAAGAAGCAAGTCATTGGTGATAAGAAAGATATTTCATTTCCCAAACAGAAATAGTAACTGATACTACATCCTCATTTATAACTTTGGTCTCACAGATAGAGAATAGGGACTGGACCTGTGATTTCATTGGTGCAGGGAGAGCCCAGTGAGGCTCTTCTTCCACCAAAGAAGGTCTTTGCCTTCTCTGCAACTTGCAGCCTTTGGGAGTTTCCTAGAGTACTAAGATGTTAGGTGACTTGTCCAGGGTCACACAGCCAGTAGGTGTCAGGTACCACAACCAATGCTCTCTATCCATTCTGCCTCCTTTTTGTCTCACATACCATGTTAGTATTTCATACCATCACTAGATATATGTGCTCATCCATGTGGGCTCTCTCACTTAATTATAATAAACACATCCACTCCTTTCATTCTCTGTCTTTCTTGTCTACTGCTTTCAAAAACTAGAAGATCTACCCAACATTCTGGAAGCCTTCTGATGCCAAAGCTACACTGAAACTTCATGGAAATGGGAGAAGGTGGTATTATATCTTTTTCTACATTTTTTTCACTACTACTTACTCAGGACTTTCTATTTGAGTTTATCTGAGAACAGTCTTGTTTTGCCTCAGTGAGATGGAATCCCAGGCTACAGTTAGTAGAACCCTCCACACCCATCCAGTAAGGAAAAATTATTTTGATTAATCTTATGTACTTGTCAAGTAGTTTGCCAAGGTGTATAAACAAACCAATTTCTTGGATTGTTTCAATCTAATCATCTGAAATAATTTGCTCTCTTGGACTTGAGGAGGCTTCAAGTGAGAACTATTGAAGCTGGATCCAGAAATAGCTGCACTTGACTGCCAGCCCTGGTGCTAATGTGTACCTCATTGAGCTTCTGCTGTCCATGTCAACAAGCTAAATTCAGTGTCTTGGGAGAATTTTCATGTGGGCTCATTGTCAGCTTGTTTCACTCCCAAAGTCCCCTTATTGGAAATGACATTTGTAATGTAGACTTTCTTCAGTGAAGTTGATGGCTTTAATTCTCAGCTTCCCACATAAATATGGATAAAATGGTGTGATGAGGGGACCATGTGTTTCTTATGAAGAATACCATAACCCAGTCTAGGAGAAGGAAAAACTCTCATAGAAGAGAAAAGACAAGAACCACACAGGATGAGATGAGACAACCACAACACCCAAAAGAAAATGAACATCAGCTGGGAGGTGCCTGAGGAGAACTGACGGTCAAGGACTACTGAAGTCCTGGGACTGAATCATCCACAAGTAAAGAAAGCACATTTAGATTTTGAGAGGAAAAGTTGGACTTTTCAGCCTAAAAGTCTTCTTTTTTCTACAGAATGAACTGCAATGTTCTTATCTGGTATTCAAAGTAAGGTACTTTGTGGCCTTCACAATATGCTCCAAATCAGCCTGGCATAATTCAAAGGGCATTGACCTAAGCTGGATTCTAGTTTCACTTGTAGCATTAACAAATGATGGAATCTTAAACCAGTCACTTCTCTTCTTCAGACCTTCTTCTTCACCTGTATAATAAATGGGATGGACTTGATGATTTCTAATATTCTACAAGTCTAAGAATCTCTATTTCTCATCTAGATCTCATTTGAGCCAAATAATCAACAAGCATTTAATATATGCCTGCTATGTGCCAGGCATAGAAATCTCTAGGAACCAGGGATACAAGTATAATAAATGAAATAATCCCTACTCATAAGGTTTTCACTAATCTAATCAATGTCCCATGAACCTATTGGGGCCTCTTCCCAATAAAATACTGGACTTATAAGCAAAATTAAGATTCAAATTTCCCCTGTGTTAGTACCATCCCTCTGAAATTGTAATCCATTTATACTCTATTTTTCTTATAATCACATAATTTATTTGCATTTTGTCCATGCTATTAGAATATGAGCTCCGTCAATTTGGAGCTATGCCCAAAGGACAAACAAACTGTGCATACTCTTTGATCCAATACTACTGCTAGGTCTGTGTCCCAGAGACTTTAAAAAAAAAAAAGGGAAAAGAACCCATTACTATCTCTTCCACATCACAATGTTGCCTATTTAGGTTTCGATACACCACAGGTTGGCATAAGAAATTAAAAGTGAATTTTGGAGGAGTTTTGTGGAAGTCACAGATGATACAGAAAAGTCAGCAGAGAACATAGGAAAAGTTTAGAAACTCATAAATGCATAAAATATAAGTATAATAATGTATCATATCAACATATTTTAGCTTTTAATACCAGAATAATTCAGAATTCTTCTCTCATATGAAAGAAGGGCAAAAAAATTTACACAGGTTGTCCATACCCCTAACCCCCATGATATGGAAGGGATAACTGTATTTGTACAAAAATATTTATAGAATTTCTTTTTGTGATGACTAAGAATTAGACATCAAGGAGATGCCCATCAATTGGGGAATGTCGGAACAAGTTATGGTATAGGATTGTGATGGAATAATATTGTGCTATAAGAAATGACAAAGGAGGAAAACCTGGAAAAACTCACATGAACTGATGCAAAATGAAGTGAGCAGAACTAGGAGAACATTGTACACAGAAACAGCAATATTGTACTATGAAAAACCGCAAATGATTTAGTTATTCTCAGCAATACAATGATCTAATCCTAAAGGACTCATTATGAAATGGGCCACCTGTCTCCAGATAAAGAACTGATATTATCTGAATATAGACCAAAGCATGCTATCTTTTTTTGTTTGTCTTCTTGTAAAAAAATAAATAATATGGAAATATTTTACATGACTGCACATGTATACCCTATATCAGATTGCTTACCCTCCCCAGCAAAGTGGGAGGGGAGCAAAGATTGAATGGATAAAATTTGGAACTCAAAAATTTTTTTTAAACGCTAAAAATTGTTTTAACATGTCATTGGGGTAAAATAAAATATTACTTAAAAATTAAAACAGAATGTGAACTCCATGAGGGCATGGTCTGTGCTTTTGCCTTCCTTTGTATTCTCATATCTTAACACAGTGCTTGGCACAAGGGACATATTTAATTCATGTTTCCTGTTATGATTGCCTACGTGACTTTGAGAAGTTCATGCAAATTCTCAGAGGTTCATGTCACTCATTTATAAAGTGAGACTGTTGAAGGGAAAATTCCCTAAGCTTCTTTCAGGTTTGAGATTCTATACATCCGTGATTTTTCTCTGATCTTTTTCTTTTTCTGATTTCTTCCTTCCTTCCTTGCTTGCTTCCTTTCTTCCACTCATATCTTTTAGCTTTGTGGAAAACTAGCTACTCTCTGATTATGAAGCAGGCCTACCCCTGCTTCAAAGTTTGCCTTGAGTCCCATTTAATCCTTGAAGGTCTCCCTGCCCACTCAGCCCACAATGAAATCTCCTTTCTCTAAATTCTATCTTCAATTCAACATACTTTATTTAACCTCTATTAAGTAAATGCTAGGCAATGGGGATATAAAGACTTGATCCTTCCATTCAGGCTATCATCCTCTGTTTCTTCTTCCCTTTGTGACTACACTCCTCGAAAAAACCATTCACAATAAGTGCCTCTACTTCCTCTTCTCTCACTCTCTTCTTAATCCCCTATAATCTGGTGTCTGACTTCACCTAAACTGCTCTCTCCAAAGGTTCTGATGATGTCTTAGTTGACAAATCCAATGGCCTTTTCTCAGTCTTCACTCTCCTTGCCTTTGACATTATTGATCACTCTCATCCTTGTTAATCTCTTCTTTCTAGGAATACAGGACAGTACTCTCTCCTTGTTTTCCTCCTACCTATCTGGCCTCTCTTTCTCTGTCTCGTTTGCTGAATCCTCATCCAGATCACTTCTTTTAACCCTCGATGAACCATAGGATTCTGTCCTGAGCCCTCATCCTCTCTCCCTCTATATTACTTCTCTTATTGATCACATCAGCTCCTGTGGATTTAGTCACCCTCTCTTTGATGCTAATTATCAAATGGTATCCTGCCCTACCTTTCTGCTGACTTCCTAGCCTCCCATCTACAACTGCCTTTCAGACAACTCAAAATGAATGTCCATTAGATATCTTAAACTCAACATGTTCAAAACCAAAATCCTTGTCTTTCCCTCTAAGTTCTTCCCCCTCTTACCTTCCCTATTACTATAGAGGGCAACACCATCCTCTCATTCCCTCAGGCTCACAACCTAGAGTCATCCTTAGCTCCTCACTGCTACCACACTGATATAGGACTCATCACCTCATACGTGTACTACTACAATAATAGTCTGCTTATAGTTCTATCTGCCTCAAGTTGCTTATTACTCCAGTCTATCTTCCATTCTGTTACCAAAGTGATTTTCCTAAGGCATCACTATGATCATGCCACCACCACCTCCATTCAGTTAACTCCAATGGCTATCACCTCTAAAATCATAAACAAAATCCTCTGTTTGGTGTTCAAATCCCTATGTAACATAGCTCCTCCTACCTCTTCAAGCTTCTTATTCCTTACTTTCTGCCAAATCTTCTTTGATCCAGTGATACTGACCTCTTTGCTGTTCCACAAACAAGATGCTCCATCTCTCAGCTCAGGGCATTTTCTGTAGCTATTCATCATTACTGGAATGCTTTCCCTTCTCATCTCTGCTTATTAATTTCCCTGACTTCCTTTAAGTCCAAGCAAAAATCCCATTTTCTACAGAAAGCCTTTCCTAATCCCTCTTAATTATGTCACCTTTCTACCATTCACCATTTTCTACTTATCTTGCACATAATTTGCACTTTTTTGGCTTGTTATCTTCCCCATTAGATTGCAAATTTCCTGAGGACAGGGACTGTCTTTTGCCTCATTTTGTATCCTCACCTAGCACAATACCTAGTGCCATAGTGGGCACTTAATAAATGTTTATTTATTGACTGAAAAATATAAAGTTATCCTTCAAAAAGATTATGTTCTGGGGGAGGGCAAAAGGGGGATAGCAATATCTACCCAGATAAGTAAATACACAGCACATGCCAAGTAACTTAGGAGAGACAGAGACAAAGAGAAAGAAGCAGAGAGATGGAAATGGAGACAAAAAGAGACATAGAAAATACCAACAACTGGGGAAATCAAAGTGGGGATTGAGAAAGTCCTTGTGTAGAAATTAGCACTGAATTGAGCCCCTGAGATTACCAGAGATAGAAGTGGAGAGGAAATACTTTCCAGGAATTGAAATAGCTCATGCAAAGTTATGGAGATGGGAGATGGAATGTGATGTACAGGAAACAGCAAATAGATCAAGCTGACTAGAGTGTCAAATGCATAAAGGAGAGAGTCATAAAACAAATGTGGAAAAGTAGGTTGGAACCAGATTAGTAATGGATTTTAAGTACCAAACCAAGGAAGCAACTGGGAGACCTTTAAGCCACTTGAGCCGAGGAGTGATATGGTCAGATATAGTCAATCCTCAACATTCCTGAGTTTAACTTCTGGGACTCCAAGTATTGGTGTGATTTTATTAGTAGTCTCATTTTCACTTTCACATTGGCAACCTTGCATATTCCCATCTATGCACAATAGAGAGAGAAAAAAAGAAATAAAAGCATGATGTACAAGTATTCAAGAATCCTCTCCAGAAAGTGCTAATGTAACTTCCCAAGTGTGCAATGAGGGAATTGAAAAATGGAAAAATATCTAAATTTGGGGGTAAATAAGGTGGTGGTCAGCCCAGCCCTCTTCTGAGTTTGCCAGGATTGGCCCTAAGCAATGGAACAGGCATCTGCCTCCTGGACCAGGCCCAGTCAGTACCTGAGGTGTGTGCTTTGCATGGGGGAACAGAGATGGAAAGTTGTCACTTTTCTTTTCCTTTTTTTAAAAATTTCTGTATTTTTTTTAATGCTCTACAATCACTACCAAAAAACTTAGATTTTTACCCCCTCTCTTCCCTAGACACCATAAAATTCTATATAGGATCTACATATACTTTCCTAATGAATACATTTTCACTATAGTCATGCTGTGTAGACGAACTAAAATAAATGGAAGAAATCATATAACAAATCAAAACATAATACACACACACACACACACACACACACACACATACAAACATGACCTGCTACATTCTGTAGATGAATTCCATATTTCTTTCCCTGAGTGTGGAAGGCATTTTGTCTTAGAAAACCATTGGGAATTATTATTTTTTTTTAAGTTCTTGCATTATTACAAAGTTCCAAGCCGACCAGAAAAAACTCTCACATACTGTGGTCGTTGCTGTGCACAAAGTTCTCCTGGTTCTGCTCCTTTCACTCAGCATCAGATCATATAAGTCCTTCCAAGCTTCTCTGAAGTCTTCTTGTTCATCATTTCTTATGATGCAATAGTATTCCATTACATTCATGTACCACAATTTATTCAGCCATTCCCCAATTGATGGGCATTCCCTTGATTTCCAGTTTTTGGCAACTACAAAGAGTGCTGCTATAAATAATTTTGTACATGTGGGACCCTTTCCCATTTTTATGATCTCTTAGGCATACAGTCCTAGTAACGATATTGCTGGATCAAAGGGTATGCACATTTTTGCAGCCCTTTGGGCACAGTTCCAAACTGCTCTCCAGAATGGTTGGATGAGCTCACAGCTCCACCAACAATGAATTAGTCTTCCAATTCTCCCACATCCTCTCCAACATTTATCATTTTCCTGTTCTGTCATGTTTGCAAATCTTATAGATATGATGTGGTATCTCAGAGTTGTTTTGATTTCTAATCAAAAGTGATTTAGAGCATTTTTTCATATGATTATAGATATCTTTAATTTCTTCCTGTGAAAATTGCCAGTTCATATCCTTTGACCATTTATCAATTGGGGAATGACTTGTATTGTTGTGTATTTGACTGAGTTCTCTATATATTCCAGAAATGAGGCCTTTATCCTTGAGATTAGCTGTAAAAATTCTTTCCCAATTTGCTACATCCCTCCAAATTTTGGTTGCATTAGGTTTGGTTGTGCAAAAATCTTTTCAGTTTAAGGTAATCAAAGTTATCCATCTTGCATTTCATAATGCTTTCTATCTCTTCTTTAGTCAAAAATTCTTCCCTTCTCCATAAATCTGATAAATACACCATTCCTTGCTCCTCCAGTTTGTCCATGGTATCAATTTTTATACCTGGATCGTGTATCCATTTGAACTTTATTCTTATGTACAGTGTCAGGCATGGGTCTATGCCTAGTTTCTGCCATGCTGTTATCCAGTTTTCCCAGCAATTTTTGTGGAACAGTGAATTCTTATCCCAGAAGCTGGGGTCCTTGGGTTTGTCAAACAGGAGGTTGCTATATTCCTTGCCTACCATGTCTTGAGTGCCAAGTATATTCTATTTGTCT
>CM053769.1:364000207-364020020 GCA_028658325.1 Potorous gilbertii | reverse complement strand
ACAAATGGTGAGAAAATTTTGGAACCCAAAATCTTGTGAAAATGAATGTAAAAAGTTAAATAAATTTATTTTAAAAAAAAAACTAGAATTGGGCAAGTGAAAGCTAATGACTTCATGAGACATTAAGAAAACAATAAAACAAAATCAAAAGAATGAAAAATAGAAGAAAATATGAAATATCTCATTGGATAAACAATTGACCTGAAAAATAGATCCATAAAACATAATTTAAGAATTATTGGACTACCTGAAATTTATGATCAGTAAAAGAGCCTAGACATCATCCTTCAAGAAATTATTAAGGAAAACTGTCCTGACATTCTAGAACCAGAAGGTAAAATAGAAATTGAAAGAATTGCCCAATCACCTTCTGAAAAGTGAAAGAGATGCCCAAATGAAAACTCCCAGGAATATTATAGACAAATCCCAGAGCCCCCAGGTCAAGGAGAAAATATTGCAAGCTGTCAAAGAAAATCAATACCACGGAGCTACAGTCAGGATAACACAAGATTTAGCAGTTTCTACATTAAAGGACCAGAGGACTTGGAATATGATATTCCAGAGGGAAAAAGAACTAGGATTACAACCAAGAGTCATCTACCTAGAAAAAATTAGCATAACCCTGCAGGAGGAAAACATGGACATTAAATACTTTCAAGCATTCCTGATGAAAAGACAAGATCTGAATAGAAAATTTGTCTTTCAAATATAAGATGCAAAAGAAGAATTAGAAAGTAAACAAGAAAGAGAAATCATAGGGCATTAAATAAGGTTAAACTGTTTACATTCCTTTATGTATTATTGTCCAGAAAGCACGTGTGTGAGTTGGATATGATGGGATGATTATCTAAAAGAGATTAAAATTAAGGGATGAGAAAGAAGAATGCACTGGAAGAGAGGGAAAGGAAGAGGTAGAACAGAGTGTCTAACATGAAAGAGGCCCAATAGAAACTTTACACTGGAGGGAAAGGTGGGAGCATGTGAATCTGACTTGGTTCAAAGAGAGACTAACACATACACACACACACACACACACACACACACACACACACACTTGAGTGTAGAAATCTATCTTGCCATACAAGAAAGTAGGAGGGGAAGTAGATATAAGAGAAGTGGGAACAGGAAGACAGTGCTGATAGAAAGGAGGGGAGATTATGAAAGGTAAATGTCAGAAGCAAAATACAGGATGAAAGGAGAAAGTATAGGATAAATGGAAAGGGGGGAATAGGATAGAGGGAAATAGTTTGTAACCATTACTGCGAAAAAAAAATTTATAGCAAGTTGCTCTGATAAAGACCTCTTTTCTTGAATATGTGAAAAAAGAGTCAAATTTATAGAAATAAGAGCCATCCCTCAATGATAAATGGTCAAAGGATGTGAACAAGCAATTTTCAGACAAAGTAATCAAAGCTCCCTATAGGCATGTAAAAAATGTTCTAAATCACCATAGATTAGAGAATTAAAAATTAAAACAACTCTGAGCTACCATTGCACACCTCTCAGATTAGCTGATATGAGAGAAAAGGAAAATGACAAATGTTAGAAAGAGTGTGGGAAAATGAAAACACTAATGCAATGTTGGTGAAGTTGTATAATGATTCAACCATCCTGGAGAGCATTTGAAACACACCCAAAAGGCTATAAAAGCCTGAAGAATATTTGGCCAAGTAATGCCACTACTAGATCCGTATCTCAAAGAGATTAAAAAGGAAAGGAAAAGGATCCTTATCTACAAAAATTATTTATAGCAGCTCTTTTAGTGGTGACAAAGAACTGGAAATTGAGAGGATGTCCATCAATTGGGGAATGACTAAACAAATTACTGTATATGGTTGTGATGGAATATTATTTCACTATAAAAAGTGATGAGTGGGATGCTCTTCAAATAACCTGAAAAGACTTACATGAACAAAGCAAAGCAAAATAAGCAGAACTAGGAGAATATTGTACACAATAACAGAAATAGTTTATGATGAGCTCCTTTGAATAACTTAGCTGTTCTCATCAACACAATGATCCAAGGGAATTCTGAAAGACTTACAATGAAAGGTGCTATCCATCTCCAGAGAAAGAATTGGTGGATCCTGAATGCAGATTGAAGATACCTTTACTTTACTTCCTTTTATTATTCTTGGGTGGTTAGTTTTGTTTTTGTTCTTATTTTTTGTCTGTACTATTTTTCATAGTAGGACTTACATGGACGTGTTTTCTATGACTACACACGTATGTATAACTTATGTCAAATTGTTTGCCTTTTCATTGAGGGGAGAAGGAGAGGGAGGGAAGGAATTTGGAACTCAAAATTTGAAAAAAATATATTAAAATTGTCTTTGTAATTGGAGAAAAGAAAAAGTTATTAAAAAGAAATGCACTTGCTCCAGATCACTAAAGTGAACTCTTTATAAGATTCCTCTCCATATGATGACCACAATAATGTAAAGTAAAGCAGCTTAAAGACTTCAGAAAGATGAATAATTCAATGGCCAGTCACAACTTTAGAAGACTGATGATGGGAAGTCCTTCCTTGGTGGAGAGGTGATGGTCTAGAATGCTAGAAAGAGATAAAGATTTTCAGATACAGTTAATGTGTGGATTTGTTTTATTTGATAATATTTATTAGTTACAGGGAGGAATTCTATATATGGGTGGAGAGAAAGTTGATGGGTGGTAATAGTAAAGCAACAATAAAAGAAAAGGAAGAAAGAACAATATTTTTAAAACAGAAAAGAGAAGAATTCAGAAGGAAAGACATCAAGCATTTTGTTATTATTATGTTAAATTTAAGACACAAAAAAAACTGGACATAAGAGAAGTTCGTAGTTTTATATAAGATCCTATTTTCTATTCTTCATTTGGATAATTTGAACAGGGTGTCCTGTTGAACTCTCAAAACCCAATATACCCAGAACAGAGATCATGATCTTCCCTCTGCCAAACCTTCCTCTTTCCCAAACTTCCCTCTCACTGTTAAGGGGACTATCATGTTCCCAACTTCCATTTTAACTTCAATTCCTTATTTGCATTAATAATCCCATATAGTCAATATATTGTCAAGTCTCATCTACTTTTTTTTGTCTTCACAACATCTCTCTTATGTTCCCTTCTCTTCACTTACACAGTCACCACCTTAGTGCTCTCCTTTCTGACCGCTCTCCTGTATTATTGCAATAGCCTTCTCATTGGTTTCCTTGCCCCAAATCTCTCTTCATTCAATTCCAAGTAGCTGCTATTGTTTTCTTTTAAAAAGAAAAAATTATTTTTCCCAACTATGTGTAAAAGCAATTTTAGCATTTTATTTTCAAATTTGAGTTCCAAATTCTTTTTTCTCTTCCCCTCCCCTTTCATTGAGAAGGTAAGCAACTTGACATAGGTTATACATGTGTAACATAGGCTATATGTGTTACATAGGTTACACTTGTGTAATAAGTGACATAGGTTATTGCATGTGTAACATGCAAGACAGATTTCTAAGTAAGTCTTGCTGTGAAAGAAAACACAGACCCAAAAAAAAAACCCAAGAAAAAATAAAGAAAAAAAATCTCTTCAGTCTGCATTCCAGCTCTACTAGTTCTTTCTCTGGAGATGGATGGTACTATTCATCATATGTTAAGGTGATTTTTCTAGAGCATAAAGAACTCTAGTGACTCCTCATTAGCTCCAGGATCATCTAGAAATATGTTTGTTTGGCATTTGTAATTCTTCATAACCTGACCTCCTTCCTAACTTTTCACATTTTTTTATATTTTTAAAGTTTATAATAAAAATTAGTTTCAAAAACTACCAAGATAACTCCCTCTTTCCCTCTACCAGATTGTCATTTTTTTGCCTATAGTCATTAATGTCTAATTTTCCATATCCTCCCACCCCAAGGAGAATAACATTGAAAAACTCCTATGTTAGGGGCTTTTTAAAATTAATCCTGTCTGTTTCTAATTTAAAAAAAAAATTAAGGCAACAATCCACTCACTCTCCATATATAAGGCTTTTATAGGCATTTGTTTTTAATTTCATATTAATATTCCATTCTTTGACTCTGTCTGCTGTAATCTCCTTTGCATGTGAAGCTTTTTTCAGTTATGTGTTGAAAGTATCATTTTGAGAAAAGATGGACATCTAGCACTAGCCTAGTCATCAGTTTATTTGTGAGGGAGGAGGCCACAAGTTCAAATCTTGTGTCTGTAACAGGGCTAAGCAAACATGTTTGATAAGTCCCTAAGCCATTCCAAATAGACTGAAGAGGGAAGTAGTCTGTCCTCCAGTTATAGCACAGAGTTCATCCTCAGGTTGAGATCTCTCTCATTGCTTTGCAAGATGTCAAGATGTTCCTTCATCTTTGGGTACCTGAAGGGTATGAAATGTTAGCTGACAGAAAATAGCACATTATTCTTGAAAAATTTGCCCTTAACTCATCCTGGAAAATATCTGGAGCTTAAAAAAAAAAGCCTGATGCAAGAAAAAGCTAGCCTAGGAAACTCAGTCTTGTTCACTCCCATGCAATGGGAAATACAGAAAATAGCAATTACCCAATGAATCTGATTCATGTAGACAGCCAGCATAGGAAACTCAATTCTTTCCTAAAGAGTTTGGGAAGATAAAATGAAGTGGGCTGAAAATGAATGAACCTCCTCTGAATAAATTTATTCTGAAGAGGTCAGTGTTTCAATCTTTTTAAAAATTCAATATTTGGCTGATGCTTGATATATTTCTAAGATTCCCTTGATATATACCCTAACATGAACCTCAAACCCTCCTCTACAATAAACCCCTATAAATAAGTGTAAAAAACAAGTGACACTCTAACTACATCTGGTATTGTATGCCTCATTCCATACCTGTAGTTCACCACTCTTAAGACTCCTCATACAAGAGGAGGGAGGCATGCTTCTGACCGCCAGTTCTTTCATTCTAATTTTCTCAATTTCCATTTTAATTCCAACAGGTCTGTGACCTTGCCTTGGCATGGATATTCCTTCCACCAGTATAAGATGAGACCTATATAGTAACGGAATACACATTGGACTTAGATTCAGTAATACTTAGGCTTAAATCTAGGCTCTGCCATTTGTTAGATGTGTACCTTGAGTAAATCACTTCACTTTCAGGAGAAAGTGAGACTGGTCAGCTTGCACAGCTCTCCCTCACTCAAATCAAAGTCAACTGCAAGTCATGTCATCACCTTGATGTCGCGGTCCTCTTCAAGAACGGACAAGCACAGCAATCACTTTTCTGGGCTGTTTCCTCATTTGTTTAAAAAAAAAAGACTTTATCTGATATCCAAGGACCAGCCAAAGGAAGTTCAGAAGAGACTTTTCTCCAAAGGACTAGTCACTTCATGAAAAATTTTTATGATGGCAATTCATAACACAGATCTATTATCTCAAATATAATAATAAACCAATAATAGCTTTCATTTACACAGAACTATCACGTTTATAAAATGCTTTACACAGTTTATCTAATTTGATTTTCCCATCAATACACAGTCAGGTAAACAATCATAACAACTCCTATTTATATGGTACTTCAAGGTTTTACAAAATACTTTCTTTATGAAACAGGTAAAGAATTTTCATCTTCATTTTACAAGTGAGAAAACGAGATTCAAAGATGAAGTGATTATTCCAAGGTCAAATATTAAGTGCTGTCCTCACAACTGGAGGAAAGAAAGGACGGTGTGTGTGTGTGTGTGTGTGTGTGTGTGTGTGTGTGTGTGTGTGTAAAAGTGTTTGCTATGTCTGTGTTTAATTAGCCTAGTGTGTACTGAAGCACTGAAAAATGGTAAAGTGGCTTTCCCACATTCACACAATCAGTCATTCAATATTTGAACCAGGACTGTAACCGAGGTCTCCTGATTAGGACCTGAGTCTTTTAAAAAGGTACTTCTCCTTTCCCTGGATCTTGGTTCTGTGTGGCTATGTAGCTTTACTTTATCCATTTACATGATTTGGGTCCCTCACTGATAGACACACTGAAAAGATTGATTCAGAATTGTTAACATGACAAACTCAACTTTTCTATTAAAAGAATGTGTGCATGTGTGTATATTGTTCCCATACACATATGCACACATATGTATGTGTGTGCATATATGTATGTGTATAAACACACACACACACACACACACACACATATATATATATATATATATATATATATATATATATATATATATATATCCTCAGTAAATGGATGATCCTACTGAAAATAATGAACTTCATACCTTGACTTGATCATGGGACTTAGAGAATGGAAAAAGCCTTAGAAATCATTAATCTGACCCCTCATTTGCAGAGGAAGAACCTAAGACTCAAAGTAAGTTAAGTAGCAGAAGTCAAGATTCACACCCATGTCTTCTGATTGCCAAATACAGGCTTTCCACTGTTCTGTACTTCAAATAGCTTCAGTATCACAGAATGGCATGCTATAAATGATGCGATGACAGCTGTTCATCTAATTTTAAAGAGAACATGCCACCATGTTGTCTGTCAGTCCTGCTTCATATATGAAAATAAGACATAAAATTCTTGAGTTCCATCAGACCACAAAAAGTGCTAGACCTGGTAGGGATAAGAATAAGAACTAGACCTGTGATTTCATTAGTATAAGGAATTTTCAGGTGAAGAAATCCTTTCTACCAATGCAGTTCAGTACCTTTACTGAAATTTATAATTTTGATTGTCTACTGATACATGACTTGCCCAGCATCATACAACCAGTATGTGCCAGAGGAAAGCCTTGAACCCAGATTGTCCTAGCTATAGGATTGAGCTTTGCTCAATCTACTCTGCCATGCTGCCTGGACTATATTTGCTAAGCAAAAATAATGTTTGACATTTTTTTTCTATTAGTGGGGATAGATTTTCTCTAAATATCTCCCCTGATCCACATATTGAGCAACAACAATCATTTACTACATGGTTTACTTGAAGCGGAAGTGTAGCCTTTATCCATGCCACCAAATGAAATTAATTTGACTCCTTCAGGGATTTCACCTATGACCTTTGACTGATTAGCTCCATGCTCCAAACAGTTGATCTAAATAGGATAAAAATGGTAGAAAGGGCCTTTCGTTGAGGTAGATACTGATTCAAAGTGTCAAGATCCAAGCTCAAAAGGCCTCAAGCAGGGGACCAAGTAAATTCAGAATCTGTTGTACAAAGACCCGCCCAGCTAAGTATGCAAATCTCAGGTTTGTTCCATGGAGTTTAAAGAAAAGACAGATATTATTTTCTTATAGTTCCTTGAACAATGTTATTGGATTCAAGTACTTTAATATTAGAATATTTATTATAAGACAACTAATATTTTATCAATTATACTTTTCTTTCCTACCTTTCATATCCAAATAAATTACCAAGTCCTGACAATTTCACCTCTGAAACATCCATGCAATCCACTTCTTCTATTCTTATCCCCACTGCCACCATCCTAGCAATTAATGCCCTTTATTATTTCCCCCTTGGTTTATTTTTGAGAACTTTCCATATCTTCCCATTCTGCCCTCCTTTTCATCAAATACATCATTTCTGAAGCTGCCATTGATTGTGTCACCCCTCTTCTCAAAATGCTTCAATGACCCTATTCCTTCCTCCAGTAAAGTTTTTTTTACCAGCCTTCATGACTCTTCACAGTCTGACAACAGTTTGCCTTCCTGGCATTATCTAATATTTCTCTGTTCCATGTATCTCAACAAAAATGGATTGTTTTTTGTCCCACCAACTGGCCAGATATCATCTTACCTCTATGTCTTTATTCATACACTATTCTCAGAAGTTGGAATGACTCCTTCTTCTTGTGAAACTACTGAATTCTCATCTAATCTTTGAAGAAAAGGGTCTAAAAACAGTAGATGAATAAGAGATGTTTGTCAAATTGAACTGGATTCAAATGCCTTCTCCTTGACAAAGCTTTCCCTAATCTGTGGTTGGTAATAAACTTCTTCCATAGACCTCACATTGCATTTTATTTTGTATCTCTCTTTCTCTGTCACTGTTTTACTGTTTCTGTCTCTCAAAGACAGATGGATTGATTTACGAAAAGCATTTATTAACCACTCATTTTATGACAAGGACTGTGCTAAATATTTGCAAAAACAGATTTAAAACTTCAAAGAGAGTACATTATAATGGGGTAGATAATGTAATATATATAGTGAACTCATAGCCAGGGAGGGATATTTTCATTTGAAAAGTAAGAGAGATGATGAAGGGAGTCGTTGAAATGCCCCTTCTAGTAGCAGTAGACATATTGATTTGATTATAGTTCCAGAATTGAAAGGGGTAGTAGTGACATTGAGTGGAGGGTATAAGAAACTTCAAGGGCCAGTTGATAAGAAGGAAAGTCATTCATATCCAGAACTAACCTGCTTAGAAAAGGCTATATGAAGGACCTACAAATCAGAACAGTTGGGGACTCAGAACAGGCATTCTGGAGCTACCCAGGAGGCAAGAATATACCATTGTCTGTTTTTTGTTTTATTTTGCTTTTTTTCTTCAGTTTATTCCCCTAAACTCTACTCTCTACATAGGAGTCACAATCATGTCTTACTTAAGCTTTCTGTTTCAATCCGTTTAACCTAGTACAATGTTCTATACACAGTAGGCACTAACTAAATCTATTGAATGAATGAATGAATGTGCTGAAGCAGTTAGACCCCAAAATGTGTGTATAATAATAGAAACCTTATACACATATATATTTGTGTACATAGTAATAAAAATAGTAGCTAGTATTTTATAGCACTTGAGGTTTGCAAAACAATTCACATGTTATCTCACTGATCCTCACAATAAATAGCCTTTGGAGGTAGATGCCGCTATCATCCTTCATTTTATAGCTAGGGAAATGGAAGCTGAAAAAGTTTAAGTGATTTCCCAAGGTCACACCACTCATAAGTCTCCAGGGCAGAATTCAAACTCGGTTCTTTCTAACTTGAAATCCAACCCGCTATCCATTCTACTGCCTAGTTGCCTCATATGTGTGTGTGTGTGTGTGTGTGTGTACTTATATACTTCCAATCCCATTTTGATATCTCATCACGGCGTCCCAGTTTCTTCAACCGTTCCTCAAATGTCATGAACTGACAATTGCTTTTTCTTTTAATTATCCTCCTCTGGACACTCTAACAGCTTATTGATGACCTTTTAAAAAAAAATTGAGCCCCCAGAACTGAACCCAAGGAAATCAGGGGCAAACTTTTGAAAGGATCTATCAAGATGAGGGGGAAAGTAGGTGGCACAGTGGATAGAGTATCAGGCCTGGAGAAAAGAAGACTCATCTTCCCAAGTTCAAATCTGACCTCAGATATTTACTGGCCATGTGACCCTGGGCAAGTCACTTAACCTTTTTGCCTCAGGTTTCTTATTTGTAAAATGAGCTGGAGAAGGAAATGGCAGTATCTTTGCCAAGAAATCCTTACAAAGAGTTGGACATGATGGAAATAACTAAACAGCACTGGAAGTAGACTGTGTGTTACTCAGGAACAAATTTAGCTAAGTTTAGAGACACCCAATCACAAGACTGGCAGCTAAACAGTACATTTTGTTGGGAGAGGGAGAGGAGGGAAAGACAAAGCAACTCCTTGAGAAAATCTAGTAGAATCAGTTCATAAGCAATTATTAAACACCTACTATGTGGCAGGCACTGTGCTTTTAAGGATACAAAGAAAGGCAAAAAACAATCCCTGTTCCCAAGGAGCTCACTGTCTGATAGGGAAGACAACATGAAAATAACTATATAACAAACGATATATACAGGATATATTGGGAAAAATCGACACAGGGAAGGCATTAGGACTAAGGGAGATCTTGCTAAAGGCTAAATGCTAAAAGCTAAAGGCTTCTTCTAGAAGGGAGCAAGAAGGGATTATAATCTACATCTATTCAAAAGGGATTTATATGGAAAAAAATTATAGATAATACTTAGGTAGTACTTCCTATGTATTAGATATTGTACTGAGGTACTTTCCAAATATTTACCCATTTTGATCCTTAAAAGAACTCTGGGAGGAGGATGCCATTGTTATTTTATAGTTGAGGAAACTGAGGGAGACAGAGGTTAAGTGATTTTGCCCAGGGTCATGTAGATAGTATCTAAGGCTATATTTGAACTCAGCTCTTCCTGACTTCAGGCCTGGCATTCTATGTACTGAATCGCCTTGAAATATTTGAGTAAGTTTACATACATGCACAAAGTCCCCATGTTGGAGCCTTTATTTATTCAGGATGAAAGCTCTATCTACCCTTATTTAGACATGGGTGGTGATTGACGGGCAGTTCTCTGAAATCCCAGGAACAAAAGGTCCCCAAAACGTCTCTATTCTGGAGGCATCTGAGAAGAAGAGATTTTTTTAGTAATCTGTAGTTAGCCTCACAATCAGAAAGAACTGAGTTCAAGCTCCTTCTCTGATACATCCTAGCTCTGTGAGCTTAAGCAATACAACCTACTAGTATGCCCCAGGCAACTGTCTCTAAGGATGAAAGTTGAAGAAGAGTTACCAGTCTATTTTGTAGACAGTGGGTAGGCAACTGGGCTTAGAGAGAGAAATAAAGTTCAATCTGGTCTCAGATACTTAATGGTTATGTGAAAGTCATTTAATCTGTGTCTGCCTCAGTTTCCTCAGCTGTAAAATGGGGCTAATAATAGCACCAATGTCCTAGAGTTATTGGGAGGATCAAAATGTATTTGTAAAATTCTCAGCATAATGCCTGATACATAATAAGCACTTAATAAATGTTTATTTGATGTCCTTCTGACACCAAAAAAAAAAATTACAGAGTTAGTTCCAAATGAAATCTGAACAGGAATTCACTTTACACCATCCCAAACAAATGGTTTAACAGCTTCTGGTCTACGATCTTCAAATGACAGGAGCTCTCTACTTATTGACATGGTCCAACTATTGCCACAAAATATGAATCCTATGAATTCTTCTGAATGGTTACCTGCACGTATTCATTGAGTATACACTAGGAATGACCAATGTCAAGAAGCTTTGCCTCACCCTTCCTTTCAACTAGCATGCCCAATTGTTTTAAACAGCCAGGCTTCTCTCTAAAATGGGTTCACAGCTTCATAAAGGGAGACTTCAGAAACCTTTAAAAGACTTTTGAAAGGCCTTGCTGGAGCCGGCATTTGGCATTCTTCTCCTGAGGGCTCCAGTCCTCTGGAAGCTCCAGGGGAGAGGAGGAGGGGCAGAGGAGGGATGGAGAAAGAAGAAAGGAAAAGCCCTCCTTTGTGCAGGTCCTCCAAGCTCCCCAGTGACAGGCTGACTCTTCCCACTGCCACAGGCAAGGAGCCAGTAAGACGACGCAAGACTTAATAACCCATCAAATTTCATGAAATGGGGAACATCAAATGGGAGAAATTGATCAGAAGCCCAGGCCCAGGGGGCCTCTTCCTACAGGCTCTGCAGGTTCTTTACTTCTACCAATGAATGTAAGTGTGTGGATTCTAGCTTCCTCCTTTCAACTACCTTCTGGACCATAGGAATAGGGGGAGCTGGCCATCCCTTGGAGTCCTCCAGGTAAATTGCAGCATTGTTACCAAGGCTGTCCCTAAGGAGCATCAAAAGTGGTGTTACTCTTAGGTTTGCAAGATTTCAAGAAGAAGATACCTGAGAGATTATCCAGTACAATCCGTCCATCTCACCTTTCTCACTCACATAATCAGCATAGATGATAACTCTGGACTTGAAGTCAAGAAGAATTGAATGCTAATCCTGCCTCAGTCATTTACAAGTTGTGTGACCTTGGACAAGTCACTTAATTTAGTCATTCTTTCAGTACGACCTTGAATAAGTAATTTCCATTCCCTAAGCATCAAACCAGAATTCAAATCCAGACTTAGATACTTACTAGCTCTGTAACCGTCATTTAACCTGTTTGCCTCAGTTTCCTCATCTGTAAAATTAAGCTAATAATAGTCCCACCTCACCAGGTTGCTGTGAGGAAAAACTGAAAGAGCATATGCTGAGCACTTTGCAAACTTAAAGTACCATGAAAATATTAGTTATGACTATTATAGTTATGTTATGTTATAGTATAGTTATGTTAATAGTTATTAGTATACTCATTATTGCCCAAGGTCAAATAAGCTGTAATTACCCACAACAAGTTTCAGGCAGAAAAAGAGAGTATGTTTACCCTGGAATTCTCTCATTCAATAGGTAACACTGTGGATGCCATTGACGCTTTCCAAAGGGCCTTTCCTAGTCACACAAAGTGGCTGCTAGAGACAGCTCAAGCCCTGGCTGCTGGGCAAAGGCTAAGCACTGAGAAGGACCCGAGATGGTTAGCCTGTTCTCCTTCTTCACTTTTTTAGTTCTGCACCAGCACAAAGGGGAGAAATGCATCAGGGGAATGATGGGGCAGAGGAAATGTCCATCTTGCCTCTTCCATACTTCAAAGGAAATGACTTTAGGGGGAAAATGAAGAGTTGATCATTTTTGAAATGTCATTTGACATCACAGAATAATTATTGGAAGGGACAGTAGAAAGCACTCTGTCCTTCCTTTTATAGAGGAAGAAACTGAAACCCTGAGGCGGCAGGTGATTCCCATGTACAGGCTCAGAGCCTGAATTTTTCCCTTTTTTTGTTCATGCCAATAAATGTCTTGGACTAGACAATTGGAACTAAAATGTTGAGTTCAAGGTCATTAGCTGAGATTGGGGTTGGGAGGAGGGTTGAAAGCTTCACACTTTGGAAAGGTTAGAAGAAAAAAGGAATGGAGGGATGTGCTTAAAACTTCTTTTAAAAACTTTTGTAAAATTTCCCAGAAATTAAGTAGCTCGTACAACTGCTGTTCAAATAAATGACATGGCAATAAATTTCCCAAAAATCTAACATATCAGAGTTTTCTTAATATAGAAAGTTTCCTACCTGATGAACACAATGTCCTATCAGGATTTTCCATCAAACTCCAAATATTTGAAAAATATTTTTAAGTGTTGGAAAAGGATTTGTCTGTTCACCTGTTTCTGTACAATTACCTTCAGTATGTTTTTGGGGTTAGGGACATGGTGATTATTGATCACTTTTGAATACTGATTTGTACAATGGGAGAGTAAGGAAGAACCCCAAAACATTGATCACAGGATGTGAGAGCTGGAAAGGATCTTAGAAGAGAGAACCTTAGAGAAGGATGGGACTTAAGAACTTGGAACAGTAGAGGTAGAAGGGAGCTTAGCTTGAATACGGAAGGTCAGAGCTTACAGAAACCTTGGATATCATCTAGTTCAAACTCATTCATTTTACAGATGAAGGAATGAAGGTTAAAAATTGTTAAATGACTTGCCAAAGGGTACAGATCAGTGAGTGGTCAAGTCAGAGATACAGGCCTCGTGAGTCCCAGTTCATTGCTCATTCACCTATACTATACTATTTCTTTAATGATGGTGTAAATTTGGCCTAATTTCCAACAAACACAGAAAACAAAATTAATATGAGTTTTTTAACAGTAAATTTGTGTAATAAGCTTACACAACTCTGGCTCCATACCACCTTACTATCTTTCCAATTTGATCTAAAGGGAATAAATTATGCAACTCATGCCCCAGGCCTCCTTCCAATATATTCTTTATTGAGAGTCTATACAAGAGACACTTAAAGCAACAATCAAAAACATTTAATACAGATGTTAAATAACAAGAAAAGATATTTGGTATATACTCAAATGAATGCAATCTGTTCTGATTTAAGAGAAAGAACAACCTAATTTTCCCTTATTTCTCTAATTCCTTAAGAATGGAGGGTAAAAAACAAAGTCTCTTTATTACTCGTGGCTCCAGAGGTAAATGCTTGAGATTCAGAGTTGTCTGCCCCTTGGATTTTTTTAGTGGAGTAACTCAGGACAAAGTGGAGAACAGTTAGTCTCATGATTGACTGGAGAACATCTAAAGCCTCTTACCTTGGCTCTGGAGTTATCATGGTTCAGCTATGACTCTTAGATTTGGGCTTGCCACGAACATATAACATTACTCTCTTCTCTTCCTTTTCACTCTTCACAACCGTCATCGTCTAGATTTGCTTCAAATATGATCATTAGCACTACCCTGTTGCTGTTTGCTGCCCCTTGTAGAACAAATCTCATCAATCATATACTACTGTGTTGTAACAAGTCCATTCACTGTATCCAATGAAGTCCTAAGTTCATGCTTACTACATTTATTGTTATGAGATGAAAAAGTAAATATTATTCTTAATTGCTTTTAGGGAAAAAATCTAATCTCAAGTTTCCGTGAAAAATTCTAAAATATTTGCTAATAGATATCTGCAAACACATATATATGTGTATGTGTGCACATGTACATACATATACGTATGTAAACGTACGTATACATACGTATATGTATGTACATGTGCACACATACATACACACATGTATGTATATGTGCATATATACATATACGTATATAATTATTCATACACCTCCAAGATAATGGAAGGTGAAGACTTGCTTCCATTGGACTGCATCCACTCCACTACCTTAATAAGATCTATCCTCCACTTGAATCTTCCTTTCATATCTCATAAGGTATGGAGGTAACTCCAGGTTTTCCAAGGTTTTACACATGGAATATAAACTCTGTTAGATCCTAGTAAGCTAAAAAAACTTTCAAATATAAAACCAGGGAAGGTCTGTGTGTCTATTCATTGAGGACATGCTTATCTAAATTCAGAGATGTCCATAATCAAGCTGCGAGCCACCAGATGATTTTTCTTTTGACTCAAGTAACTCATAACGACTATCCACTAAGGCATGGACAGGTCCAATCTATATTTGTGGAAGAAGTAGCCAAATCATCGAAATCATAGATTCTTGAAAGTACAGATGAGTGACAAGATAGTAAGAGTGCTGGCAAGACTGCTGGATTAGGAATTAGGAGACTTGGGAACAAAGTCGGGACTTGAAACTCCCTCACCTAACTATAACCTCTTGGGCAAGCTATTTGATCTTTCAATGCTCTCTTGCATAATGGAGGGAAATATTTATATTAAAATCTCATAAGATTTTTGTGAAGAGAGCACTTTAGGAAACTTACCATGCATTGAAATGAGTTTCATAGACTATTCCAATTTATGTTTCTATATCTCTATGCACATATAATATGTAATCATATATGCATACATCTGTGTACACAGAAATGAGGGGGAGGCATAGAACTACATAAACTTAATAAGTCATGATCTCAGGAGAACCACATTTGTAGGTGACCCAAAGAAGAATGGAAAAATAGACTGCATTACAATTCTGTTAATGATGATTTGTACCCTGGAATGGTTAAGGAAAGACATCCATGAAAAAAGGTATATTGGTCCTAGAAGGAGAGTCAGATGGATACTCTGAATGCTGTATCAGTACCAGTGAAATATTAGAGACATCCAAGAAAGGCCTTATGCACATGTTGCACCAATGTGATATTCACAACACCTGCGGCAGCTGTTGGCGCATTTCTGAAATACAAGATACAACAGACTCTCCACATGGAAGACAGAACCAAAGCATTTATTCAAACACCAGATAGTCACATCCCAACACCAGAAAACCAAATCCATCATGGCAACAAAGAAATCTATACACAATAATACTGCAGAGGCCAACACCAGCCCCAGGCCTTCCCTCTGTTAGGCTTCCCACAAACTAGCTTTCCTAAACAAACCACAAGCCAGCTCTCTTAAACAAAATCACAGACAAGCTCTCCCACTCACACACTAGTTGCTGCCCCTGCTGCCTGCTTTCTCTGTCCTTCCCAGCTCTGACTAGTTTGACCAACTATATCAGTAAGCTCCCCAACAGAAACAGGGTGAGGGCTGTTATCACAGGTTCTTAGATTTGCATTCATAAAAGGAAAGCAACTTTGGAGGGGTTAACAATCACTTTAATCAAGCACATGTATCATTTCTTTAACTAAGTACATATATCACTCAATTATTTCAAGAAGTCAGCACCCTGAATTTCAAAAAAAATATAGAGAAATCCAAAGATCAACAGATATGGCTTCCTCTGCCTGAATTCAACAGACAATTGGATCCCCAACTGCCTGACCATAGTTGCCAGAGAAGGAAGCACAACATCTGGGTTCTCAAAGCTGGGAGAGGGGGAGGTGCTCCTTAGCGGCTTCCCAGAGTTCTCATCTTCCACTCAAACCTTCTTACCAAAAACTAAGCCCCAAAGTAAAACCTCAACTCAGACTCTATACCTTTTTTAGAGCAAGAGGACATCAAAACCCTTGAGAACTAGTGCCTCATTAACAAAAAGTTTAGTCCTTCCCCAATCTCCCCTAATCAAACTCCCCATAATGGACAGGTCCATCAATGGGTGGGAAAGATCTTTAATCCCATTAAAGTAATTAACAATACAAATATATATACATTATTTCTAGCTAAAGAAACTTTTTATTTCTGTACTCTCCTCTTTGTAAAGACTCTCCATTGATAAAGGCAAGTTTCAATCAGAGGCACGTGATGATACTAAAACAAAAAGAACAAATGATGCTATTTTGATGCCATCACACAACTTCCTCTCAGATTTGCTCTAACTCCACCTTTTCCTGTTCCACCCTTCCTGCTCCATCCCTTCTTATTCCATATGACTTGACTCACATGACTCAGGTTTCCATGTGACTTCATATGGACTTGTTATGGATGGACATTACATTAACAATAGGCAAAAATGCATTATCAATACAGCATATTCCTTTATGGAGGAGTTACAGAAAAACCTGGCCAACTGACAACAGCATAATGCTTTACATGAGAAGCCCTAGACAACCCTGTGTAATAGATACTACAAATCTTATGTCTACTTTATAGAAAACAGATTGCAGAAAGTCAATGCTGCTAATTACTTCACAGGTGAGATTTGAAGCCAGGTCTTCCTAATCCAAGTTCAGCACCTCACCCACTACACAGTGCTTGCTCTACTTCAAAAGTCATTTTGAATTTGATGAGAAATGAAGTACCATAAGCTGGGATGGAAGAAGATGAGCTCATAGATTGTTGAAGTGTTGAGATATATATACATACAGAGAGGGAGAGAGGGAGAGAGACGGGCTGGGCATGTGCTTGCAAATACTTATGTATGTCTATCCATATACTACCCTTAAAAAGGAATGTTTTCACAGGCAGAATGAAATAAAAATGTTATCACTCCTCTAGCTGTAATCTCCGATTAGAACATTTAATCAATTAGCATTGCTGTTGTCAAAACTTGCTTCCAACAATGAATTAGAAAACTCGCCTTAAGGCAGAGTTCAGCAGGTAGCCAGCTCTCACCCCTGTGGTTAAGAGGAAACTCGCCCCTGCCAGAAATGTCATGTTTTTTTCTACAAGGGAAGCTTGAAGTCTCTGTCATAAAACACGAGGCCTCTTATCTGTCATTATTTATCCCGGCAATCCTAATGAAATGTCAATCCATTAAAAACAAAACACCACAAAAACCAGAAAAAGTCCTACTCTCAGCTCCTAAAGGGTGTAGAGTACATTTTCATTGGAGATTTCTCGATCCTACAGTGTTTCAGATTTGAGATATTTCCAGGCAAGTTGCTGCTGGGCTGGATTGATGTTTCACACAGGGAAAATAGGGGGGGATTCCCTCTTTCATTGAGGGGAGAGTGAGACTGATGACTTTGCACAGCTCTGTCTCACTTAAATCCAATTCACGCACATGTCAAGACATCACCTTCTTGATGTCACTGGTCTTCTTGGAGAATGAAGGAAAAAACACCAAATTTGCATAGATTCCTCAGACAGCTGGGAAAAGAACTTGGAAATCACCTAGTAGCCTAGCTTTTCATGTATTATTTCACAAAATGAGAAACTGGGACCTAGAGAGAGAAAATGATTCATAACGGGTCATACAGGCACTGAGTGTGAGGCAGAGTTGGCATTTAAATCCCATCTTCTGACTCCAAAGCAAATGTTTTTTTATTTAACTTTCTTTCCATTGAACCATTCTGCAAGATTCCAAAATCAATCTTTGCAAAGTACAGACTGAAGAGATGGGCACTCTTCTGTTTCAAAAAAGATTAGTAAAAATGTGATTAAAGTTTATAAAACTGAAAAGGGCATGGACAGCACAGATACAGGTTTATAGGATCTGAACTAAACTAGATTAAACCCAACTGCTTTATTTTACAGATGAGGGAAATGAGGCCCAGAGAGGGAATGCAACTTTTCTACGGTCACACAGCTAATACATAGCAGGATCAGAGTTCAAACCTAGGTCCAGTACTCTTCCACTACATTTCAAAATCCAGTATAATAGAATCAGAGTACTCTTGGAGCTTGAGATAGGTAAATTCAAGACAAATAAAAGGATTTAAATGTCAGGGAACAAACTTTAGGGGAATCATTACCCACAAGGGGCAGTACAAGATTAAAAGAAAGTTTCCAAAATGTTTATATCATTATATCTTTTATTGCTATAGTTTTCAACATGCTTTCCTATATTTTATGTCACAATAGTTTAACTAATAGAAAGCAGAGTATCGGAGATAGAATCCTAATTTTGCCTGCCACTCAACACCGTCAGATGCCACTGTCCAAGAGAGAACACAACACTGGATGGGCAATGAGCCCAACCTAGACAGTCCTATTCAAGAAAGATGTACATGCCTACTATATATAAGACCCCATGCTTAAAGAAGAGAGGGGAAGAAAATTCAAAGATGGAAAAACAAGAACAGTCTGTGTTCATGAGGTGGGACACAACATAGCATAATGCCACAAAAATAAGCAGCATATAAAAATACTATTAGATCAAAGTAGAGGTCCAGAATCTGACATCTCCATGTTATTATCTCAGGGGTTGTGATGGAAAGTATCCCCTGAGAAAGAGCCAGAGCTCCTTGTTGCTAGCCATGGAGATCAAAGGAGGAGGAAGCAGAGACAAACTGGCCCTCATACCCAAAACTGAACTATTTCTACTACAGCCCATTTAAAATCAGCCAGCATTTATATAGAACTTTAAAGTTTGCAAAGAACTCTGTATATTTACTCATTTGATAGTCACAATTACCCTGTAAGATAGATGCTGTTATCATCCTCATTTAACAGATAAAGAAATTGAATCTATAGGAAGTTAGGTGACTTGGGCAGGGTCTCACAGCTAGTAAAACTCTGAGGAATGATTTGAACTGGTACCCCTGACTCCAACGCCTACACTCTATCCACTGTGACACCCAGCAGCCCTATTTACCTTCCCTCCCAACCCCCAAGGCGCACAGGCTGATGTCTTTGGGGCATAACTACCCAGATGAATTTGGATTTCTAGTTAGGACTCTAGGAAGAGATCACATCCAGTAGGTACGATCCTTTTGTCCTTAAAGGCAGAAAGTATGATTATATTAAAAACAAATCTTAGCATTTCCATTGTGTTTGGTTTGATTTTTATGTAATTTCTTTTAATTAACAAAACATTCATTTTTGCTCCCTCCCACACCTCTACCAATTTGGTGCTGGGGCGGGGGGGGTTGTAACAAATATGCAAAGTAAAACAAAAGAAATTCCTACATTAGCCATAACACACACACACACACACACAAATGTGTATGTCTCATTCTGTACCCTGATTTTATCAATTTTCTTCCATGCAGTGGATAGTATGCTTTGTCGTCAGTCCTCTGGAAGTTTTTGTGTGGGTCAGAGTTAAATTTTTTTAGATTTTTTTTTTAATATAAATTTATTTAACTTTTTACATTCATTTTCACAAAATTTTGGGTTCCAAATTTTCTCTCCATTTGTCCTCTCCCCCCACCCCAATACACCAAGCATTCTAATTTCTCCTATCACCAATCTGCCCTCTCTTCTA
>CM053769.1:363935632-363999707 GCA_028658325.1 Potorous gilbertii | reverse complement strand
CTCTTTTGATGCTGTCCCTCCCCAAGAGTGTTGACTTCAAATTGCTCCTTCCTCCCATTGCCCTCCCTTCCATCATTCCCCCCCACTCTGCTTATCCCCTTCTCCCCCACTTTCCTGTATTATAAGATAGGTTTTCATACCAAATGAGTATGCATTTTAATCCTTCCTTTAGTCGAATGTGATGAGAGTAAACTTCATGTTTTTCTCTCAGCTCTCTTCTTTTTCCCTCCACTAAAAAGTCTCCTGCTTGCCTCCTCTATGAGAGATAATTTACCCCATTCCATTTTACCCTCTCTCCTTCCAGTACATTTCTTTCTCACTGTTTACCTTGATTTCTTTTAAGATATGATCCCATCCTGTTCAATTCACTGTGTTCTCTGTCTCTGCATGTGTGCATGTGTGTATGTGTGTGTGTGCACGCACACGTGTACAAGTATGTGTGCATGTGTGTGTGTATGTGTGTGTGTAGTCCCACCAACTACCCAGATACTGAAAAATTTCAGGAGTTACAAATATTGTCTTTCCATATAGGAATGTAAACAGTTCAACTTTGGTAAGTCCCTTATGGCTGCTCTTTGCTGTTTACTTTTTCATGCTTCTTCTCATTCTTGTGTTTGAAAGTCAAATTTTCTTTTCAGCTCTGGTCTTTTCATCCAGAATGCTTGAAAGTCCTCTATTTCATTGAAAAACCATGTTTTCCCCTGAGGTACTATACTCAGTTTTGGTGGGTAGGTGAGTCTTGGTTTTAGTCCTAGTTCCTTTGTGTTCTGGAATATCCTATTCCAGGCCCTTTGATCCCTTAATGTAGAAGCTGCTAGATTTTGTGTTATCCTGATTGTATTTCCACAATACTGGAATTGTTTCTTTCTAGCTGCTTGCAGTATTTTCTCCTTGACCTGGGAACTCTGGAATTTGGCCACAATGTTCCTAGGAGTTTCTCTTTTTGGATCTCTTTCAGGCGGTGATTGGTGGATTCCTTGAATACTTATTTTGCCCTCTAGTTCTAGAATATCAGGGCAGTTTTCCTTGATAATTTTATGAAGGATGATGTCTAGGTTCTTTTTTTGATCATGGCACATTTCCTGTACCTGACATCTAATAACTAATTCTTGCCAATCTTAAATAGTAACCATATATTCACAAGATTAGTTGGGCAGATAGAAAGACTTTGAGTCCACTTCAAAGTAAATGCATACTTTTATTGCTTAGGTAAATGGATAGAGAAGCAGATTTGTGTAGTAGAAACACAATTCATTCAATAAGAATTTATTAAGCATCTTACATGCCAGGCACTTTGCAAGGCAACAGGGAAACAAAGACAAAAATTAAAACCATCCCTGCTCTTGAGGGGCTTACATTCTACCACTGCTGGTAGAATCTTAACCTTGACTTGACAAAGGGGGACCGAGGCAAGTTATTTCCCCCCAACCCTTTCTTTTGGCTTAGCCTTATCTGTCAAACGAAGAAAGGGCATTGAATTGATGGTATCTAAGGTCCCTTCTAGATAACCACATTCTGTGATTTTTTGACTCTAGAAGTTCAAGTCACTGAGTCATCAATCCAACTAAGAAGTGAAAAAATGACACCATAAGTACATGGTGGCAGAAAATTACAAACTCTTATAGAGAAGTAATAAGGAAAATCAAGTCATGGTTCTCCTTAGTATTAAAATGGGCTGCATTTCCTTAAGACATTTTAAATAGTTTATTCTGCTAACATCTCAACTGAGCAGTTATTATTAACTTCATTTTACTGATGGAGGAACTGAAGTGACTTTCCCAAATCATAGATCCAGTCTTTAACCAGGAACACGTATTAGAAGGCAAAGTTCCTAGATCTAGGAATTCTGTTGAGGTCATTCAACTCCAAGTGTTTCTCAACTATGGACCCAGTGATACACTGAAAGACAGGAAAAGTACATTCTCAAAGTTTTTAATTTCAGAAACAACTGGGAAAGATTGAAAGACCAAATTATCAAGGAACTGGAAAGATAAATGGATTTTGAGTTAGTAAATCTATTCCTTA
The DNA here is from genome assembly GCA_028658325.1 of Potorous gilbertii. Lineage (NCBI taxonomy): Eukaryota > Metazoa > Chordata > Mammalia > Diprotodontia > Potoroidae > Potorous > Potorous gilbertii. The sequence goes on along the minus strand of CM053769.1, from coordinate 363,997,682 downwards.
CTATGGGTGACCATGGGCAAATTTACTTCCCTTTTCTGGGTCTCAGTTATCTCACCTGTCAAATGAGAGATTTGGACAATTTGATCTCTAAGAATATTCTAGCTCTAAATCTAATGATCCCTCACTTGATACAAAACAAACCCTACACTAAATCTCAGACCTTAAGTCTTCTTAAGGGGTAGATCTGAGAAATAGCATAAGCTAAATAGTAAGCTGGTACCAATTTTGTTTAAAAAAAAAAGATAACAACAACAAAAACCCCTAAGTCCCCATTTAAGGCCAGTTCTTATTTATTTCTCCCTGAAGAAAGCATAAGAAAATTTGATGCATTTTGGCTCTTATGACAACAGCAGCAGCAGCATGCATTTCAGGAAGGTATGTGAAACAAGTTCCCTTTTGTGGGTTCTTTTTCTATTTCCTCTTTTCCTTTATCAATAATTTTTAAAAGGGTTAATATAAGACACTGACTAATGAGACATGACCTTTTCATGTTATCAAAATAAAAAGGGCCCTAACAACCACTGGAGAGGATGGAGGCACTTAGCTCTGCAGGGACCCCTTCTTCCAGTTCGGGGTCATTCTCCTCATTCAGTTTTTTATTAGTCAGCCCTAGTCTCAAGGCAGGAGTCCTGCTGTTTGGAGATTTTTACAGCTTTGATTGAGAACACTCTCCAGCCCACTGAGGGGGTTCTATAAGGATCCCGTTTGTTTTTGAGATGAGATCCTTGTGAATTCAGGCCTGTCCCTTCTGTGTTTCCAAAGTGGCTAAAGAGATAAAAGCCGTACTTCCTTTTGACCTTAACTGGACAGTGGTAGCCTGGGCTTGTTTGGAATAATGAAGGCATATAAAGCTGTATAAATTAACTAGTGATTGACAGCTCTTTCTTCAAGACCACTTTGCTCCCCCACTTAAAGAAGTGTGGTATTCAACACCTACGTAAAGTTAACCACTTTTATTCCAAGTAAGTGTATATTTCTGAAATGACGGCTGTAACTGATGTTAAGGCAGACTAACACCATGGCAGGCCTGGATACAAGGAAAACATGGAGTTGTGAACGTTGCTTAAGGGAATTATGTGAAATTATAAATGAGTATAAATTTTCCTGGGTTATAGAATCATAGCTGGGCAATGACAAAATGGAAAAGAGTAATATATTGAATTCATACTCTAGCTTCCTTATATTCTATAATAGGCAAGCCCATTTTGGACCTCCAACAAAAGGGGTTAAACATCCTTTGAAGACATGTCATTATAATATAGCAATTTCATGACCCACAAAATTAACCTCAAAATTCCAGTTCTTCTTTTTTTCCAAGGAGTCATTTGCTTGTCCAGATAACAATAAGTGGTAAGTAAGGGGCAACTTAGCACAATGGATTAAGCACTGAACCCAGAATCTGAAAGATATGGATTTAAATCTAATCTCAGACAGTTGATAGTTGTATGACCCTGGGAAAATCAATTAAACTCTCTGAGGCTCAGTTTTCTTCCTGGTAAAGTGGGGAAAAACTTGTCTTACAGAATTGTAGCATGGATAAAAAAGAAACACTACATAAAGTGCTTCAAAAACTTTAAAGTTATGTATAAATATATGAGTTAATGATATTTGATGGAAAAGGAAACTCAAGGCCAATATTCAAAGTATAATGATATTCAAAGTAGACATTCAAAGGCAGAAATGTGGGCCCAGTTTCCCATATGTATAAAAATTTAGTCCCACTTTACTCAGACAAAGCCATATTTTCATCTCCAGACAGGATCCTCTGCACCTTATTTCCAATGATGTTTATAAGATCTCAGGCAAAGCTCTTTAACTCTTGGACATGTCTTTCTTCATCCATATGATCTACATATTTCCTTTGACTCTGAAATTGTACATTCTAGAACTCTATAGTCTAAGATTCACTTCTTGCATTCTATGTTCTATATGCTAAGGTCTTTTCCTACTTTAAAATTCTATATTCTAAGGTTCTTTCCAGCTTTAATCTTCCATGTTCTAAGATTCCTTTGAAGTTTGTTTTTCTATGAATTTGGGATTCTATCCATGACTTATGAAAATACTTTAGATTTCCTGTTCAGTAAAGGATTGGAGCCCATGATCTAGAAATCAAAGGTCGTATGATATCTCTCATTGCCCAAGAGAATATTAAGTCATTTGGAAATGAGTTGAGAAACAGTTGTTATCTTTACAGATGACTATTTCAGATCTATGAGAAAGTCGTGAATATCTCAAAGTTCAAAGTAAGTAATTAGTTATTATATGAATGATCTGAGTAAATTTTATTGAGGAATAAAAAAACCCAAATGAAGCTCAACTAACCTAAAAACTTTAAAAACCTAAAAAGAAAAATCACTTGCTCAAAATCATACAATTAGTAGAGGAGGGAGTTGAACCCCCATTTCTTGACTCTGAACCCAAAGCTCTCAATGAGAAAGGTGTTTTTTTTATGATTTTTTTTGACAAAATCAAAGTTCATCCCCTTCTGCCACAAATTATAAGGAAAACAGTGGAAAGATTAAGAAAAGCTTCCTGGAGGAAGTATCATTTGTCATTATGTTTCAGGTTGGGTCATTAGTCATCAAGATGTGCTCACTGGGTCACGGTGGTTTTAAAAATTTATTTGTTTTAAAGTTTGTTCACCTTGCTCATCAGTTGTAACCAAACAGTTCACTTGTGGGAACAACGTAAACCAAGAGGGCTGATTATGGATTAGTTCACAATCTGATGATGTACCTCTCAAACGTCAGCCCATTTTATGGGTACAAAGAAGGAACCATTTGCTTGACAAGGCATCAAGTTGTAGTCAAAGTTCCACTTACTAATGATATTCTACAAACACTTCCAACAGTAGGTATAAGTTATTGCTTTTCATTTTAGTCTTTGTCAATGTGTAATTTTAAGTCTTGTGCATTAAGGATTTCTTCTGTGTGGAGGAAATAAAAAGCCATCTCATACCTGATTTACACTGTACATTATGTACTTTCATATTCTTCCCTTTTGGGGAAGGCATTAACCAAACCTAAACTTGAAGTGATTCTCTCTGGGGCTTTGGGATAGGGGGCATAAAGAGTCACAGAATTTGATAAGGAGAGCCTGACTTGTCTCTAGAGGCAGGATCCCCATGAGCCAACTCAGTCCATACACTTGAGGCCAGAGTTAAGTGCGCTTTAGTGGAAAAAGGAGCAGGTAAAAGGCACAAACTCTCCTGGGCCCAGCAGCAATTCTACATGCTGTTTCTCACTGAATAAGGATGAACTGTGTATAGAGTATTGTGTTCGGAGATGGAAAAGAAACAAAGGTATGGTAGGGTCCCTGCTCTCCAGGAATTTGTAATCTCAAGGCAGAAATTCGGATAATTATAGTATACAGCATTAGAAGAAAAGTGACTATGAAAGGAGCCAAATGCTCTGTGGAAGATCATGGAAGGTTGCCTGGAGAAGGTGGTTCAAGTTGAGCTTTAAAGAGTAGAACCTATTTCAATGATCAAAAATAGGAAGGAAGAAATTCCAAACAGAAGGAATAATGGTCCCTATAAATCCAGTCCAATTTCCAGCTTTTCAGTTTTCTTAATCTTTGTAAGTATGTATTTATTCTATTACGTAATTTCTTTCCTCCTTAAGGAGTGGCTTCAAGCACATTCTTTGACCTTCCAGATGCTCCAATTTCGTCATTTCTAAAATGGAGATAATTCTAACCCCTCTAAGGTTCTAGGTAACGTAATTAACATTTATAAAATGCTTGGAAATTTGCCCATTAGCGATGATACTCAACTACAAAGAATGATAATCAAAAACAAAGAGTATAATTCAAGAAAGTTAATAGACTGTTGGTCCTCTGTCCAGCTTCTGGATGATCATCAAAAACTAATGGACTTTCGAGGCTATGTTTAAACACTTCGAGGAATGAATCATTTCTGAGTAAAACTAATTTTTCTGAAACCTTTACAGTTTACCAGGGCAAAAATCAAAGGGATAGAGAATTCAGGATCAGAAAAGAATTTAAAGATCCCACACTCTCATTTTATAAAGGAGAAAATTGAGATCTATAGGCATTACCCAAGGTCACACAGCTAGTAAGAGGGGCCCCAATTAAGCTTAATGTTGCTACTAGGTCTGATCTCAAATTCTCTACTGATTTCCTGGAAGAGGTTGAACAATTCATTTGACTTCTCTGCACTTCATAGCAAAATGGAGGAGAACTAAAGTGATGTGCTATAAGAGATTGTACTGAAAAGTCAACTTTCCAGAGTTACCTAATGCCATAAGGACATGCACAGTGATCATTTTGGACTGCATCCATCCTGTCTTCTGGAGAATAAATGGATTGAGATTTATTGACACTTTCTTCAATCTAATGTAGTAGAAAGAGCACATAACAGTGAAAGAGTGCATATATTGGAGCATAGGAGACTTGTTTTTGAATCCTGCCACAGACTCTTAATAATAATGTGACTATTTCTTAAAGCTTCAGTCTCTTAGGTAAAACGGGGATAAAGATATTTGTACTTTCTGACTCACAAGGTGGTTTTGAGGAACTATTTTGCAAACATTAAATAACTGTATAAATATGAGTTATCATCATCATCATCATCATTAGTCCCAAATGAGAGGCAGCATGACACTGTGAAGATAGAGTTGATCTTAAAATCAGGAAGCTAGGTTTAAATTCTGCCTCCAACACACTGGCTGCATGACCCTGAGTGAATTAGCCAACCTCTCAGTGTTCTAGGGTCTAGGCATCTTTCTAAGATTCTAAGTGGAGAAGAGTGTCAGCCTGCATTGTCAGAGGAAAGTTTCCTCCCTTGGAATGCTAATGAAATAACATATCCAAAAGGGCATATGAGATTCTTGAAGGAAAGGTGCTATACAATTCTCAAATAAAAAAAGTAAACAGTTCTTTCCGTTGTCTCCTTTACCTTCTCTTTGATGGCTGTCATTAGAATCAAAGCTAGAGCAGGGCAATAGCTGGGAGCAGAGCCTTAGAAGAGGAGCTTAAGGATGGGAGTAGAAGGATCAATTGATGTCCCCCAATCTCCTGCAGACTCTTAGCCTTCAGGGGCAGAACCATCTTCACATGCATATACACATGGTTCCCCTTCTGACTTCCCAGCAACTGCATTTAGCTCAATTTAACACATATTTATAAAATGTCTACATTCTCTGCCCCTGCTACTGCTTTCTTGGAACAGTAACCTCCAACCAGACCCTTAAGGGAAGTTAAGTTCCAAAGTTCCTAAGGAAGCTAATCACCTCAAATTGAAACTCCAGCTCAGGGGCTAAGCTGTCTGGATCACTGGGTGGGTAAATACAGCCCTACCTAACCAGTGCCATACTTGGCCATGCTTTATATCTCATTCCACTTTCCACCTCAACCATCTTGCCACCTGCCCTGTCACCATGGACAACCTGTTCCCACTTTTCCACCTCTCGTTTGGGTAAAGAGATAGAAATTGATACTGCCATTGTTTGTCTAAAGGAAAAGTCAGTTGATTGCTATATGGATTGACTAACCATCCTTATAATTCCTAAGATAGAGCCCACCACTGGCCCACATGTTTTGACTTACCCTGTTAGAATGTAAAGTGTTTATTTAGCACAGTGCCTAGCATTTGGTTAGCACTTAATGCTTACTTTCAAAAGACAAAGACAAAAGTGAAAACTGTTCCTGTCCTCAGTAAATTTGTATTTAACTAGGAAAAACAAATGTATACATGCAAAATATCAAAAAATACACAAAATAATTTCAGGTGGTGCAAGGAGGGGGCAGGATGGTAAGTTAATAGAGATGCTGCTATCAATGTGCAGCATTGGAAAAATAAGACCCAGAGTCCAAGACTTATCTTGGACTATTTCCTCTCCTAGCCCAAAAACAACTTCACCCTTCAGTTACATGGCAATTTGGATAGAGATATTTCTTAAAGTATGCTAAGGCAGATCATTTCCTACAGAAGTGGGATGTGAGGAAGCAAAGTGCCGACTACTATGTCTGCTGTCTGTGGTCAACTAACCCACTGCTTGATTTCTTTTGCATTTTATAAACAATAAGTAGGAGAAACAGAGCAATTACATTCAAAATAACTATGAAATGCAGCAAATTTGTGTGAGATTAACCACCTAAGACTTATATAAATATAACCATAATGCATTGTTTACAGATATTAAAGAAATCCTAAATAACTGGTGAGAGAGTCAGTACTCTAGGCTGAACTATGCTAAGGGAATAAAAGTTATAATATTACCTAAACAAACCTACAGACTCAGTGCTATACCAATCAAACTATTGAGAGGACATAGAATTAGGCATCATAATAAAAATAGCCTACTAGGCCCCAGGCACTGTGCTAGAGATACAAAGAAAAAAGTGAAGAAGGAAAAGAGCAAGAATTTCTTAAATTTTATTTTTTATCTGAATTTAATGAATTCCAAACAAAGAATATTTCTTCATAAAGTAAAAGAGAAAAATGAGAACTATATGTGAAAATATAGATTTTTATTATGTACACTTTACTTTTTTAAACTATGTGGTAAATCCAATATGTTACTTTCAAAGTAAACCTGTTTTTCTGTGTTTCCTACTGAATCTGTTTTCTACAAGGCATTTTAAATATCCATGAAACCTCCTAATCCCCCCATAAAAAGACAATCCTGTAACAAGTAAAACAATCCAAAAATGTACATATATCTCATTCCTCAAAAGTTTAAAAATAAGACATTGTTACTGCTAGCATGATACTGCACTAATCTCTTCCTATAAGTGTTACTTCAAAAATTCTGGACTTCCCTGATATACATGTTCCTGGTAGCTGGAATGATTATAACCCATCTATGTTGTAACTGTTCATTCATTTTTTCAGTCACATTCAACTCTTTGTGACCCTATTTGGGATTTTCTTGGCAAAGATACTGGAGTAGTTTATCATTTCTTTTTCTAGCTTATTTTAATAATGAACAAACAGGGTTAAAAGATTTACCCAGGGTCACACAGTTAGTAACTGTCTGAGGTCACATTTGAACTCAGGAAGATGAGTCTCCCTGACTTTAGGCAGACCTGGCACTCTATCCACTGCTCCCCTTAGCTGACCCATAACCCATCTATGCCTTCCTAGAATGTCTTCCTAAAAAAAGGGGGGGCAAAAAAAAGAAAAAAAAACACCCACAACCCTCACCTGGTAACCAATGTCATTGTCACAATTCTCCCCAAACTTAACTAGTAGCCTGGTCCTCAGACAAGTCAGTCAATCAAACAGATATTAAGTGCCTATTATGTGCCAAGTACCATACCATGCTCTGGTGATACAAAACAAAGCAACATATTAAATACTAGGTTGTTGTGTTTGTCTTTCATTCTCAAAGAGGACCATGCCTTCAAGATGATGACATGACTTGCAGTTGACTTTGACTTGAGTGAGGGAGGGCTGTGCAAAGTCACCAACCTCACTTTCTTCTCCTGAACCATCTGTGTCCAGTGGCCTAATATTCACCAGGATGCCTGGAGACAGCCCAGGATGCAATGTGAGACCCTGACCTGTTCAGGCTAAGGTCTTATCACATTCTCACTTTGAGTGAGATACATCCATTCAATGAATAGTAGTTACTCAAGGGATTGCCCCTTTAGAAAAAAAGATCCAACTGCGAGGGGGAGACCTTCAGGGTTCCTGGATAAAACAGAAACAGTTACGATTTAGTAATTATATATATAATTATAGCAATTATAAGTAATTATAATAGGCAGGTAAATATGAAATAATCAATAGAGGGAAGATACTAGAATTAAGGAGGACAGGAAAGACTTCTTGTAGAAAGTATGATTTTAGCTGAGATTCAAGGAAGCCAGGGAAGCCTAGAGGCAGAGATGATAGAGAACATTCTAAAGATGGGGACAGCCAGGGGAAATATTTGGAGGCATGAGACGTATTGTCTTATTTGAGGAACAGTAAGGATATCAGTGTCACTGAATCTCTGAGTATATGGAGACATATAAGACTATTGGAAAGATGAGGGTAGGGGCAGGTTGTGAACACCAAGTAGAGGATTTTGTTTTTGATCTTGGATGTGATAGGGAATCAACAACAAACATAGAGTCTACCACTAGTTCATACCCAAGGTCTTTAAAGCTAAGAATGATGGAATTTTAAGCCATGAATGACCTAATTATGTCACAAAAACTCATAAATTCAAGGTGAAGGGGACTCAGACATCAGCTAGGTCAGTCTCTTCATTTTACAGATTAGGAAATGGAAGAGTGAGTGCGTTGCTAAAGGTTACCTTTGGTTGGTACGTGGTACAGTCAGAATTTGCAGTTCTTCTGACTCCAGATCTCGTGTTTCTACCAATAGTATAAGCTTGATAGCATCTGTCAGAAGTTATATTCTTCAGGCAAAACCTTCAAGAACCCAGGGTCACTTTAAAGTCAGGAGGATGCATTAGATAAGGATATCTGTGATGGATTTATTTCACTATTTCATGTAAAAGATATACCCAAATACCCTATTCCTCTGGAAACACTAAAAGAAATTTTAGCAATGCTGCCATCAGGGTCTATGACAGGAGTGGGAAACCAAAGGATCACACTTGAGGACCTAGAGGGCCATATGTGACCTCAAAGGAACAGGTTCCCCACCCCTGGTCTATGTAATAGACATGTCAATTCCCTTTAATGTTTCCAGGGGAATGGGCATATCTTTTAAGTGGAATAGCGAAAGAAATCCACAAAAGATGTCCTTATTTCATGCTTCCTTCACTTGTGTATGCATACACACATGTATATGTATATATGAGTATATATATATATACATATGCCTACATATGCATACATATATGGTGAAATGGTTCAAAATTTTCACATGTATGAAAATTAGTCTATATTAAAGGAAAAGAGCCTTGTTTTCTATTCTATTCTTATTTTCAATTGCATATGCTTATGGGTGGTAATAGGGGGTTAGAGGAAGGGGAGCCTCTTATAGGCTTGGTAGAAAAGAAAAAATGAGGTGATGAATACCTTTAACCTCAAAGAATAAGACATGTAGGAAATGAAAAACATGTATTAATTGCTGCCACTCCTCTTTCATCTTCTATGACCATATTTCCCAAATTTTCTTCAGTATATCACACACCTGTGAACCTGCCAGAACATACCTAGATACACCAGAAGCATGCTATAATCCCCTTCCAAGTACATCCACACTTGTATCCCCAACAACATTACACTGGTAGATGGATAGACAACAGAAGATGGATAGGTGGATAAATATAGATAGATGATAAAGGGATAGATGAAAAAAGAAAGAAAGAAGGAAGGAAGGGAGGGAGGGAGGGAGGGAGGAAGGAAGGAAGGAAGGAAGGAAGGAAAGAAAGAAAGAAAGAAAGAAAGAAAGAAAGAAAGAAAGAAAGAAAGGAGGATGGATGGATGGATGGATATAGATAGATAATTTAAGGGATATTGTTGGTCTTCACTCCTTCCACACAGATCAAACATCTTCTATACTTTAGGACAAGAATTTTGAACTTTCTTGTGTCATTGATCCTTTTTTGCACTCTAGTGAAGACTATGGATTCCTTCTCACAATAATGCTTTGTTAGTCATATTCACATCTATTGGAAATGCTTTTAGTTAGAAGTCAGTGTAAATAAAGATTTATTTTCTTACTATCCAAGTTCACAGATCCCCTGAAATATATCCTCAGCCCCTTTAGAAAAGTCAGGGAACCACCCCCCACCTCCTCTCTGCTTTTGTGGGCTGTAAACTCTTTGAGGGCAGAGTTTGCTTTATTTTTTTTTTGTCTTTGTGTTCCTAGCACCTAACACGGTACTTGATATGTAGTAGGTGCTTAATAAATATTTGCCAAATCAAATGAAGCTGAATTCAACTGTCTTCATGAGTTCTTGTGGTTTAAAAAAAATTGTTGAGGCAACTGTGACATGGAAAAAAGAAATTTACTTGAAGCCAGAAAACATGCATTAGAACCTGGGATGTCCTACTCACTCATTCACTGGCTGTGACTGTGGGCAAGGAAGGCATCTTGTCCTTTTGAATCTCATTCATTGAATGGAATGAATGTACACAACACAGTATATACTTTATAGGGTTGTTAGGAGAAAAGTGTATTGTCACCATTAAGGTAACATAAAAACATGAGCTATTATTGTTAATATTACCATCATATCATCCCTGATGATCAGTCTTCAACATAATGAGCCTCTTGTCATTTACTAGGTTGGTCGTCACAGGACAGGTGCAGAGTGATTCTCCAGGCCTGGACTCAAAGCTTTTCCAGTTTGGTAGGACCTGCTAGCTCTTGGGCTCTGTTAGCTCTCCAATGTACCTTTGTCAATTCTACATCTCAATGGTCTAAGAGGGAGACTTTAATGGAGGTGATAAGAGGAGGAATTGGAAATCAACCTCGTGATTTCCAAGGTACTTACCACAACAGAACTCCCAGATTTTGAGAAGGTCATAGTATTCTTAAACTGGAAGAAACCTTAGAAATCACCTACTCCAAATTCCTCAATTTACCAGTAAGACAACTGAAGGCCAGACAGGGTGGAGTGATTTGCTCATGGTCAACAACAGCACTGGAGAAGACACCATCAGACAAACCAGTAGTGACATTGGAATTGTTCTCAAGCTTCAGAAGTCTATAAACTTCCTGGGATAGACAGAGCCTCCACCACAATTGCTGTCCCCTAGTAAATAGAACATACGTTTGATTGATGATACAGTTCGCCTGTGGCAGCATCCTGACCACACCCATCTTCCAAAATGGAGTAGACTCTGAGGTAAACAGATGGTCCTCTCCACCACTGAAGCAAGGATCAGGCACTTAGTCACTGGGGCCATTGAGGCTAGAGTAACTGTCACTCAAAGACTCCTTTGGTTAGAGGCTTCCTAGTTTTTGTACAGTCATGTTTGATTATAGAAGAAGCAACTACAGGAGCCAAACAAAACTATAGCAAAACCCATGAGACCCCTTAGTAGTAGCACAGGAGCATGAACAAGAGGATATAAATGGAGATTTTTTTTTACTCTTTCCCCGCCCCTAGGCATGTATGTAAAAAGAAAAAAGAATACCCCTCCACACACACACCAATTACTTTTGAGATGAGATTTAATGTACCAAGAACTTGCCTAGGGCATATTTTTACAACTAAGATATAAACTCCAGAAAAACAGAGTTTATAATGGAAACACTGCAGTTCTTACAGGGCCTCTGTGGCTAGAGGAGAGGTGAACATTCTTGGGGGGGATGAGAGGGAAGATAAGTGGATTATACAAATATTTACTCAGAGAAGCAACATTGTAGATAATGAGGAATGTCTGCTTCCCTCTCCAAACTCTAACTTTATTTGTTTTCCATCCAAACTGGTTTTTATCACATTTGGGTTTTCTTAATAACAAAAATTGGTTGGCTGGAGAAGAGAGAGCATATCCATAACTTCTAAACTGTTAGTGGAGTACTATAGTTTACATTAGAGGTACTGAATCATATACCCTTAGATCTTCAGAGCTGCAAAGGAGCTCAGAGCTAGGTTCACCTTGTATAAGTTCCTCATTTTACATAAGAGGAAACTGAGCCCCCCCAAAAAGAAATGGCTTTTAGCATCATGCAATTTAGATCTGAAAGGAACCTTAGTGATTATCTAGTTCAATGTTGTCATTTTACAGGAGTTAACCAAGGACCATAGATGGGAAGTGACATAAAGACCATAGATTTAGAGCTACGAGGAGCTTTAGAGATGACTTAGTCCAATGCCATTATTTTTATGAGAAGAGGAAACTAAGCCCTGAGGAAGTTAAGAGACTTCCCCAAGGTCACAGAGGAAACAAATAGTTGAAAAAGGAGCTTAACCTCAGACCTCAGCTCAGAACCATGTTCATTTTTCCTCCCACCCTACCTCTGTATATGAAGCCATTTTTGGTGAGTGGAAGGACCATAGGGTTGAGAGCACAGGCTTTTTCACTCCTTGCCCAGGAATCCTACTCCCTAAACCCTTTGTGGGGTCAAGAAGGCTTCACAGAAAGCACAAGGTCATTTTCCAAAAGGTATGATTTACTTTTTGCCATTAAAAGACTTGGATACGCTTTCTAAGTCTAAACTAATGCTTGAAGTCAGAGTAATAGAACATCTTGGTAATGGAAGCCAAGAAGTCAGAAGTAGTCAAATATTGGGATAAATTCAAGAACCATGAGAAGGAGGAAAAGTACTGCTCTCAGAGCACAAATAATTCCAATAGCTGGCAGCTGATGGAAAAATAGGAATGTCTAGAAAGAGAATTCTGAACCTCAGTTCCTTCCATTTGTAAATAAAAATAACATTCTAGATAATCTTTAAATTTCCTTTTAGTTACAGATCCTATGGACCTATATACTACTTCCTCTCTCCACAATCAACTGGAATAGCAGTAAGCTGGTTACACATCAGTTGAAATGGACCTTGGAAATAATCTAGATGAATCCTATCATTTTCTAGATAAGAAAACTGAGACTCAAAGGGAGTTGCCCAATGTTGCACAGGTTACAAATAGAAAAGTTGGAATAGAGTTTACCAGAGTTAGGTCCTCGTGTGACTTCTCATTTACTTCAGCAGCAAATTTCAAAGCAAAAAGCAAAGGGAAATAAAATATTTCATCTTAATTCTGCAACTTTGTGATATTGGGCAAATTCCTTCCCTTCATTGGACCTCAGTTTCATTTTTTTCCTCTAAAAATGATTACATGGTCTGTAGCATACCTTTCCTCTCTGACTGACTCTGTGATTCTTTGGAATAAGACTCTCTGCTGCCTGTGTTTCAAAATGTGATGTGTCATTATTCATCCTGGACCTTGAGTTCCTAAACACACGCCACAGGAGATAAATAAAAATAACACAGAGAGGTTGTTTTTTTCTTTGTCTTCCTAAACAAATATGTGGAAGAATATCCCCTCACTTCCTAGGGCTTTTGTCCCCTCCCCCCAACTTGAGTTCCCTTTAGCCCAAGGGGTTTATACTCCATTTACTCCCAAACAACTTTGGCAAATACAAAGTCTCCTCTTCTTCCAGGCAAGGGAAAACTTAATGCATTGCCCACACCCACTGCTACTGCTTCAAACAACTAGCCCACAATTCTGACTGTCAATCAGATTCCATTGTAAGGTTGTTGCCTAAGTAACCAACATCCAGCCACAGAAATGGACTGAAGTGTATTGAAGAAAAAAACTCTCAACTTTCTTTTTTCTAAGCTCCTCCTAAAAGAGTGAACAACTCTACTGGTTGCTTTAAAAAAAAAAAATCTGTAAATCATGCTCATGTTCATAGGAAAAGTACTGTACCAATATATATGTAGTTTCTTTATTTGGTATAGAAAAAATGAACAAATAAATAAATGAAAAATAACCCAGATGTTCAAAAAATATGGAACAAATGAATAAAATGTACAACAGTATATCAACGGAAAGAAATATCATTGTACTAAAAGAAATGACAAATATGAAGAATACAAAGAAATAAAGGAAGATGGAGAAAGAAGAAAGTAGAATCTGAACAATAGTATACAGAATGACAAGTTAAAATTACAATATCAAACAAAGAATACAGCATAAAAAGGGATTAGAAGGAGACAGAGAAGCAAATATTTCATTACTGATTGGAAGGCACCTTAGAAGTCATCTAGCTCAATCTCTTATTTTACAGATGAGGAAACCGAGGCCCAGGTAGGTAAATGACTAATCCCAGGTCATGTAACTAATAAACTTAAAGACTGAGATTTGAACCTAGACCTTTTGACTCCAAATCCAGGGTCCTTTCCACTATACCATGATATTCCTTGTTAAAGATTATACTGCATCTGTAGTCAAATAACATGGATTCAAATACTAGCTCTATTACCTCTGTGACTTTATACAGCTCTTTTAACTTCTGGGCCTCAGTTTCTTTACCAATAGAATGAATGAGTTGGTCTTACAGTTTCCTTCTACTTCTAAATCTATGATTCCATAATCCTATAAAAGTTAAGATCTACTCTTTTATTTTTATAAATTATAAATAATTTGAAGTTGATTTTTTATGTATGATACCATTTCTTATTATGATTGCTCATTTGAAAATGTGTTTTTGTTAATGGTTATTAAATTTATAATTTTTGAAATTACTTAAAAAGAAAATACTGTTACAAATGTGTGCCTATTTGAATCCATTTTGTCAAGAGAAGAAATGGGAATTTAGTTTGTGTAAAAGCTAAAGAATTAAGAAGGAATAATACATTCCCACTTCCAATCATCAAATGTTTACATGGAGGCCTGAATGAATACAAATACACAGACTTCTATAAACATATGCTTTGTGCCTCCAAGCCTGAGTGGATTATTGCCCTGCAATAATCATGAGTTTGCTACAAACACACAACGCTGAATCATTCAGACATGGTATCCTCTGACATTGTGTTCAAGCAATTCTTCATTGTAGAATGGGGCTAATTATAAAGTCAGAAGGACCTATTGTCAAAGAGCACATAACCATTTCTTGAACTGTTTGAGAACTGAGCAAACACCAGTCCATACTGGATGTCCTGTACTGATCACTATCTCCAGTTCTCTGGTGGCTTTGAAGGTCTGCTGTGACTACAAGTTCTGTGGTCTCCATGTCTGAAAGCCTTATAGCATTGTACACCTTATTAGCTGTTCTCAGCCTCTGCTGTTTATTTTAAGGCATTCCGCCTAAATGCTGTTCTAACTGATTCATTGTGGAGGGGAGGAGGGGTGAGTTTATTTTTTGGTTTTTGATTGGGCTGTGGTTCAACTCTCCTTATTTTATTGGGTAAGAATTATCAATGAGCAAAGACAGGAATTGTGAGTATGAATGTGGACTTGCCATCAACCCAGCCATTCAAATCAACCATCCTTGATGAGGTATCTCCTACATAGAAAGTTTTGGTGGTGGGGAAGCAGAAAAAAAGATGACACAGGCCCTGGTCTCAAGGAGTTTACAGTTACTGAATTATAGAGTTTCAGATTTGGAAGGAAATTCAATGGTGATCTAAGTCTAAGAAACACTCCTGAGGAATGGTCATACATCCTTTGCTTGAAGGCCTTCAGTGAGGTAGAGCTCATTAGGTGTTGAGACAGACTAATCCTTTTGACGAACACAAATAATTGGAAGGTTTTTCTTTCTATCTGCCTAAATTTGCCTCGTCTGTGCGTCTTCAAATATTAGGAAAATGAAAAATAAATCTGATTGTGAGAGTTAGGGAGAAGTAGAAGGACACTACATTTGGAGTCAAGGTCAAAGGATCTAGTTAAAATCCTGACTTTGCTACTAACTAGTTGTTCGATTTTAGACAAGTTACTTTCCCTTCTCTAGACATCAATTCCTGATCTATAAAATAAGCAGCACTACTAGATGAGCTCTATGGCCTCTTCCAGCTCTAGATCCAGCTTATGAATATAGATAACAAGAAAAAAGAGAAAGAAGGACAAGGAAGAGAACTGTCTGAGGAAGGAAAGACCATTTTTAGCTGAGAGGAATGGAGTAGGGATAAGTTTAGGAACACTTCATGATTTGATCTGGACCTTGAAAGAAAAGGAAACCTTCAAGAGAAAAGTACTGGAAAGGAGAAAATCCATTCCAGGCATGGAAGATGATGTAATCAGTGGAGACAGGAGAGAGCAGAATTAAAAGGAGGAGAGGTAGGACTCTCAGAGGAAAATTTGGAGAGTGAGGAGACAGAAAGTAAAACCGTCCTACCATAACCTAGAGGATATGAATGAGGAGTATCAGGCAAACCTGGACAAATAGGTAAAAGATAGGTCTCAAAGACTCCTAAATTTGTTAGGAATTATAGCCATCCCTTTTTAACATACTCATTTTTGAGTGCTCTATAGGTTAAAAACAAATAAAGGACTGGACAAAACAACAAAGCCAGTTAGTCATCTCATGTCTAATTGGCAGGTTTGTTCCTGCTTCTTCCCTTTCCATTAAACAACAGGCTACGCTCCTCCACACTTTGCCAAAGGGGTACAACTCTCTTGAACCAAACATAGATAATCAACATCTAAGGGAAGATACTAAATCCATCTCTGGTCCTGGAAATAATGCCCTGTTTAATTAGAACATATTTATTAACCTATCCAATGCATGCTGTAATTGATAAAATAAACTGATGTTTCAAATGATAGACAACATATACTTTTCCATGTTTTGCAACATGTGACTTGAAATGCCAACTGAGTATAAATCAATGGGAGCTTGTGGTCCCATGATTTTGTGACAGCACCATATATTCCATTGGTTCCTTGTGTGATACAACTGAAAGAGTGCTTGATTTACAATCAGAATACTAAGGTTCAAATCTTTCCTTATATCTGAGATGAGTGAGACTACCTGTGTGACCTTGGGCAAATTGCTTTGTCTTTCTGGATCTCATTGCTTTCTGGATTAGCAACCAGGGCACTAGACTTGGAATCAGGAAGACCTGAGTTCAAATCCTACTTCATTTAGCTGGGCAAGTGACCATGAGCCAGTCACTTCTTATATCTACACCTTATACATAAAATGAGGGGATTGAACTTAATGGCCTTTAGGGTCCCTTCCAGCCCAAAATCTATGATGCTACAGTCTTATATCTAGTACTATGTGATTCTGTGTTCTCAGAAGGGAAGGCCTCTTCAAAGTTGAAGGTCTGAAGGGGCAAAAACAGAGATAACTAAATGCAAGGGTGAGATCCTGTGAAGTGCAAATGAAGCACTCTATATTTTGCAGGGAACCAAAAGCATTGAGTAACTCCACTGCATTGGGAAAAAAAGCCAGTAGAAGCACTGAACTTGTCTCTAGTGCACACACTCTCTCAATATCATTTCATCTTGTCATTCATTTGCATAGACCAATAGGAGCTTGAAAAATATATTAGATGGTCAATAAATTAGAGTAAATTCCCTTATTAAGGAACTCCATCTCTAAGCCAGGAAGAATATCCCTCCCACCCTCAACCTGGGAAGTGACAAACCTCAGAGACAAAATCGTGAAGAAATGGAACTAAAAAGGGCTTCTCCTAATATAGGTCAAGGGACCTTGACCTCTCTGAAAGCACCTTAATTGAAATAGCAAAACTGCATTCTTTTGATCCTTGAGTAAGTGATGAAAATGACAACTGCCCATTGAAGAGCAAGCTTTGGAAGTCGAACAAATCTACTTGTCCCACAGAGTCACTGTGCCCTGCAACGAACAAACCCAATTGAGACACCTGTCAGATGAGGTACCATAAACAATGAGAAGTCAGATTAGCCTCGCAATAGAGTGACTCATTCTTCACAACATGTCCCACCATGAACTTTGTAAAGACTGTCCAGAAAGAAGAAAGATGTCAATGCCTTGAAGTTCTGGAATTGTGAGTCACCTTGAACATTTATGTTTCCTTTACATATATTTGACTAACATTGCATTTTAAGTTTTTTCCACTCTCCTCCCACAGTGTCTTTGTGTATTTGTGGCAGAATGTACCCCAGGGTTTGGAGGAAATTATTTGTACCTATTCTTACCACACAATTTTAGTATGTCTTTCCTAGGAGGTAATTTAGTCTACTGGATGATTATTATTGAAAAGTACACCAGAGGGGACCCATGAACTAGTGTTAGGAGTAGTCATTTGCAGAATTACCTCTAAAATTGAAGATAAAAGTCCATTCTTTTGGAATACCATCCATTAGTGCAAATGCAAGTTGAGAGAAGATACTACACATAGACTAGAATTTCGAAATTAACAAGATACTTCAATATGCTTGCCAAGTAATGGGTTAGTTTATTTAATCACTGGGACCAAATCAGCTACGTTATCACTATACTGATTTCTTTTTCAAGGATCTGTTTTTTCTTCTATGTTAGTAGCTTCTTCACTATCATAAATCACAATGTAATGGTACAGTGGAAAGATCACAGGTTCCAGAATCTGAAGTCCTGGGTTCACACTCCATCTCTGCTGTTTCCTATCTCTGTTGGGCAGATTATTTCACCTCTCTCCTCCTCAGTTATCTCATCAATAAAATGAAGTAGTTGTACTAGTTCAAATAATAGGTGGCATTTATATGGCATCTTTCAGGTTTGCAAAATACTTTGCATATATTGCCTATCCCATTAGAATGCAAGTTCCTTGAGAGCATGGAATTTTAACTTGTATCTTTTAAGATCCAGAATTTAACATAGTGTCTGTCATCTAATAGGCATTTAATAAATCCTTATTGATCTGATTTGATCTTTATAACCATCCTGTGAAGCCATTTACTATCCCATTTTATCAACCAGGAATCCAAAGGCAAGAGATGCTAACAGCTTTTCCAGAGTCATACAGCTGGTAAATGTCTAAGGCAGGATTTATACTTATGACTTCCTGACTCCAAGTCCAGTTCTTTCTTTACTCTGCTTTGAGTATCACAGATTCCTATAGATTTAAATCCCAGATTCCCCCATATGCCTCAGTAGAGAGTCTTTGTGACTTACTTAGTTGCCAAAAAAAATTCATCACCCAGCATGCTACTTCAAGCTTAGCTTATTTGATCTTTGGTTGACAAAGTCCATCATTAGGATCATTCTTAAAGCCTTTCTAGCTTGGTAGGGCCTGCTTTATAATCCAGTGTCACCACCCCCCTTTCCAATATACCCCATGTGGCAGTAAAACTTCAGATCACCAGAGTGGAGTATGCCAAATTTTGTAAATTTACTATTTTTACTTTTCTATTTACTCACATTTTAATTACTCTTTCCCTTTCATTCCCCTCACTAAACAATTTAAAAAGTAGTCCTTGATATATGCTGTATGGTCCATCAAAAAAAAGCCACATTATCCATGTCCAAAAGTATGCATTTCTGAATTTTAAGTTTGTCACCTCTTTATTAGGAAGCAAATGGTGTGTTTCATTTGCATTCTTTGGAGCTCAGGTTTATCACTGCATTGATCAGAGTCCAAAAGTCTTTCAAAGTCCTTTCCTCTCTAATGTTATCACTGTATAAATTGTTCTTTTAATTTTGCTCACTTCACTCTGCGTAAGTACATAAAAGTTTTCCTAGTTTCCTCTGAAAAATATTTATGTCACCATTTCTCATGGTAGAATAACATTCCATTATGTTCACATGCCACAATTTGTTTAGTCATTCCCCAAAAGGAAGATACACCCTTAATTTCCAATGTTTGGCTCCCATAAAAAAGAGATGCTATAAATACTTTTATATGTATAGATTCTTTTCCTCTCTCTTTGATTTGGGGGGTGGAGTTTAAGGCTTACTTGTGTGATAGTTACTTTAGGGTCTCACTTTATGTAGTAAAAACTCCTAATATGTCTAGACTGTGACGACGAAGTGCTCCATTAGGCAAGAAAGGGTGAACTTTCAAACCAAAATTAAATCTTCAAATATCCTTCCTTCATTTTGTGTTATCTCTAAAACAGATTAAAAATACACCATCAATAACTAACCAGGTGCTTTTGAACAAATCTCTATATATTATTTAAAAATGGTGTTTGTGTAGAAACAAAACCTGAGTCACTTATAGGCAAATGCCACTAATAATCAACTACTTTCCCTGAAAGCATAGCCTCAAGTAAAAGATATCTCAGGGAATAGTGTCACAGGATAAATGGTAACGATCACAATAAGAATTGTTCACATGTAAAAATAATACTTCACCATTCACATAGTGTTTTATCAACAAAATCAGGTACGTAGTGCAAGTTTTGTGCTTTATCATCCTGATTTTACAGATGAGGAAACTGAGTCTCAGGTAAGTCATTTGTGTTACCACAGGCCACCTTGCTTCTAAGTGCTGAAACTGAACTAAGGGATGTTTGTTTTCATTTTCTCATACAATATATCCACTTTGCTTCTCTAAGAACAGTTGTTCATTAACTGAATGACAGACAGGTATAGAAAGGAAAGGCTAAGGACCAAAAACAAACTTTCCCTACCACAAAACTGTGCCAATGACTCTGTGAAACTGATACTACTAACCCCCATTTTACATGATGATATGAGAAATTCAATGACTTGTCCATAGTCACATGGCTAGGTCAAGGAGGTTAGATTTGAACTGTAGGTCCACCACTCTATTCAATTTATCAAGAATCAGAGCTCATCTAGTCTGACCTCTCACTTCATCATCCTGAGGAGGTAACAGACCCAGAAAGGGACATTGGGACTTAATCAGACAGCTGGTTAGTGGTAAAGTTTAGAGATTTGGGTTCTCTTAATTCCCAGACTATTACTCTTTACGGTACCCTACAGGACATTCCATATTTGACTTTCATTGGGAAACATCTGGTTTGTTACATATAAAGCCTTATAAATCATCTATCTATGGCCTGCTGTGATCTTTTTCCTCCCAGTAAATATGAGTTCAACTCAGAAACATTTGGAGCACTTACAATGTGCAAGGCATCGTATTATCACTAAGTGGATAGGATTGAGTAGTGGATAAAGCTCAGATCTTCCTTGTCCTTCCAGGACTTGCAGCAACATAGAGCTCTAGAAAGATCTCTGGGTCTGTAGTCGGGGATGTAGGTCCAAATTCCATTTTTCTGCTTATTATCTTCATGACATTAAACAAACCCCTTCCTTTCTTTGGGGTTTCAACTTCTCTAGACTTAAGCATTCTTAACTTGGTGCCCTTGAATTTTCTAAAGTATTTTGATAACTATTTCAATACAATTTCTTTTGTAATTCTATGTATTTTATTTTATGCATTTACAAACATTATTGTGAGAAGGGATCTATAGACTTCACCAGACTGCCAAAGGGATCCATGATACAAAAAAAGGTTAAGAATCCCCAGTCTGGAGGATCTCTGCTCTAGTTTCTATGATCAAATGACCCAAATAAGATTGCCAAAACTGAGAGTTAAACACAGAGAGATATTTTTTAGATATCTTCTCACAGTTTCTCTTGATGTACCTAATGGTTCAGTGAGCACTCTTTGCAAGATTCCTTTGAAAGTACCCACACTAAAAGTTATAACTCCAGTTAGATTGTAAATAATTAGCTCTAAGGTTTCCTCCTTATCTTACCATTCAAACAACTATTAAATAAGGAAGGTTCTTTTCATCCCAATATAAAAATTTCAGATATGTGGAATATGTGAAGCTTGAAAGCCATCCTTTATAGCTAGTGATCCAAGGAAATATCTTTGTTCTAGAGACATAAGTATCAATAACAAGGGTTCTTAACTTGGAGATCAAAGATTGATCCTTAAGGGATTCAATGATAGATATCAAGGGATCCATGAACTCAGATGAAGGAAAAATTGCAAAGATACTTCAATATAATTGGCTTCTTTCGTAATTCTGTGTATTTTTAATGAATTTTAAAATATTCTGAGAAGGGGTCTAAGGTTTCACAAGATAAAAAAAAGGTTAAGAAGAAAGCTTGGTCTAAAGTAATTTCTGCAATGTATCTTCCATACGTAATGCTCTAATAAATTTTTCTGACCATATCAATCTTCTACTCAAATATTTTCAATAGCTCTCCATTTCCTATCAAATAAATAAAGTTTGAAGTCTGGATTCTGGCACTAAATTTCCCCCACAGTCTAGCTCTAATGTACCTGTCCAAACTTATTTCGTTCCTGTATTTTCCTGACCAAAGGATTCTCTATTTTGTTTTCAACCTTTGTGCTTTTCCATATGCTATCCACTAGAACTAGAATAGATCATTCTTCTCATCCCTATTTTTATCTTGAGACATGACTTCCTTTCCTCCAAGTCTCACCTTAGTTGCCAGCTCTTTCGTGAAGTCTCCTCTTATAGAGAGTCACATATTCCCTAAGTAAAAGGAGGTGTAGTTGATAGAGAACTAGACCTGGAATCAGGAAGGTCTGAGTTCAAATGTGACCTCAGACTCTTTAGTTAGCTGTATGACCCTGGCTAAGTCACATAACTTCTGTTTGCCTTAGTTTCCTCAACTATGAAATGGAATAATAACAGTACCAACCTCACAGGGCTATTGTGAGGATCAAACAAGATTTTAAAATTTTTTTTCATTTTAAATATTTTTCCAATTACATGTAAAATGTATTTTAATATTTATTTTTTAAATTTTTTTATTTTGAGAAAATATTTATTTTTTTAAAAACCACTTATTACTGTGCCTGTTACATAATAGGTACCATGTAAATATTCATTCTCTTTCATTCTCTTTTAACTTACTCCTGAATAATGGAGTAATTTTTCCTTGCAATCTAAATTTCTCATATTCCTTATATCAATCTTCCTTATAGCTTTGGTTGTACCTTTCCTTGACTTTCTCTCTTTCCCCCATTTCATTATAACCTCCTTGAAGGTAGGGTCTAATCTTTTATCTTTCTGTCCTTAGGGATCACATAATTTTACACATATGAGGCACTTAATAAGTATTAGCTAAAAGAATATTTTATACATAACTTCACTGATCACTAGATTATAACCTTGAATATAGAAACTATGCTGTTTTTCACCTATATATCCTCAGGCTTAGTATAGAGCATACTTTGTACATAGGAGCTGCTTCATGAATGTTCATTAAATTTAACTAAAGGAAGGGAAACAAACTGGATCCAAGTGAATTAAAGTGAGTGTGTCAATTCAACAAAAGTTCTGGTCAAAGTGGGTGTTTTAGCCTCTATAGGGACCAGGCAACTGAGGGTGTTTTTTGTTTTTCAACCTATTGTGGCCTTGGATAGCCAATCTTCCAAAAACTAGGGCCCAGAGAAAGTAAATAGCTTGCCCAGTTAGTAAGTGGCCAGTGCCAAAATTCAGATGTTTTAACCCCCTACTCAGTGCTCCTTCTACTCTCCCAGCCTAACTTTCTTACAAAACCCTTTACATAAGTAATTAGAAATGATGTGAAGGAGAGCCAAGCAAGGCATGAATGTGAGCTACATTTGGAGCTGAGGAAATCCAAGTTAAATCTTAAGTCATAAACCACATGCTATGATTAGGGTTAGCTTATGAGAGGACATTGCTATGAAGAAGTATAAACAACACATCCCGCACATATGAATTGAGTCAATAAAATATAATAACAGCTAAGCTACTTTAAAAAAATTGTAGAATGAACTAAGAGATAACTTCCCTCCTCTCCCCCATTCCCCTGCCATAATTTAAAGTACTTCTCTGATTCTTATCATGCCAGGAAGGTGATAGTTTTCAAAGGCTATGTTAGTTGGGTGGCATATTGGACAGAATGCTGGGCTTGGAGTCAAAAAGGCCTCAGTTCAAATCTTACCTGAGGCTATGTTAGTTGGGTGGCATATTGGACAGAATGCTGGGCTTGGAGTCAAAAAGGCCTCATTTCAAATCTTACCTGAGAAACGTATTAGCTGTATGATATTGGGTAGGTCCTTTAATTTCTGTCTGACTCAATTTCCTCAATGATAAGATAGGAATAACAATAGCCCTTACCTCTCAGGGTTGTGAGGATGAAATGAGATAGTATTTGTAAAGTGCCCACCACAGTTCCTGGCACATAGTAAGTGTCTATATTTGCTTGTTTGTCTTCTTTTCCCTTGCCTTCTTATAGTAGCAGAGCAGAATCCCTTGCAGATTGCTCCCAACTGGCAAGATTTTAGTTCAATCAAAGGGATAAGAGGCTATGTCTCTGTTTATGTAAGGATCACACTAGATAAAATTCAAAGAGTCTCACCACCAGAAAGTTGGTCACAGGGGCATTCCTCAACCTTAGCAGTATTGACTATTTATAATTAAGAGTTTGGATCTGCATCTATGAGGGCATGTGTCTATATTGACTAAAGCATGAATTCTCACTTCGAAATACAATTTTTTAGAGAGTTCAAGTTCTCTCTAAAATTTAATTTTATTATCTATAAAAGTAGGAGGGACTGGAAACAGATAATTTCTCTAAAGACTCTTTGGACCTAACTCTAACATAACTATAGCAATGCCTTTTTAAATCATTTCTCAATATGAACAATTAACCAAAGTTTAGAAGCTCGCTTACCTCCAGAAATAATCTTATCACCCTCAAATTTCACAGATTCATAGAACTTTAGAGTCAGAATTCAGTCAATCAATAAACATTGATTAAGTGCCTACTACGTGCCCAACATTGAAAAGCAAAGCAAAGGGCAGATTCTACTCTCAAAGAGCTCACAGTATAATGAAGGAAGCAATATGCAAGCAACTATATACAAACAATGTGAATATGTATGTCTATGTTCATCCTCTGTGGTGAATTAGAAATAATTAATAGCATGAAGGCACTAACTTTGAGGAAGACCAGGAAAGGCTTCCTGTAGAAGGTGAGTTTTTAGCTGGAAGTTGAAACCAGGGAAACCAGGAGGCAGAGGTGAAGAGGGAAACATTCCAGGAGAGTCGAGGGAAATGCTTGGAGTTGGGAGATGGAAAGTCTTATGAGAGGAACAGCAAGAAGGTCAGCATCACTGCATGGAAAAAGTCAGAGTGCAAGTGGGAGAGACAAATTATAAAAGGCATTGAATGCCAAACAGGAAAATAATAGAGAGACTGGAGTTTACTGAGTAGAAGAGGTGGTAGGTGATAATTTCAGACCTTTGATTTGGGAAGATCATTTGGATAGCTGAGTGGAGAATGGAGTGGGGAAAGACTTGTAGTAGGGAGCTCAACCAGTTGTTAATTTGTCGATTTTGGTCATGTCAGACGCTTCATGGTTCCTTTTTGGAATTTTTTTGGCAAAGATACTGAAGTGGTTTGTTTTTTTCTTCTCCAGCTCATTTTACAGATCAGAAAACAGGCATATTGGGTTAAAGGACTTGCTCAGGATTACATTGCTAGTAACTGTCTGAGGTCAGATTTGAACTTAGGAGGACAGATCAACCAGCAAAAGGTTAAGGACCCATTAACTAGACTGTTTCTAAGGTCTCTTCTAGCTCTCAATCCATATCAACCGACAACCTGAAAAGCTGGAGGGGGGAAGTTTCACGAAGCCAACAATTAGCAGACTACTGGGCTGACCAATCAGAGATCAGAAAAGATCAGAAACCTGAAGGTTAGAACCCCCCAGGGCTATGCTACCCTCTAAATCACAACTGCTCCCCTCCCCCAAAAAAACATACACATTGCATAGTTTTATCAATACCTGCATTTGCGTATGGAAAGATACGCAAAACAGTACTGAATCACTGTCTCACCCACCAGCGTTAGTGGGACTGGGGGTCCTAGCAAATAGGCTGAAATTCAACTCTTAAACCTTGTCGTGCCAACGGAGTTCATTTGAGAGACTTGTCCCATTCCCCAGGAGATTGTGATAGCTTGTAGGTAGCGCCTATCCCCTAAGCCGCCAATCGCGTGAATGACTGAAGCATCAGGGTTTTCAAAGTTTCAACCCGAAATAACGGTAATAAATCCCAAACTATAGCAGATTAATGTCTACTAAATTCTTTCCCTGAAGAAACGCTGCGAAGTAGACTTTTGGACCAGGGATTTCATTGATTCACTTCGGGGGGGGGGGGGGGGAAGGGGAAGGTTGAGAATGAAGAGAGAGACTTCTTTTACCTACCCAGTGAGGTATTTTCTCTGAAATTTCTAGTGTTAAAGCTGCCTAAAGTACTTAGAGGTTAAGTGACTTACCCAGGTTCACGAAGCCAGTTATGTGTTGGAAGTGGGACTAGATCTCACTCAGGTCTTCCTGACTTTAGTTACAGTTAGGTCTCTATCCTCTATCTACGTGGCTGCATCTCTGCAATGTAGGCAGTACAAAGTACAATTACTGCCATTTTACAGATAATCATACCAAGGATCAGAGTGGTCAAGTCACTTGACCAAGATAACCAGGTAGGTGAAATAGCTGGGATTAGGTACGATTGCCTTGTCTCTAAATCTATCTTTCTTTACACGGTCTCCTCAACTACTTCTCAATAATCTTTAATCTCATCTATTTTTAATGTTAGAACTAAGAATACTTAATCAGTCGTTAACTGGGGAATAAGTACATGGAAGAAAATTGTTTATCTTAATTTTAAAAAAATAAGTCTGACAAAAGAGAAACTATCTATTGCTTTTATCAAAAAAGAAAGAAGTAGCTTTGGAGAAACTGAAAACCATGACCATCCTCAAGTAACATGATGTTATTCTTACATCTAGGAGTCAGAAGCTAAGCATTCCAGTGCCAGCTCTGCTAGTATTTTGTGTATGTCACCTTGGGCAAGTTATTTTTCCTTTCAGGAATGTAGTTTCCTCCTCTGAAAATGGCAAGTTTGGACTCTTGCAGATGAAGATATTATAAAATTCCCTAATACTCTGAAGAACCAAGGTATCCTCCATCCCTAGTCCTAAAGAACGCCGGCTTTCTGGAATGACAGTTAACTATAAGAGTTGACTTCAACATTTACAAAGCGTTGTACATGCATAATCTAATTAGCCTTCTTAATCATGCTCTGAAGTCCTGAAATTCTCCACCCACCCCCCACCCCCACCCCCCAGGGAGGGAAGAAAGGAAGGACAGAGGGAGAGAGGGAGGGAATGGGGGAGAAGACAGAGAGAGAGACAGAGAGAGAGAGACAGAGAAACAGAGAGCAACAGAGAGACAGAGAGAGCGAGAGCAACAGAGAGACAGAGAGAGAGACAGAGAGAGAGAGAGAGCAACAGAGAGACAGAGAGAGACAGACAGAAACCTATAGCATCCATACCCTCACTAGTAGCTCAGAATTGTAAGGCCCGAAGGATGTAGAACATAATGACATCTTAATGTCTTAAATCTTGGCACTGAGAAATATTAGTTATGTGACCACTGGCAACTCAGTTAACCTTTCAATGCCTCCAGTTACATTCAGACACTCTGCAACATACGGTTGTCAAGAAGGTGCAAACTTGCCTTGGTGGAGGGGTTCCTATACTAATTATTAATCCCATTTTACAGACTAGAAAATGTAGTTTTCCCTGTCACTCACTTTCGAGCCTGAATTGCTAATCGCCTGACCTTCAGTTAAGATAGGGCTCTTCAACACCACCCCCAGAAAATCACACAGTCATTTTTAAAGTAGTTGGAACCTCAGGGGAACAATCCCTTTCGTTTTACAGATAAGGAAAATGAGGTTCAGAGAAGAGAAGGGGCTTGTCCAAGCTCAGGGTGGAAGCCAAGTCTCCTGGCTCCTTCATTCAATGTTTTGGCCTTTTCTATGACATTTTTCTTTTTCCTTCCTTCCTTCCTTCCTCCTCCATTCCTGGTGGAAAAGTTAGTGGTCCAGCTTCCAAGATTCCCATAGGAGAAAGTGCTGAGTGTGGGGAAATGTACCTCTGCCTAAGGGTTTTCACTCTGCTAACCAACCTGGAGCATGAGTATTTTAAAGATTATCTGAGGGAACTACTTCCAGTTTTTGGAATATTTCCTAGCAGAGGATGAATTTTCTTTCTTTAATTGCATAGTTTTGAAGGGGAGGAGGAAGAGACAGAGGAGCAATCAAGATTTCCAAAATATGAACCCTGGGTCCCCAATTTTTCCTCCTTCTTGGATTTTGTTTGAGTTGATGACTTTTAGGTCCTCCCACTGGAAGAAGGGAGATTTAGATAGATAGATAGATAGATAGATAGACAGAAAATAGACAGACAGAGATAGATATACTCACATACAAACACAGGTTTAGACATACCTACTTTCTTAGAGGAGAGGGAAAGATTTGTCCAGATAAGGCATTTCATTCATCAGAAACTCCCAGTGTGGAAACTTCCATAGTCCATTAAGATAATCAACTTGTAATTTAAAGAGTCCTTGATAGCTATCTGTATATATTATATGCGTATTTCTACTTATATTGATGTAGATACCAAGGAACTGTTGCAAAGTTTTTGAATGATCAAAGTCAGACCTCTGCTTTTCTTGGTGGTGTTAAGTTCGCATTAATTCTCTCACAGGAACAGCGAAGAGATAGACATCCTGAAAGGCATGTGAGAGTAGTCTATTGTGGCCCTGCAGTCCTGGATTCAAATCTTGCTCTGAGAATAGCCCTGGACATGTCACTTAATTTCTCAGTGCTTTCAGGCAGCTGTTAAATTCAGAGGAGCTGCCAATCTTCATTTATAGTGGTAGTGTCTAAATCAGAGAGAGTTTTAACATGGTTGAAACCACAGGACTAGAGCAATATATATATATTTCATATATTCCAAAGCCTTGATCAGCTCTTGGAGAGGAGTGGGGATATAGCTCTAAAAGTCTTGGAGGCTGGGACAAAAGGGTCTGAAATGGAAAAGAAAGTCTCCTTGGGTCCACCACACCACCTAATAATGAGTTCTCTTTCAGCTCTGACATTGTATGATCTCTCCATTTGGCACCAAAAGTGTGCCACAAAACTCATCAGGTCCCTGGGTCTGGGAGGCCTGAAAAGTATGCTGGTTGTACTGTAAGAAGAGAGGGGCATTTTAGAAGGTAAATCAGAGTTCCATTGCAATGTTTGAGTGCCTAGAATTACAGTACATTTAGCATTTTCCCCCAGTAGGAGCTATGATTATTTAGCCATGAGGTTGTTTGTAATGTGTGAACTGGTAATTAAAAGGGGGAGTGGGAATCCAAAAATATTCCACCATTGAAATAGTCAACCTTTATTAAGTGACTACTGCATGTTTATCAACCTAACAGGTTCCGAGAGAGAGAGAGAGAGAGAGAGAGAGAGAGAGAGAGAGAGAGAGAGAGAGAGAGAGAAGAAGAAGAAGAAGGATGCTGGTGATGATCTCATCAGCCCCAGTTATCCTGATGAATATCAGGTCACTGGATTCAGAGGGCTCTGGAGAAGTGAGGCTCATGACCTGCACAGCCCTCCACTCAAAACAAAATCAAGTGCAAGTCATGTCATCATTTCTCTGATGGCATGGTCATCTTCAGCAAAGAAAGGACAAACACAAACAATGAAACAATAGTCCTAATGGCTTTAATTATCATCTCTGTGCTGATAATTCTCAGTTTTACCAATTCTGCCCCAATCTTTACACAGATCTCCAATTTCACACCACCAATTTCCTTTCAGACATCTTCAGCTGGATGTCCAGTAGACATCTTAAACTCAGTATGTCTAAAACTTAATTCATTATCTTTTCCCCTAACCTATTACTGAAAATGACATCATGAAACTCCTAGTCCCCCATTCATAAAACCTAATATTCTGAATTCCTAACTATCTCTCATCTATATTCAATCAATTGCCAAGGTCTGGCAATTTCAATTTTGTATATGGCTCTAATCTTTTCTCTCTAACAGAGGAGAGATTAATCTCTCCTCTGGTTCAGACTCTAATCACCTCATACCTGGACTATTGAAATAACCTGCTGCCTGCCTGTCACGTCTTTCTCCATTCCAATCTATCTTCCTTCAGCCACTAAAGTGATTTTTCCAAAATGCTGGGCTGATCCTGTCACTCTCCTGCTCAATAAACTCCAGTGCATCCCTATCACATCTAGGATCAATTACAAAATCCTCTGTTATTTAAAACTCTTCATTCATACCCTAGCCCCCTCCTACCTTTCCAGTCTTCTTACATTTTACTACCCACCTTATACTCTTTGATTCAGTGAAAATGACTTACCATTTTATGCTTTGCATGTTTTCTTTCATTGACTGGAATGTTCCCCCTGCTGCTGCTGTCTTCTCTGACTTTCTTTAATTCCCAGCTGACATTCTATCTTCTACCAGAATTCTTTCTCAGTGTGTCTTAATTCCAGTGTCTTCCTTTTTTATATCCTTTTTATCCTCTATTTAGCTTGTTAGTATATATTTGTTTGTTTGTTGTCTCCCCATTAGATTGTGAGAATTCCTTGAGAGTTGTCGCTGTTGTTTGATTATGACCTTATGGACCATACTGTCCATGGGGTTTTCTTGAAAGATATTGGAATGGTTTGTCATTTCCTTCACCAGTGGATGAAAGCAAACAGAGGTTAAATGAGTTGCCCAAGGTCTCATAGCTAGTAAGTGTCTGAAGTCGGATTTGAACTCATTTCTTCCTGACTCCAAGCCCAGAGTTCTGTGCACTGAGCTGCCTAGCTACCCTCTTTGTGGGTAGGGACTGTCTTTTGCCTCTCTTTATAACCCCAGTGCTCAGCACAATGCCTAACATGAGCTTAACAAATGTTTATTGATTGATTGAATTTGGCATAATTCATCAAGGAACTCACTGTCTCCTGTAAGAAAATCACACAACCAACTAATTATATAATATATAAGAATACTTGATAAGTGAAACAGTGTATTATAATGGAAAGAAAACTGGACTTGAAATCAGGAGGCCTAGGTTCAAATGTCTGTTATGTTTCCTTGGTCAAGTCCCTTAAAACTTTCTGGAACTCACTCTTCTCTTCTGTAAAAGAAAAAGATAGACTAGATCAGTTGCTCGTAGCTTGGGATCCATAAAGGGGTCAAAGGAGAGATTCCAGGTTGTTTGTGAACTTGGCTGGGGAAAAAATATCATTATTTTCACCAGCCTCTAACTGAAAGTTAGTATTCCCTTCAAGTAAGAAACAAATCACAGTAATACTGCCCTTCACCAGACAACTAAAAGGTTCAAATGCACAAAAGTTAACTCTCACACTAGATGCTCTCTCAAGTCCATTCCAGCTCTAACATGCTGTGATCCCAAATTACTTAAAATCTCTGAGTTTCAGTTTTCCCTCTTTAAAATAAGGATAATCATAGCTGTGCTACTTTTCTTAGAAGGTTCTGGGGAAGCATTTTGTAAACCTGAAAGACTTTTAAAAATGGGAGTTGTCATTAGAAGTATCCAGGAGAGGCCCCAATGAGATGATACTGTCTGTGACATGTGAGTCAAGAAAGGATCTTGTCAGATTGGGATTCTTCATTTATTTTCTTCAGACTTGAAAAAATCATACAGAAGGATGAAACACCACTAAGGGCCAATACTAGCAGATTCAGCCAAAACTTAAAGGGCCCTCTTAGTCTTAGATTAATCCACAAGCCCAATTTTCGGCATACCCAGTCTGAAGAGGACAGCGTGGCAGTTCCGGATGCTGGGAAGCAAGCCCCAGACTCTTGATCCTACCTTCTTTCTGCCTTTCCACAATCAGCCCCATAAATCAATTCTTTTGTTAATAGGCCAAGATAAATTTCTCTTTCCAATCCATCCCACCCCTCCAGTTTGATGTTTTAATCTACTTAAAACCTACTGGGAATGAAAGAAAAATAAAGATCTCCCAGATACCTTTTAGGGAAGGCAGTTTCTTGGGGAAGAAGAGAAGGGATGGAGAAGGGATGGAGACGGGAGTGATGAACTTTGTACCTCTCTAGCCAAGTGAGAAAGGTAGGGCAACCGCAAATCTTGTGGTTTAACCACAGAATTCTGGGAACTCGGGGCTCCCAGCTCCAAACTGAGAGAGGCTTTATTTTTTAGTTACCTGAAATTTATAAACCATTTTGTGTGCAACTTCTCGGTGTAATGGATGGGACGATTAACATAAACCCTATTTTATATAGAAGGAAACTAAGACTGAGGGGAGAGAAGTTACATGCTCAAGGTCACCAGGGAGTGGTAGTTAGAGAGGGAACTCGAGACCAGGTGTCCAAAGGCAGTGCAACATATTGGAACTGAATTTGAAGCCAAACGATCAAGGTTTGAAATTCCAGCTCTGGTACTTACTATCTGAGTTTGTCTTGGACAGGTCACATCATCATTTGGGACCTTGAGTTTTCTCCCTAAAAATGGAGGACCAGATAACTTCCTCCCTTCCATTCATAAATCGTATCTCCGACCAAATTTAGCTCTTTCTGCTCTAAAACTGGAACTTTAGTAGCAAGTTCACGTTTCCGAATCTCAGTCTGTTTTTTTCCAAACAAGTCTGGAGTTGCCAGTCTAGCTTCTACTGACAAGTGCCTGGATCAGTCCAAACCAGACGCTTTTTAGATCCCCATTCCTGCCCTGGGCTTTCTGTTTCCTAAGGTAGGGACTGGTCAATATATCACAAGGGCACTTAGAGATCATCAAAGCCTACCTTGCCCATATTTTACAAAAGAGGAACGTATCCCAGAGGGGGTTTAGTAATATGCAAGATCACACATCTAGATTTTCTGTTCTTTTCACTTCCACTGGTTACTTCCCCACCCCCCACCTCCATCCAGAGTATATATGAAAAGATGGAGTCGCTGGGCTAGTGGTCTCTTTAGCCTGTAAACCGAGGCTGAGTTCTTTCATCCTTCAACGTGCCCAGAATAGTGGAAAGCCTGAAAGACTGCTTGTGCGCTGTTGATTTCTGAGAATAGGGAGGAAGAGGGGGAGGCGTACACTCTCCCAGCAGTGTGAGGGCCCCGGGGCTTGGGTGCCAACCTCTGCCCCTTGAGGAAGCCTCAGGAAGATCTCGAGTAGGGGACCCGGGAGCACTCCCAGTACCTGAGGAAGAGCCTGCAGTCCTAGGAAGTCTGGAGCTGTTGGGAGGATGGGGTGTGTGGAAGGGAAAGTGATCTTGGTTGGCCTCCGCAAAATCCCCACTTTGCATTTATTAACAACCTCCCAGAGAGATGATCTCAGTTCAATAAATGTCTGAGTCAAACCAACAGTCGGAATTCGAATCCCAGTTTGGGGCTAGTAATTTCTTTTTTCCGAGATTTATTTTCTCATTGATAATGGAGAATCAATTAATCTAAAGCTGAAAGGGAATTCTCATTTCCGAGAGAAAGAAAGGAGTCGGGATCCGAACGTAGGATTTTGGGTTGACTTCCGACACTTGCCTGATTCCAGTGACCCTTCTTCCCCCTAGTTTTCCCCACCGCATCCCTTAACTTACTTCTTCCTCCACCTCACCCTCTTTCCCCCGAGCTTTTTGAAAGGGATCGTAGGAACTCTTCTCTCTCTATGCCAGGCTCTGGAAACTTGTGGGAAAGCCATCAACTAACTAGCAGCTGGCAGTTCTGTGCTCAAATCAGAGCTAAGGTACTTTCAAACTAATTCTGGGTGAATCAATTTCCCAGTCAAAGCCTCAGTTTCCTCATTTATAATATGAAGACACTTGCACTATTTTCTTCCCAGGCTAGGAGAGAGGAAAGCGATTTTAAACCTTAAAGATCTATAGAAAAGCGAGTTATTACCAGGAACACCGGGAATGTGATTTAGGGAGATAAGTCCGGAGGCGTTCACGTCAATTCTATTAAGTACTGTTAATAACAAGACCATTATGTTCATTGTTATTAATACAGATGTAATCAAGACCGAAGTGGTGCTGGTCATTAAAGTGTAGATAGCAATGCTTATCTCAATTAAGTAGCCCCGGGTGCGGCCGCCTCCGCTGCAGTCGAATTCCGTCCCTTGCCTTGGCTGCGGTAGCTGCAAAGATGAAGGACCCGGCGTGGGTATGGGGCAGCTCTTGCCCTGGGGAAGGGGTGGGGGCGGGGCTGCCTGGGACTGCCCCGCCGCGGCTGCTGGAGCCGGTCAAACTGCACAGCCCCTTCCCCCAGGAGCTTTCCTTTCATCTTCCCGCTCCTGGCGCCGGCAAGCAGCCTCTGCTCGTCTGCAAAGTCTCTGCTCTACCCTCCCGGCTTTCCTTCTCCCCGCCTCTGCCCTCCTTTCGCTCCCTCCTCAGCCCTCCCTCTATTCCCAGCCCTTCCAGGGAACTGGATGAGGACTTCCCCACCGGGTTCCCTGCCCCGGGAGAACAGGGTGCATAAGGGAAAGGGATAGACCTTCCAGAGAACCCAAGAAGCGCAGAATCAGTTAAAGGATAAATCAGGGGATTTGGAGACTGAAGGAACTTTATAGATCATGTAGTTCAAGGAGTTCTTAACCATTTCTCTGTCGGGGACCCTTTGGATAATCTGGTTAAGCCTTTGGGTT
The DNA here is from genome assembly GCA_028658325.1 of Potorous gilbertii. Lineage (NCBI taxonomy): Eukaryota > Metazoa > Chordata > Mammalia > Diprotodontia > Potoroidae > Potorous > Potorous gilbertii. The sequence continues at coordinate 363,963,946 of CM053769.1, read as the reverse complement.
CCCTCTCAGAACATTGTTTTTGATTGCATAAGATAAAATGCATAGGATTACAAAGGAAACCAAGTAAAATGAAATATAGGTAGCAAAAAAAAAAAAAGTTTAAGAAAAAACAAGTCTATTGCCCTGGGTTAAGAGCCTTTGTTCTAGTCAGATCCCTTCATTTTAGAGATGGGAACACATAACTTAAGAGGGAAAGTGGTTTATCCAAGTTTAGGAGTCAGTGGGGCCTGGTGACCAATCCGAGAGCCACTTTCCACAGGCAGCAAAGTGCAGTGGCAAGAGGCCTGGACTTAGAGTCAGACAACATGGGCTCCAAACCCCTCTCCAATAACTTTAAAACTGTATGACCCTGGGCAAGAGACCCTAGGCCTCATTTCCTTCATCCTTAAATGATGGAGTTGTATTAGATTGATAGATTTATGAGAGAGAAGGGTCTTAGAAATAATCTAATATAGTTTCCATTTTGTAGGTAAGGAAAAGACCCTACCTAGTTTCTTTGGTAATAAATAGCAACAAATGTGTTGTTGTTTTGATTTAGACACTGATTCCATAGGTTCCTCTGGAGTTAATGCCAGTATCCTTTACCACACTGTAATAATTCCCTGTACCTCATAGAAAAGCTGGTCTGAAGTCTGTTTTCTCTACCTCTACTTTATTCCGACCTTGGTGAACATAGGTTAATCAACTAGGACTTCTAAGATGATATATGTCTAGTATCATAGGACTTAGAACTTGTAAGGAAAAATCAAGGAACCCCCCCCCCCCAACCACACACACACACACAATTTTACAAATGAAGAGACCGAGAACCCAGTGTGACTTGCCCAAGATAACAGAGACAGTAAAGAGCAAAACCAGAAAATTTCCAATTGGGATCCAGGGTAGCTGGATCACTAAAATTTTATTAAGAATTATAATTTATCTGCCTATATATCTGCATAGTCATCAGCATACACACACACACTCAGACACATACATTTATGTTATAGCACTAAAATCCTTCATTCGTATACACACTGTACTGTTTTCAGGTTCACAAAAATAATTCATTTTCTATTTTTCCCCCAAGAGTAGGAATCTGAGCTGGGGCTACTTCAGGTAGTTTAGAAAACTAGCCAAAAAAAATTATAGAATCAATACCTCACAACTCAAGTAGATTTTCATACCATTTAAAAAGATCCAATGGATTCTTTAATCAGAAAATACTGGGATGACATATTTAAAGGTGATGAATATTAATAACTCATTTTGGGTAACAATCAAAAAAAAAAGTGAGCATATGAAAATTCTAGGGTAGAAATTACTCTCCCCCCAATGAAATATTGATAAATGTTGGTTGCACAACAACAAAGAATTTCAACTCTACTTGCAAGAGATGTTTAATGTTTTGCCTTTTCCAGTTCCCCTTCCTAATTTAGTATCTATTTTATATAATTTGATCTCTAATTTGGACTTAGCCAGGACATTAAGATTCATATACAATTAACTACAACTAATTGTGAATTTAGATATTTTTCTGATATCCTTTGTAAGTTAAAAAAAAATCTCCATTATTTGAGAAAACTGTAAAAGGTAGCTGTGGTTTATCACAGTAAGTGGGGATGGGGGTGGGGGTGGGGATAGTATCGATTACCTCTTTCCAATTATGTTTAAATAGCCTGCTGCCCTCCTGAAGGTAGAGAAGATACAGACATTGGAAAGAAATCAGTGTTACCAGGAGTCCCTGCTGGCCAAGGCCTAAAGCAACCTTCAGGAGACAAAAACTTTCTCAGACACATCTGAGGGCTTTGAGAGGGCCGACTGACATAGGAAACTTGGGCTGCAAAAGGCCTGAGCTTTTCATACAGAGAAAAGGCACAACTCCACAAAATATAGAGTAGGAGACCAGTCATCATACAATACCCAGAACCATTATATCTTAAGCCTGCACAAAAAGAGACAGTCACCTAAGAAATCATTGTTCATTTGAATTAAAATAACAACAAATTCTTGTTTTTGATCAGGATTTAGGAAGAAAGCAGCAGCATAGAACCCATCTTGAAAAATGCTTTCCTCAAAACAATGCAAGGTAAATAGTGCAAGTTTTATTATTACATTTTTACTTATGAGTCCAAGTTCAGGCAGTGTTAGAACCAAGAACTGGGTCTTGGTTTTCCAGACTACAGTTCCATCATGTTCTACATGACACTATTGGTAAAGAATATCTATAGCAGACAGTTGTCTTCTGTAAATCTGTAAGGAAGGATTTCTGCCTTTCTTCAAACCCAGCTCTCATCTGTATCAGGAATCCCTATGTTCTCTTTTCCCAGGAAACTGTAATCAGAGTGACTCCCACTATATAATTGTGGGACAAATTAGTTATCAGAAACAGGAAAATCTATTGCTTTTTTCTAACTTGTAACTGAAAAAAAAAGTATGTTCTCATAAAAGACACAAAGGCCCCAAATGCATGCATCATATAGGACCCAATTCTCTCTACAATTATTCCCCTCTTGTGTTCTGTTTTATTGGTGAAGGGGGAGTGAGGTCAATGATAGTCCTCAAAACTGAGATGCAATGACCAGAGAGACAAGAGATAGAGATAGGGACAAGTAGATACAGACTTGGGAAGGAAGACTTTTAGTTTAACAGATAGACCAAGGCCAAATTGAGTGTCAGTCTTATGTGAGGGCAAGTGGTGTTTCTGATTGAAGTTCTTATAACTACCCTGGAGATCATACTTTTAGACTCCCAGGGTTCACAATGATTTTGTCCTCTTCTGAGTTCCCAAGTAGCATTTATTGTCCCTCTCATATATTGGACATCGTGCATATTCTGACTTGTATGTAAATATTGTCTCTCCAGGTGGACTGCTAAGATTTTTGAAAACAAGGACTGCTATTTTTTTTTTTTATCAATAGCATCAACACAGTGCCTTGCGCATGGAAAGGGCTCCAATGTGTGTTGATAGAGATGGATGATAATAGCATTAAAATCTTATTATCCTGTTCCTTAACACTCTTCCCCATTCTCATATTCCTATTTCCTTTCAGGCAAAGAGCAGTGTTCAAAATAGCATAAATAGAAGACTAGGAGATGGAACTGAGTAACTCACAGGCATTGGAGCTGGAGGGGACCTTAGTATTCAATGGATTCCAGAACAATTCAGGTGACTTTTGTGTGCAAGAGTTTGATGTACTGGCAAGAGCATTAGATCTGGAGTTAAATGATTTAGATTACAATCATTTTTACTACTCATTTGACCTTGGGCAAATATTTACCATCTTTGAGACTCAGTTTCCTTAGCTGCAAAATGAAAGAAAGGGTTGGACTAGATAACTTTTTTCTACTGTTTCTTCCAGTTCTAACATTCCATATTCTAAGGTCCCTTCCAGTTCAAGAATTTATGTTAAAAGACACCTTTTAATTCAAAAATCCTAAAACTGAGCAGATTTGGAAAGGGTAGGGGGTACTCTTTAAAGTGAGGTCAAAAGAGAAGAAAAAAATGGATTCTGTGAGCTTCCTCTTTATAGAATCAGCCTTAATTATCCCAGTGACTTTTCAGTGTTGGTGTGATTATAGCCCTGGAGGGATCGCTAATAACAGCTCAGTTTGCTGCTCCTGTAATTAACTCCTAATTTATTTTAAACCAAAAAAAAAAAAAAAGTCCACAGCCACTCTGCTCAGCCAATCAGACGCGATCTACCATTACGTCATGCCAGTGGCCCCCTGGGATTGGCTGCGTCAGCTTTATTCACCTTCCCAGAGGAGGAAAAGACAACAACCTTACTCCCCCCGCTCGCACCCCCCCAAAAAAGTTGAGTAGCAGCTGCGGGGTTGGAAGTGGAGTCGGTGCATTCGGAGCTGCAGTGGGGCAGAGAGAGGGAGCGAACTGCGGCAGGCGCGGCGCGCACAGAGGTTGCCTGCGCGGCCCACGGGGGAAAGGGTTCCACCTTGGGGTGCTCCGAGTCATGGCTTCTCCTTCCAAAACGAAGGAGGTTTTCTCCTCGGACGAAGAGGGTCCTGTGGCACCGCCGGCGGTGGGCGCGGACTTGGGCTCGGAGGATCGCAGGGTCAAAGTGTCTAGCTTGCCCTTCAGTGTGGAGGCGCTCATGTCCGACAAGAAACCTCCCAAAGAGGTGTCTTCCCTGCCAGGGGGAGGCGGAGGCATCGGCAGCGGCGGTGGGAGCAGCGAAGGCACCTCCAGGACGGTGCTGCTGCCGGGGCACGGCGCCAGGGAAGCTCACAGCCCCGGGCTGCTTACAAAAGCCTTTGAGACATCCTCGGTCAAGTCAGAGAACTCGGAGGACGGGACGTCCTGGATTCAGGAGACTGGCCGATACTCCCCACCGCCAAGTGAGTGTGTGTTGGAGGGATGGTACAAGGAAGGAAGGGAAGGGAGAAGGACGATGGGTTAAAGTTGGAAGGGATCGTCTAGGCATTTTACAGAGGAGAAAACTCAGGCCCAGAAAATTATCATAGGACTTCGATTTGGAATGGAGTGCTCAGTTTCTTCTAGCCTAGCTTCATTTTACAGATGAGGAAACTGAGGTGGGGGTGGAGGATGCCTTCCCTAACTACTCCAGTAAAAGGGGTTGTGCGGGTATTCGAACTTGCGCCTCCTGGTTGTCAGTCTAGTGCGCTTATCCTTATACCGAGTCTCCTTCCAGTTGGGCGAGCCCCGTGGTACAGAACTGGAAGGGAAGGATCCGGCATGCCAGGGGTAAGGCGAGTTTGGAGCCAAAGTAACCTCGGGCTTCTGCTGCTGGGAGTCTCCGTCAGCGTGTTAATAAATCCGGGCGGGGGGGTGGGGGGTGAGGGACGGGAGAGTTTAGGAGAAAAGCGAGAGGAGCGAGATTGGATAAGCAGGACCGGGAGTGGAAAGTGCGCGGGGCTGGAAGACTGTCCAATCCCGGGTCCGACACAGCTTGGCTGCGCGATGAAAAGGCTTGCGCCATCTACCCCACAAGTTTATGAGTTACCCTTTGTAAATCTTAACGCTTTGAAAAATGTGAGCTCTTACTTATTTTTCTTTGTGCTGCCGACCCGTTTTCTTTCAACCCTATCTATTTAAAAGACTCGATTTTACCTATAACATGACGATCTAGTTTAAAAACTAGATGGCCTCTAAGATATCTTCCCCTCCCCCTCATTCTAAAATCGTTGGAAAGTATTTTCTAGTGGTGGAGCATTAGTTAATCTTTTCTGGGCGATCCAGGACGTCCATCGTTAAAATTTTCTATCATACTTTGAAGTTCCTGGGGGTATGATTTGACAATCCAACTCCAAAGGATCCTAAGTCTACGCTGTTAACACAGGGGAGGTGCAAGACAATCCTGAGGTTTTAAGAGTTTTAAAGGACATTAGAAAGTTATTTTATCTCCCCTCCCTTAAAAAAAAAAGCAAAAAAAAAAAAAAAAAAAACCAACCCCACAACATTTTACAGTATGAAATGGAAGGCCCAAGGAGAGAACATCGCAGAAGGTCAAATAGGTACGAAGTAAAGTCTCCAGAAATCCATCGCTGTCTTCATTATTATGTAACTTCACATTACCTTTCATTCAGCGACCACATCCGAAGTAGTATAATCCAGGCCAGGACTGTCCTTACTTCTGTCTCCCAGGGTCCCAGGCCTCTGCTATTAAGAAGGTGAAGAGAGAAGAAGAAAGATTGTTAGCCTAAATGTGCCCGACCGTTTGCCGGCATCAATCTCATTGCCAAGAGCTTCGTAGTCGTTCAGACATTCGATCCACCATTTGGACGGTACAGGCTCCATGACAACTTTAAAGTAAAATCACAAACATTTTTAAAGTTCAAATTAAGTAACTTCCCCTCCAAAATGCAGTTCTACATCCCAAGAAGTTGTTCATCAGAACAATATTATTCCTCTGTGTATGTTGTTGGGGTTGGGGTGGGGAGAGAGACTGCAAGATTGGGGGGATGCTATAAGAGTCAGGGACCTGGAGGTCACTGGGGAAGAGGAGCCACGAAACAGAACAGGTGTATTAGGTGTGAAGTACTTCCTTCCTTTCTTCCTCGACAGTGGCAAGGGGAAAGGACATTTGTGTGAGAGATAACCCCTTCCTTGAGTCTGAAGACTTTGGTATAAGGTTTGCTCACCTTAGCTTGTGTTACCCTGGGCAAGTGATTTTTGCTCCAGTTTTCTCTTCTGTAAAATGGAGATAATACCAGTCATTCCCTCCTGTAAACTGGTGCTGATAATGCCCACTCCTACCCACTAAGGACTTGCTGTGGGCAAAGTAATAATGTATATTGTAAATGTAAGCCATTATTATAACCCTGTGTCTCTAAGCCAAGTGACTTCGGAGAGCCACTTGGCCTCTGGGTCCTTAGATGTGAAAACGCTGTTCCTTGCACTCTCTACCTACAGAGCAGGCTGAACATATATGGTCTTAGCAAGATTTATCCTATTTTTCAACCTGTCTCCTAGTTCTCCAGAGCCAGCTCACACCCCTTATTGTAATAGGTTTAGGATTCATGGATTCCTAGGGCGTGGTGGCTCAATTTTGTCTTTTATTTCAACTCTACTTTGGAACTACATTCAATAGAATGACAAAGGGGTTTTTTGGAGAAACAACCTTAGAAGTGAAGAGGGCAGCCTCTTTGCTGGCTCTCCCTTGTCCCTGCACCTGCATCCTGGCTGGTGGAGTGGCAAGACTTCTGCATTAAACAGGTAGAAAGGAGTTTCTTGAGAGAGTCCTTCTCACCTGTCAATTAACTGACTTGGCAAAATTTCCTGTAGTTACCCCATATGGAGCTAGAAAAGATTGAATTCTTTCTCTATTCTTTCCCCCTACTGTTTTCTCTTCCAGTTTTTAATCCCTATTTCCCAACTTCTAGAATGACCTTTTTACCTTATGTATAATTTCCCATCCACTGTTGCTACACCATTCAAACTCTCCCCACCCCTGACACACACACACACACACACACACACACACACACACACACACACGCATGCACGCACACAGTATCCTTTTCTGGGAAAAAAAAAAGCTGGAAATGATCACAAATCACAGATTTGGAACCAGATAGATATTTAATATCCTCATTTTATAGACAAGGAAATGAAACTTGAGGAATGTGAATGACTTATCCAAGGCCACACAAATGGTAAGAAGACCTGGGATTTCTATCCAGATCCACGAGGTCCAAATCCCTGGACTCTAACTTTATAAAATCTGTAGTGACATTTTCCTCCCTACAGTCTCTACACACAGCAATGCCCAATGTCTTTGTTTGAAAATAAAAGTTTTAATATAATTTGAAATCATTCTACCTGGCTCCCTCCCAGCCCTACTCTTATAGTCTCTTTTTATTACATGAATTTAATAGGAAGGTTTTGAAGGTGAGGGAGAACCAGGGCCAAGAACCATGGGTTAGAAATCTTCAGAGTGAAGTTGAGATGCTGGTCCTTAAAAAAGGTTGCCATGGAGGGAAAAAAATGCTGAATTTGAAGACCTAAGATAGATCCAAATTCTTTCTCTGCTATTTACTACCTGTATTGCTTTGAATAAGATGATCTCAAAGTTATTTTCAGCTCCAAATCCTATAATTGTATGGTCTGTCCTAGGCTAGGGACAGCTGTAGAGAAGAAAAACAGTAAGACCAGAATTATTTCTGAGAAGCCAAGTCACAGCTCTTACATGGTAAAGGGAGGCACATGGATGGAATTGGCTTCATGCTTAAGAGTAGGTGATCACATTTAATCACAGAGACACTCTGACCCCCTTACTTAATACTCTAAGAAGTCATAAGGTCTGGGGAGGAGGTGTCAGTTGTGAATAATGTCAGGTCCTCTGGTAATATAGTATAAGTGGAAAGACTGCTGGATCCAGAGTTAGAAAATAGGCTGTCATGACTATGCTACTCACTCCTTTTGTGCCTTTGAGAAAAGCTATTTCACTCTGGGTCTCAGTTTCCTCATCTGTACAATTGGGGTACATTGTTGATTAGGTGACATCTAAGTTTCCTTGCAGCTCTACAGTTTATGACTCAGATACCTTGCCCTAGATAGCCTGGTCTCCCCAATTTAGCATTCTGGACACCATCTTTCTCTTTAGTAGGGACCCTTGAACCCCTGCAATGCCCTTCCTGGTAGGGAGGCTGAACAAAAAGCATACTTTGCTACATTCCAGCCTCTCTCTCAATAGTCCTCAAGGGATCCCTGAGAGGACTTCTAGAACACACAGAGTTGTGAAAGTTCATTTAATTTTAAAATAAGCAATGACAAAATCTTGTAAGCTGATGAATTCAAATAAGGCCTTGGCAAAAGTAGGGGGACAAATCATTAGTCAAGGGATGCTTTGAGTTATGTGAGTCTAGTAACAAGTGGAAGCTTGGTTGGTAATAGCCTAAGAAGTAAGTGAAATGTTGTTTTATCTCATATGATCACATTGTCTTCCTCTGTTCATGAATTTAAAACAAAAAATGTATGGGGGAGAGGGATGCTTAATAGTGTTATGGATGCTGTTTTGATGCACACATGAAAACTGGTAGCTTGGTTTTTGTTTTTGTTTTTGTTTGTTTTCTTCCATTGAAATGGAGTCCTAGTGGTCTCTACCAAATTACTTGAAATCTAATAATGTCTTGCTGCAAAAGATAGAAGGAGTCTCCTAGGACCTAGAGCAGGAAAAGAGATCTAATGCAACCAATGTCCTTGTTTTCTAGATGAATAAACTGAGTAGTAGTAGACTGAGGACTGAAATGGTGAAATGACTTGCCTGAGGACATCCTGGTAATAAATAGCATGCAAAGATTTAAGCCCCAGTTCTTTGACTGCAAATCCACTCCACTTCCCTTTATGTGTCTCTGATTTGAGAGAATAGGGTCCAGATCAGATTCCTAATTTATGATCAGGTAAAGAATACATATGTGCTTAAATGTGTTTTAATCAGTTCATTGATGGCTTGTAATCTGTATCCCTGTAGAAAGCACTGGCAGTGATAACATTGAAAAGTCAGAGTTTCCATTGAAATGTGATAGTTAATATGGTCCATATCTTAAGTTCAATTCTTAACTAACCCTGGTCCTTCCTACTTACTCTGTGGAGATGAAGAAAATAAAATCACATAAAGTAGCTGTGACTGAAAACATTCCCCAATGACTTGCCCTTTGGATATGAACCCTGCCATGCTTAGCTAGGCTAGAATTTGGATGACAGATATACCATCCATTGCTGGATCATACCTGAAGGTATTCAGGTATTTGTCCCATAATTTTTGATGGGACTTGCTAGCACTTGACCCTACCTTCCAGAAGTCAGGTTCTTCCTCAGCCTATAACAAATCCAGTAGAGAAAGAGACATAAGCCACCCTGTGCCCTTAGCCTGCAATTTAAACTGTATTTCTAGGACCAAACCAACTGAACAAGAAATGCCACATTCTCTGCATGTGTATTAGGTTTAGCTGCTACAGCTACATATTTGAAAATTAGCATACCTCATAAAAGCCAAATGCTGAAAACTAATTGCCAAGTATCTCCCCCCTCCCCCTTCCCTTCTTCCCCTGTGGCTTCCTGGCAAACAAGCACAGACGGCAGTTGTTGATGGGATCACCCGGGATGCCCCAGTCTTATGACTTCCTCATAATTGATTCCATTTTGAACATGGAGGCTAAATGTTGTTGACACACCTTTATTTTCATCATAATTCTGCCTTCCCCATCCCTATGGCATTGACACATTTGCACCAAACCAGAGAATATATCTAGGATATGACTAAGATGTCACATGTTCTTAATTCTGAAGTGGCATGATTCTTCTGGACATTTTACTTTTATGGGAGAGATAATTTCCCACCCCTTCCCCCACTGCCTATTTTCTCAGTCAGGTTTGCTTTATGGAAACACCAAGCCAAGAAAGCTGCCCCTCAAAAATATCTAGGAAAGGGAATGTTTGGTTTTTATCATCTGTAGACAGAAAATAATAAGGAACATGCACTTGTTTATGGCATCTTTATGTGCCTTAGGATGTGATTAACTTGGCATATATCTGGGATGATAACAGCTGTAATAATAGTCCATCATAAAACTGCTCCTCAATTCACATAAGAACTCTCGTTTCCCAGAAACTAAGCTCCCATTCAGTCCAAAAGAGGTAGAAAGAAAGAAGCATGATTTTCTTTTCTAATTTCTTCCCTTTTCTGTTCTCGCAGGACACTTAAGTCCCACAACCTGTACCCTTCGGAAACACAAGACAAATCGGAAGCCGAGGACTCCCTTTACCACCTCCCAACTTCTAGCCCTAGAAAGAAAATTTCGCCAGAAACAGTACCTCTCCATTGCTGAACGCGCTGAGTTTTCCAGTTCCCTGAACCTCACAGAGACACAGGTCAAAATCTGGTTCCAGAACCGCAGGGCCAAGGCCAAGAGACTACAGGAAGCAGAACTGGAAAAGCTGAAAATGGCAGCCAAACCTATGTTACCCTCTGGCTTCAGCCTCCCTTTCCCTATCAACTCTCCCCTCCAAGCAGCTTCCATATATGGAACATCCTATCCTTTTCACAGACCTGTGCTCCCCATTCCACCTGTGGGACTCTATGCTACTCCTGTTGGATATAGCATGTATCATTTATCTTAAGGAAGATCTCCCAGCAAAGGAATAGTTAAAGAGACTTCATGATGGATGTGTTTGTTTTAATTTTTTTCCTCATCCAAGAGTACAGTACCAAACCCGTCCTGGATCACTTTTTTCTTTTGCTGAATATTTTAAGAGCACCATGCCAACAACTTAGGTGTTCAAGGTACAGAGCAGATCTCTTCCTGCTCTTTAATCTGGGACACCAAACCCTATGTCAGCATCACCTGATGATATCCCCTCCTTATTCACAAAGACTGATCCTGAAGGCTTTTTATATATAAATATATATAATAAAGTATAATACATTTTTATACTACAGACGTGAAAAGTCAAAATATTTTGAAAAGAAAAATTTTATATATATGCATATGTATATATATTCAATGTATTATTTTCCTGAAGGAGGCCTCCAACAAGATAATTTAGGGGTTGGTTTTTTTGGGGGGGAGAGAAGGGGATATTTTTTGTAAAGGATAAAATACTTCTAAAAGAAATCTTGTCAGATATAATTTGGGGAGGTTTAAAAAGTGTGATGGAGTTTATTTTTATAATAGCTCTGATTTCTATAGTGCTTTATGGTTTACAAAGTGCTTTTCTCATGTCCCAGCAACCCTATAAGGTAGGTGATGAAAGTATTTATGCCTATTTTATAGATGAGGTTCTGAAATGAGAAATGATTTGCCCAAGGTCATATGGCTAACTAGTAAGTGACAGAGCTAGAATCAGAAGCAGATTTCCAGGCTGGGGTCCAATGCTATTTTCCAGTATGCCTGGCTGTCTCCCAGACAATGTAGATAGAAAATAGATGTGAATAGATTCTTTAATTTTCATCATTTTCCAACATATAAGCAAAGAAAAAAATATGTAATAGCTTTTCCTGTGATTCCCCCCTCCACTCCTCCTCACCCTCATATCATTCAATATTGGAAGTGTTTCCCACATGAATTAGAAATATTGAAGGGCATGAGAAAAAAAATGGGGCTTTGAAGTAGAGATCAGGTACTTATAATTCCACCTCAAAGCTATTGCTTCCCATCACTACATGTAAGGCTGGATTTGAAGAGTTGAGTGTACTGTAAAGGGAGGGAGGAAAGGGTTTTGGTGAAGTGGTATTTAAAGAGAGAAAGACAACCAAAGCATGGGTGATTTTTAAAAACTATTCATTGTAGATATTTATGTTTTTAAAGTATCTTGTAGACAATTCCTATATAGTAAATATGCTTAAACAGATCCAAAAAGGGAGGAAAAAGACAGGAATCATATGCTTTTTATGTGTGTACGTATATTTGTGTGCTGATCTTAATAGGAAAGGTACTAGAGAGAAGGCAGATCAGAAGGCAGAACATATCCTCAACGTTGCTTGGTTTGGTGTGTGCATGTGGGGAACCCACCAACAAATTTTGTCCTCTGAAAAATAATGCTGTCAACCTGCCCACTTTCACTTCACCAATCCCTGGTCCCTCTCCCAGCATACCCCAGTCCCTTTGAAAGGGATGGCTTGTACAATTTTATATATTTTATTGGAGAGTTACTATTTCTTATCTTTTATTTGGAATTAAATTAAAATCTTGTTTAATTGCCAGGGGTTGTCAGAGCTCACTTTTCTTTAAGGGGTCCCTATTCTCTTGGGGGAGAGTTAGAATATCATCACAAATTGGATGGTCATCACAGTTGGATAGGTCATGGGGAGGGGTTAGGGAAGAAATAGCTTTATTGGGTTTCTTTATTATTTTAGGAAATTTCACTGTGAAGGAATACTTAATTCACAGAGCAAAGGCCAGAATTGGACAACTGGAAAGTCAGTGTTGCGATGCTCTGGATTTGGTCTAATGGCTCTTTTTAAACTTTTCCCTGAGCCCGAATTACCGGGTGTGAAAGAACTGGAAGGTGGTATGTAGGAGTTTTTACAATACTATAAAGACATTAGTGAAAGATTAGTTAATGACGGGTGTGGTGGGGTGGTGGCCTTATGGGGTAGTTTGCTGTATCTGACAAGTTTTTGGAGAATCTTTTTCTGAAGTCAGATGGAGAGCAGAAGTCTCTGTTTTCTGATGGGAGGAAAGAATATTGCCGGCAAAGGAAAAAAAACAATTTCCCTTCGGTGTTCAAATCTCAGTTCGTTTGGGCTGAGGCAGGGGAACCTGTGCCACTTGAGGTTCAAGTTACCCCGGAATGGATGGGGCAAAACAGGCTGTTTTTCTTTTTCCTTCTCTCCATTTCTTGATTTTCCAGAGAAAGACTAAACTGTCTCACAAAAAGTTAGAACAAAGTAGCTATGCGGGACCTCAGAGGAATCCAAGAAACCTTTTGCAGAGCAGGAGATGAGCCAGTGGCTCCCCTCAAGGTCACATCGCTTAATGATAGAACTACGGGTTCCAACACCCGGTGAATTCAGCTGTGTTCCCCGCAATAGTGCTCTCTCGTAGACTGCAAAAATACCTTTTCCAGTTTGACTTTCCACGAATTCCATGACTATATAAATCTGGTGGAAATACTTTCCCCTAATCCCCGGACCTTACTCCTCCGCCTACCGAGAAGGACGCAATTCACACATAGATCTACGTAGATTGGATCAGATGCATGTGTTTTTTAAGCAGCGGAGAGTTTTAGGAAGGCGCAAAGGACTTCAGCTTCCCCTTACACACTTAACTTTCCACATATATTCACCTTTGTCCCACAGTACTTAAAAAAATCAGGGGGAAGAATAAGGGTGTTGCCAGACAGTTCTAAGTAACAGTTCTCAAAGTTGCTACATTAATCAAAGTGGTGAGTGGATATCTTTATCCTTAGAAACACTGGGGAACACTGGTCTTGGAAACGGGACTTTTCAAATGCCTTATGGTCAGCTTCTTCGAAAGGAAGTATTTTCTGTCCTCTCGCCCTACAAATGCCCTTCCCAAGCACTATCCCGTTTCTGTTTTCCCCGTGTCTTTGCCAATTCCCAGATTTTGAAATCAGAAGACCTCGAGTTCAAGTTCGTATTTTGGGACTAACTGCGGTGTTGTTGGACAACTACCTCCCGACTTTGTGCCTCAGTTTTGTACGTTGTAAGATACGGGTACATTGCTATTTGCACTTTGCACCAACTCTCTCTCAGGACTCTTGAGAAGAAAGAAAGCGCTTTGTGAACCGAAAAACACTACGGCAAATGAGAGTTGTTACTGTGCTTGACTCCCTGCTGTACCCACTCCCCACCGGGACTACTGGGCTTTCAGCCCTGCCTCGCTAAGCTACTTCCTGAGCCGCGAGTACGGCGTTCGCCTGGCGCCCATTATTAACTTGTTTAAATGAAAACCTTTCGGGAAGCCCTAGTTAATTGAGTATTATATTTTATTAGAGGGAGGTGTCAGGCCTTACTCAGAGAAGACTTCATCACGGACCCTAATGCACAATGCCCCTAGGCCCTCCTGAGAACAGAATACATTTATCACAACGCGGAACAGCCGGAATACTGTCATTAAAACCTTTTAGAGATGCACTTAAAACACACACATGCAGACACACGCGCGCGCGCACCTCCCCATTTCGTAATCCTTTGTAAAGGTGGGTCTCTAATTATTGCTCCCTACCTCTCTCTCTCTCTCTCTCTCTCTCTCTCTCTCTCTCTCTCTCTCTCTCTCTCTCACCTCTACTTACAAAGGGAAATCTCTGGGGTCTGGAGAGTGCTCTGAACTGAGTACCTGTCTACCATGACTAGCCCGTTTAATCACAACAGTCCATTAAAACCCAGTTGGTTTTGGGCTTAGGTGTCATTTACGTGGTCAAGTCCCGATCTCTTGGCCTCTCCACGACCCAAGAGCCCAGCAGAATGTCTTGCTCTTCAAGCAGGGCTCTGGAGTAGTGGGGACAGTACTGCACTTTAGGTTTGGTACTGAACTCTCTTCCCTTCAATCGACACCAGTTTCGTTATCTAAGGTCCACTCCACCTCTGAGACTGAGAGCCTGACTCAGTTTCGCCTGAAGGACTTGGAATGCTGTAATGGATGGATAAAATTTGATCGCAGGGTCAGGCATCCTCTTGAAAATCCCTCTGCTGGAGATTGTCATCTTCCTAGGTAAGGTTGGGTAGAATAGTGGCTTCCACTTTTGTTGGCGAGAGGTTTTGGGGAGATTAGCAACTTTGATTTTTCTCAACAAAGGTCACTCAGAGGCAGCAAGAACTCAGGAACAGTCCTGACAGGTTAGATCTTATATTGAGACAGGACACTGTTACCTTCCATCCCAGATCCATTAGTTTAGCAGTGGTAAAAATAGTGACTGGGGACATCGATGATGGTGGTGGTGATAGCCATGACTATGTCTATCATCATAAGACAGCATCTATACCAGAGAACAAAGTTATTTTTTCAAAACAATTTCTCTGAGAGGTGGATGGTGTCCGGATCATTGTCCTCATGCTACATAGAAGGAAACTGAGGCACGTATAAGAGAAATGAGTGGTTTGTTCAGCTATAACATCTAATAAGCAAGCTTTTTATTATTGGTTCCTGCTGGCAAGAAAGGCCCAGTTTTCACCTCTGAAAAAAAAAGAGTTGGATTGAATTAGATGACTTCCAAGACCCTTCCAGTTCTGATATCCTACATTCTAAATTCTAAGGTTCATTTCAGATCTAATATTTAATGAAGCAAAACTAGCCCATCTACTGAGGAGGCAGGTTGTTTGAGGGGTTCAGAAAAAAAAACATCTTGTCTGGTTCTTCTCTTTTTGCAGTCTTGAGCAAAGGGCTGGAGTCAGTCATTTAGCCTGTGAAACTTTCTGTAAACATGGAGGCTGCCGGGGGGTGGGGGGGGTGGGGGAGAATAAACAGAAAACACCCCTCTACCCCCAAGATGTCATCCAATTCCATGTAAGGGCCCCATATGAGGAGAGAATTCAACAAAAAGGAAGAGAACACATGCTCTCGGGGTGGGCAAGTGCTGCACAATAGCCACAATCACCCCCTTCCCTGACCTCACCATAGAAGTCAGGAAGGCCTGACAGTCAGGAAGCCTAGGCTGACCCACTTTCAGTTCAGGACAGAGATTGTGTTAAGATTAAGGAACAAATTCTGCTTGGATTTGTGTTAGTGTCTGGGAGCAGTGCCTAAGTACCCATGAGTCCTGAGGTTTTGCACAGTCATGAATTTCAGGGTTGGGGGTGTCCCAGATACCAAGAAGTATCATCCTGTCCCAGCCTCCTTTGCCTGCCTGACTGTCTGACTGCCCTTCCTATCCTGCCCTGCCCTACCCTCCCTCTTCTCTGCACCCAAATCACCTAATCCATTTTCAGTTTCATCTCAAAATTAATTGCTCAAGTCTTGGCCAGACTTAATGGTGAATGTTTATCACTTTAAAAGCTTGGACTAGGTACCCAACTCAGCCAGAGTTAGGATTTATTCTCAATCTCTATTAATAAAAAGAAGGAAGGGGCCTTAAGGAATATGGACAGAAGTCATGCATTTTCAAACCCGACACAGATCTTTAGATGCCCACCTGGTGAAGACATTGCTAAAATGACAATAGCTCAGAGAGCTATAGCTCCTTTAAAGTATTTTCTCCCAGGCTTTCTGTGAAATTGGTAGTACAACTATTACTACCCTCATTTTACAAATAAGAAAAAAATGAGACTGAAAGCTAAAGAGATTTGTCTTTGATCACACAACTTTCTTATTTCCTATCCTTGCGGGTCTACTCTAAAGGTTAAGAATTTATAGTCCACCACCATTTAGCCTCCTTAGTTCTCTATTTTCTATACCATTTTAGCAGGAAAATTTTGAAAGCATTCTCCCCTTTCCTTCTCTTTCTCCTCATTGCACATTTTCCAGAAAAACTGAAAATGGTTTGTGCTTATAAGAAAAAGTGAAAGTCAGACTGGCCTGCCAAAAATCAGGCAATGGCAGGGCTCAAAGCAGCTCTCTCTGATGAAGTGTGGACAACTCCAACGAATTTTCTGTGAACTTTGGTTCTGCCTTTCTTTGCTTCCTGGGATATCTCCACCCCCGGCTTACAACAACCTCTTCATATTTCTTCATGTCTTGGTCCATGAATTCAAATTCAATGGAAATAAACTAAAGTCTACCTTGCTGGCTCTTGGTGGAGATAGAAAGTTTAGATAAAACAGGATCTCTGACACATTAGAGATTTTACAACTAAGCAGGGGTTGTGAGATATATATATATATATATATATATATATATCTATATATATATATATATATATATATAGATATATACATATATACATATATCTATATATATAATTATAATACACAATAATATACAAATCCAGCCCTAGACTTCACTTTAAGAGTATCCTTACCGCTAGATGAAGAGAGCAGACAACTCAGTCTCTTGTCGAAAGCTACTATATTTCTTTGTGCTGAGGTCCAAGCTGGTTCTAAATCTATCTTCTTGTTTCTCCCTTCTGATCCAACCTCCATGGGTCCTTCCTGGAGGCTGGAATGGTGAGTTGTTACTTACAGAAAAGCTTGGAAAAATCAGAGACCTAGAATGAAAGAGTCAAGAGGAGATGGATGTTCTAAATGCAACTCAGCCATTTATTCTGAGGCCATAGTCAAGTCACTTCTCTCTCAGCTTCTGCAACACAGAATTTGAAGACTCTTATCTGATCGCTAAAGTTACTTGTTGGTTTATCATTCTGAGGGAATTCACAACTTTGAATGAAACCATGTTGGAAGAAATTAAAGCCTTCAATGACATTACTTTGTTTGAGTATTACTTTGTATAAAAGCAGGTCATTTGGCTTGTGTTTTTTTTTGTTATTGTTTTGCTTTATTTTAAGACAAGAGGAAGGAACCAGAGGAGACTTTTTTCTTTTTGCTATGGTTAGATTTAGAATATGCATGAAAATCTGATACACACATACACGCA
This sequence comes from Potorous gilbertii, assembly GCA_028658325.1. Classification (NCBI taxonomy): domain Eukaryota; kingdom Metazoa; phylum Chordata; class Mammalia; order Diprotodontia; family Potoroidae; genus Potorous; species Potorous gilbertii. Next base: position 363,946,498 of record CM053769.1, on the reverse strand, counting down.
TATGTATGTATGTATATATGTGTATATACGTAATATGTATGTATATCTCCCCCATCAACGTGACAAATTTTATGAGGAAAATTATGCCAATTCCTCCCATCTTTATTTCAGATAGGATTGCTTTCTCAGGAGCCTAATGGGAAGGGCAAAGCATCAAGAAAAGTTTTGGTCTTGGAATCAGAAGTTCTGGGTTTAAGGGTCGTCTTGGTCCTTAATGATGGACTAACAGACAAGTCCCTTCACGACCCCGAATGTTGATCTTCCAGTGTATAAATTTAGGGGGAAATAAGTACACAATCTCTCTGATCCCTTTCCATTTTAAACCTCTGTGTTTTAAAGATTCTCTCTGGATATGTTGTTCTCTGTGCCCCATGTTTTAATACTCCATGCTCCATAGACTCTTCTCACTTTAACATGTCATTCTGAGAATTTTGATTTTTAACTTCCTGGGTTGGTCAATTTCCTCAGTGCTGCACCCTAGACAAATCCCAGAGTAGCAGGTTCTCACCGCCTGTTCCATCCGCCCTCCTCCCCTATTCTTCCACCTTTCTTTCTCCTCTCACCCCATCCCCCTTTCCCTACGTCGGAGTCCCGGGACAGAGAGGGGGAAAATAGAAAAATAAAAGTTATAAAGTTAATTTCAGAACGCCCGCACATCAAAGCTGGGTGCGGAGGAGCTGCGAAATTCCCGACCTCCGATAAGTAGTCAGTTAACAAAGCCAGCCCCGTCCCACCTCCGCTGGACCCCGCTTGCTCGCTCGCTCATTCTATCTCCTAGAGCTCGCTTTTATTTGTTGAAGCAAACACTTTGATGTCCCAAGTCGTCCAAACAATTATGATTATAATTTTAAACAACCTGGTGTTTTCCATTACTAACGGCTCAGGCTTTGAAGTTACACCTCATAATTTCCTAAATTAAATAAATCATTTTAAGTTTGCACTGGGAGTCTTTTAATAGCAGAGAAAGGAATATCATTATCTTATTGAGACCCAATTGCCGTGGCTCCAGTTTGGCTGTAGCTAGGGGCAAAGTAGCTCACTATAACAGACATACTTTATTAACCTCCCATAACTCTTGAAAGAACATTTTTATATTTTCTTTGATTTCCCCCCTCCCTCTCTTGTTTTAAAGCTGTCCCAACCTTTAATTAGTGCCTAATATGAAAAGCATTATTTTTTTAATGCTGTGCAATTTACCAGCGGCAATAGGCCAACTTAACAATTGTTTATTGGGGGTGGTTTTTCACACAGGGCAAAGAATGCCTCTCCGAACCCAGCTTTTCATGGGTGGTTGCACTAATTAATACAGTGTCTGCGGCTCCTAGGGGGTTTTTTAATATTGAAGCCTATGGGGCGGAAGGGGTTTTTAGAAGTCCGGCTCCTGCTGACGTTTTCTCTCTCTCCCTCTCTCTATGATTTCTTTCATGCTGTTTTGATCCTTCTGTAAAGTCAGCACATAGAGAAACTGCTCGCTGGCCCAGAGGCCTTCAGATCGCTCTGCAACGGGGCAGGGGAAACACACACACACACACACACACACACTCACAGTATCCGCACTTGTAATGTATAGCATTGTCGAGGTTTGAGTATCTTTTCCAGGCCAGGGACACCTCCTTTCGGAGACAAGACGGAGGGGCTATCGGAGAGGCATCCAATATCTTCTTGTTTTAATTTTGCACCAGGTAGAGTGGTGTGGTTGTGTCCTAGTGGGAATGAGGCACTTGAGACTAAAAACATATCTTCTCAGAACTTGAGGGAAAGGGAACAATTCGGTTCTAGTTCATTTGGCCCCGGTAGATGGAGTGGACTTTTAAATAAGATGGCAAAATTTTCCTCCTCTCTCCCTCTCCTTTCTCTCCCCTACTCTCCCTTCTGTCTTCTCTTTTTCAGTTCTGAGTGCACTAAAGAGTACGGGAAAATGATGCATCCCTCTGAGTTAAGGGTAGGACTCTCGCTTGGCTGCTGGACGATCAGCTGCTGTTACTATCCCTCTCCTGGTCTCATGCCCCCACCCCGCCCTCTCTGTCCCCAGTCCCAACTACAGCTGAGATACCGAGGCAACAGGTTAGGGAAGGGACCATATCTATCAACTCAGAGGTCAGAAAGAACTGTTACTTGTGTGCGTGTGTGAGTGTTTGTGTGTCTCTGTGTGTGTCTGTGTCTGTGTTGGGGGAGGCGGTTGAAGTTTCTTTAAAAAATAGCTTTCCTATTTAACAATCACTACCCTCGTGTGTCCCCCTTCCTTTCCCTTTTCTCTGAGTTGGAGAATAGGCAAATCCATCAAGTTGATGAATTGTGGGTGGGGAGGAGGTAGGGAACGGGGAGAGGAAGACCCTTTACTTCTATCCTTCAACTTGTTGGGGTGAGGATTTCACTTTATTTCGACCCTGCAGAGGCTATGTGGAGCGAACAAACGAAAACTGCAACTTCAAGGGCCCGAAAGCTGTTGGCCCCGGGGCTGGGTTTCGCTGGGCTCCTTTGGAAGGATGGGAATTACAGCCCAAACTGAACAAAGCTATTCCCTCCCAAATTGTCTTATGCTTCAGTTTCGCACCAAACTGGTCATTTCTCTTCGATTACAGCAAGGCTTTGTGTTCCTCCAAAAAGAAAGACACCTACGCGTAGTTCCCTGGGCAAGCAAAGTAGCTTCCTACCCTATTCCCCCCTCCCCCCCCCCGCATTTCTCCCATCCCTCTTTTAATTCACCTCCTTTACAAGTCTAATCTGCAGAACTGCATTGCTATTTCTCATGTTGGACCCAAGCATTTCTCGGCTTAGCCCTTTTCCTTTTTGATGTAGCAAGTCAATTGAGGAATGTTGGTCTCGGTTATCAATCACCCAGCTGGATCTTAAAGGCCTCTGTCTAATCAGATTTAATTGCTCATGTAGCGCCACTTTTTGCCCTGGGCCACGACCGCCTTGCTCAATTACACCCCAAATACCTGCAATCAATAAATAAGGAATGACAACACGTTTAAGGGATTTACCCAGTAAAGGAACTGAACTGGAAACATTACAACCGGGAAGGCTTTTTAATAATTAAACTTACACCTCAGCACTCAGTGTAAAGAGCAAAGCAAGTAGGAAAGCACCAAAGGGACCTTTTCTGCCAGTGACAGTCCTAGTGAGGGTAAAGGTACCTGTTTTGGCTTAGGAGGATGCTGGAGGCATTTTATGTGGTTTTATTTTCACTTGGAAGCCAGTGAAATCAATCTTTCTTTTCCTTCCCCCATTCTTCTGTTACCAGCATTTAAGTTGTGTAGGACTCACATGACCACAAGTCTGGCACCTTCTATGTCTGTTTAAAGAAATCTTTAGAGTCCTAGAAGAGCTTCCTGATTGAGAAAGGAAATAGTCGGTATTCATTCATTCATTCAACAAATTATTCATTAAGTACCCTGCTATCTGCTATATTGGCTAGGCCTGTAACCAGTAGATTTAAAAATAAATCAGGCCTGGCCACTATTGGGAGTAAGGGTGGGGTGGTAATTTGGCATCATTGGTGTAGATAATTCTGTTGAAGTTATGAAAACAGTTGTATGGAGCTTTCAGAGATGGGATATTATAGATTTAGAGCTGGACCTTATAAGTCATATAATCTAATCCTCTCATTTTACAAATTAGGAAGCAGAAGTCAAGAAATATTAAGTGATTTGCACTAGATCATAGAGTTAGGAATCAAAAAGTCAAAATTCAAACCCAGGTCCTTTAACTCTAAATACATGACACAGAAATTTATGGTGTCTACATGGTCGGTGAGGTGGAAGTAGCACTGGCTTTGGACTGAGAAGATCAATTGAGTCTGATACTTTCTGGCTTCTCCTTTCCCTCTTGACCTCAGCTTCCTCTTCTGTAAAATAAGTAAGTTGAATTATTATTTTTTTTTTAATTCTTAATTCTAAAAACCTATGAGTCTCTATGTATGAAATTTCACAGTGGTCACCGAAATGGCAGGAAAATATTTGGAAATGAAACACTTGCCCTATACCAATAGTTGCCAAGTAAACTTCATCTGGAAAACTCTAAATCCATTAAATGATACTAATATATATATATATATATATATAACCTTGACCACTATGGTGCTGCTGGGTCATCTTGTTAGGTTTTGATTTTTTTTTTTTGGCCTAGCAGTAAGAACAAAGACAAGCCCAAAAGAGAATGGATGGGGAGGGGGGAAGAAAAACAATAGAATATGATCTCTTATGTAAAGAAAAAGAAAAGGAAGGGATTGTGTTATGAAATTGTAAAAGATGGTCAGGGTATGTTTTCCTAACAATTACTTTCCATACTTGGATATTCTCCAGGACATAAAACTAAGACCCAAGTGGGAAGGGGCAGAGGAAGTCTCAGGCTTATAGCTAGAGCTTAGGTCCAAATTCTTATGAATTTGAAATGGGAAAATGGGTTGGAGGCACTTATCCTTTGCTGACTTTGGTCCTTTCACCAAACCACAGCCTAATTGGATGTGACTGTAAGACTTTTTTTCTTGCAAGGCTTAGGAGGGTCAGTAGCTTGTCAAAGTACTATGACAAGGAGGTTAGGACTCAAAAGGAAATAAGCCATTAATGTTGGTGGGAGAATCCTAGAACCAGCATACCATGGGATCATAGGAATCATAAATTTTAGAGCTGGAATGGAATATTTAAGTCATCTAGTACACTCTCCTTTCCCCATCACTCTCTCTCTCTCTTTCTCTCTCTCTCTCTCTCTCTCTCTCTCTCCCTCTCTCTAACACACACACACACACACACATAAACACACACATTTGACATATGATGAAACTGAGGATTGGACTGGTTAAAGCAACTTGCTCAAAATCAGATAGACTCTAAATTTGAAGCTGTTTTCAGCGCTCGTTCTATAGTATCACTGAGAGGAAACAACTATATTCCATGCCTTGATAAAGTCATGATAAATTTCTTTCAGGCCTAGTCCGTGGCTAAGACAAGAATTAGCAAGATGCATTTGTGTTGTAGACAGTCTCTCTGATATTAAAATCAAAGGGCCAAGCTAGAGATTTCAGCTCTGCAAGCAAGTATCTTTTTTACCTTAAGCAAGACATTTAACTGCTTTGTGCCTACTTTCCTCATCTGTAATATTAGGAGATTGGACTCTATATCTAAAGTCCCTGCCCAAGCTAAATATGATCCCTTCCTGTGTTTTATTTTCCCCATTTGTAATAAGATTTAAACTAACTATCTCAGAGGATTGTTTTGAGGGAAGTGGTTTGTAAATCCTGAAGTGCTATAGAAATGCAAACTATTATCGTCATTATTAGGGAAATTAAAGGGAATAACCTGGTTATTGGCAACATGGTTTTTATCCATAAGATTTTAGAGCTGGAAGGGACAGGACTTTACAAAGACTAGAATAGATTCAATTTGAAATTCCTTAATATTCATCAATTGTTTCTATACAATAATGCTTTATTACATTCACCATTTTTCAGCCATTCACTCAACTTATGGACTGCTACTCTGTTGCTAATTCTTTGCTACTATGTAATTCTGGTACATATTGGATCCTGTGGACAGGGGGACTGTGGCATGCTTCTTTTAGCACTTCTTAGGATCATAGGAGCTTGAGAAAGCTTAGAGATCATTTAGGTAACTACCTCATTTTATAAAGGAATACAGGGAAACTCAGAGAGGACAAGTCAGTTTCCCAAAGTCACACAACTAGAAACTAGCAGAATGGAGCACCTAGCAGAGTTCTGGGCGCTAGGTAAGCATCTGTGCATTGATGATTGTCCTATAGGGATAGAACATCAACAAATCATCCATTGCTAGTTCTCAGATTGCAAAATTCAGCAGCCAATGTCAGGCAATCTTGTAGCACTTGTCAACTCAGTTTTTAATAATGAAGGGCAAGGTTTCCTATTACTAAGACTTCATTTTTAAATATAATATTACAGACAAACCATTTAATAGTATGTTATGAAATATGATCATAAATTAAAACTAAACCATTCATGTCAAAATAAATGCACAAAGAACACTTTTGTGATAGAGTATGTTTTGTTTTTATGACATTTTCTCATCTTGAATCATAGACTAATAGAATATTAGAGCTGGAAAGAAATTTAAACTCAGAGGCCAATCCCCTTATTTTATTTCATTTCTATTTTTTAAAATTTATAAAATGACTTAGTTTTGGTGACTAATTTTTATGTAACAACTATTTCTGGATGTACACCTCCCCAATTAATTCTTGCCTGCCACAAAGGAAAAGAAAAACAGTTAAGCCAAAGGAATTGAAATGGTGATCAGGTAGGATGATGTGAGAGAGCTGTATTTTATTATGTTCTCTGAGACACTTTAGGTTTTTCAGAATACAAATTCCTTTTAGTGAGCTTTTCATCTACAATGTAATATTCATTGTATATATTATTCTTTTGGTACTGATTATTTTATTTTCATTGGTTCATACATATCTTCCTATGGTTTTGGAATCCTTAATATTCATCATTTATAATATATTATATTTGCCATTTTTCAGCCATTCATTCCCTCAGTCTATGGGCTGCTGCTCTCTTTCTAGTTCTTGGATACTATGAATATTGTGGTACATATTGGATTTTTGGTTTCTGGCTTTGACCTCCTTAGGGTACATGACAGCTAGATGGTACAATGCATATATGTTGAAATTAGAACCAGAAAGATCTGAATTTGAACCTTTTCTGAAATACTTGTCCAGTAGCTGCGGAACTCTGGGCAAGTCACTTAACCTCCCTCACCTCTAACATGGGTATAATGATGACATCTACCTTCCAGGACTGTTGTAAGGATCAAATGAGATAACCTATGTAAAATATTTCATAAACTTTATAGATCTATATAAATGCTAGGTACTACTGTTGCTGTTGTGCTTCCAACTCCTCTTCCTCATTCTTCTCCTCCTCCTCTTCTTACTACATCACTTACTAGTTGGGTTGCTGGGTCAAAGAGTATGAACAATTTAGTATTTTTGTTGTTGCATAATTTTAAATTGTCTTATGGAATGGTTAGATTAATTCACAGCTCCATCAATAGTACCTTAGGGTACCTTTCTTGTCACAGCCCCTCCATCATTGACTAGTCCCATTTTTTAAAATCTTCTTTTTTTGGGTGTGAGGTGAAACCTTGCAATTGTTTTAATTTGTATGTCCCTTATTTGTGACTGCACTATGTTTTCAAATGGTTGTTTATAGTTTATAACTATTTTTTTGAAAGCTATTAGTATCTCTTAATCAGTTGCCCATAGTTCAATCATTTCATTTTACAGAAAGGGAGACTGAGGATCAGAAAAGGGAATTGATTTTTCCATGGTCACATAATAAGTTAATGATAGAGCTCAATCTAGAAGCTACATCCTCTGATTCTCAGTCTGATGTCTCTTCCATACTCTGTCTATGTGTATATTGATAAAAGGAAATAAATGACCAGGGACCTTTAGCAAGATCCAGTCAGGTGGTCCCTGAGTTAGACTTAAAAACTTGAAAGGCTCATGCTAACTAGTTGTTGGACTCTGGGCAAATCACTTCTCCTCTCCTATGCCTCAGTTTCCTCTTCTACAATACTTATATAAGGGTAATGTTTGTTATTTTGAGGAAAACATTTTATAAACCTCATGGTGTTCTAAACAGGAATCATTTTTATTATTCTGCCTTCCAAGCAAGCTCTAACCCAAGTGCTGGGCTCCTCCCAACCTCGACTCTTCCACAACCTGAATATAGGTTTCAAGACAGCTAGTGATAAATAACACTTAGGGCTCACATGCATACAGTCTGCTTGCAAGCTCCCAAGCTCCCAAGGCAAAGTCAAGGACTGCCCTGCCCCTTCTCCTACCATGCCAATGCCCCTTAGGATTGAATACAGGTAATTTCTGTTCTGTTTCAAAGCTGGTCCTAGCATTTATTTTTAACTTGGAGAAAAGGACTTGGAACATTCCCTCTAGTTCTAACATTTTGCCTGAGGTTGCTTGGATGGGTCACAGAGAATCCATGATTCTTAGCCTTTTACAGGCTGATTAGACCCCTTTTAACAAGTTTACCAGTGGTTTTTTTTTCCACCAGTAAATCCCAGCGAAGAAAAGTAATTAATTAGGCAACCATGATGATGGAAATATCTCTGCAAAACACCAAGGTCCCTGTGCTCTATTACTATGCTCATATTTGGGCTTTTAGCAGCATCAACAACAACCAACAAACTTCTATATCTGTATCACTTTAAGGGTTACAGGGTGCTTCCTTTGCAACAGTCTTGTGAGGTGGGAATGACAAAATAACTATCTGTATTTTAGAGTTTAGAGTACAAAGGGATTTCAAAGTCTATCTAGTCCAATCAACTCATTTTACAGATCATTTTGTGGATGAGGTACAGAGGTACTGAGAAGGGAAGTGACTTGCTTAAGGTCATCCAAACAGCAAGTGGAGTAGCAGTCAGTAGTGGTAGCAGGTGGAGGATGAATCAAGGTTTCAAGATTCCAAGTCCAGCCTTCTTTCCACAAGAAAAGTGCTCTGTTCAAATGATTGGTGATTTTGCTAGATATATTTCCCATTATAAATTAAAGTATTAGCCCGGAGGAGTAGAAAACAGTCTCTTTGTCCTTCCCTTCCTGCTTCTTCCACCAATGCTGTCCTTTTGAAATTACTTTCTATTTTACTAATTCCACTATTTGTTTGTATGTACAGTTACTTGGATGTACAGTTACTCTCCCATTAGAATTTGAGCTCCCTGAGGGCAAAAACTGTGCTTTTGCCTTTCTTTATAACCCCAGCCTTGACACAGTGCCTGGCATATAGCAAGTGTTTAATAAATGCCTATTGACTGACTAACAGTTTGCTATAAATCAGTTTCCAAGAGCCTGACCACCTTTGGATGGGCTGATAAAATGCAGTTCCTGAGCTTGCACATCTGAGGTTCAGATGCTGGGTGTGTGATGATATCTCCTGTGAGACTCAGATCAAATAGCCAGCAGACCGTTCTGGCACTATCTTTTAGCTCAAACACTGATGACTACAAATTTTGGAAGAGTGGGAACCAAATTCACAGTTAGGGAATTCCCACTTTGCTTTAAATTCTCTTCTATGAAATACAGTACAAACTCCTCATTCTGTCATTTCAGGGTCCACTACTATCTACCTCCAGTCTGCTTTTCTCTTATTTTATACTGTATCCTGACCTCCTTCAGTGAAACTGGATCACTTTTTTACTCCATCCATTTTCCATTTCTAGAATTGATTTCTTTCTTCATTCCTACCCAACAGGGTTGATGAAGTTCCTCCTTCCTTCAAAAGACCAGATCAGATTCCTCCTCCATGAAGCCTTCCAAGAATTTACCAAACTAAAAAAAGAATTTCTCCCCTTAACATTTCTTAAAACATTTGACCCGAATCACATGTTTATAGTCAACACACTCTTCTTTGTATTATAGTTTTTTCTATGCCTTTCTTTTCTCTGAATTAACCACAGAATCAAAGAAAGTCTGAGTTTGGAAGAACCTTAAAGATAATCTAGTAAAAATTTCTTATTTTATAAAATGAGAAAATAAAATCCCTGAGAAGCTAATGATTCAGTCAATGCAGAAGAGTGCTGTGTTAACTATATCTTTGCTTTCTCAGCAACTTTACACACAACAAGCATTTGTTGAATGTATTTTGAATTAAATTGAATTCCTCTAAAATCTCTTAGGACTTTGCTTTCTCTATTAGACCTAAGTTGAATGGCATGAGGGAGTGTGTCTTATCTAAATTTGGTACTTCTTTGGCACTGTGGTACATCACACTCCACATAATAGATAATTAATAAATGTTTATGGGATGTAACAAGTTTCTATACAAAAAAACAAGTTCTCTGCGAGTCTTGAAACACAACTCTCCACTCCATTTGCGGTACACTATACACTTTTACAAACTTACAAACATGTATACACTCTTTCACTTATAAACTAATATTACCTACTTCTGAGATGACCCCATAAATAAAAGTATGAAATGAAAGTGTTTTAAGTGACTCAAAAGAATAAAAAGTCACAAGGAAATAAATTGGTTTTGGAAGGCATTATTGCACAGGCAATAGACAACAGGAGAGAAATTGATAATGCTCCTACCAAAGACGCTGATGTTCTGCCTTACTTTTAAAATGGTCAATTTTACAAGAGCCTTCTCCAATGTGTATTTGAAATCATCCATCCAAAAGATAAGTAAATTGTGACTATTCATGGAGCCTGAACCCATCACACAGCAATGTATTAAACTGGAGAACACTGAGTCTTTGCTGTTTCCTTTTCCCTTTCTTTTCTTCTTCTTTTCTTTGAGGCCTCAAAATGTTATGATTCATCAGCACTCCCCAATGTGCCAGTGAATTACAGACCAAAAAGATTTCAAAACGCCAAGGGGGAGCAGGGAGGTTGAATGTCCCCCTGTAAATCACAGGCATTTTCTATCCAGCCAACTGCATTTGTTCACTAGTCCTTTTGATCACTGTTTATAATAGCAGCTGAGCAGAAGAAATTAAGTTTTTGTCTTTAAACTAATCCAAGACCTTAGACTCTAAGACGTCTCTGTGAAGGGTTAAAAATAAGCTTTTAAATTCCTTGATGTGGACCCATGTGGATTTAGATTTTCATAGGAACAGTCTACGAGGTAGAGAATTTAGTATTTTGTTATCTTACCGATCACTATGAAAATTAGATAACTGCTATTCATTCAACAAAAATCTACTAAGCTCATACTACATGTAATGACTGAAAAGAGGAGGGAGGTAGGGGGAGGGAGAGGAAGAAAGAGAGAGACAGAAACAAAGGCAGAGAGACAGAGAGAGAGACAGAGAGAGACCGAGACAGAGAGAGAGAGAGAGAGAGAGAGAGAGAGAGAGAGAGAGA
>CM053769.1:363874246-363935132 GCA_028658325.1 Potorous gilbertii | reverse complement strand
AGACAGAGAGAGAGAGAGAGACAGAGAGACAGACAGAGAGAGAGAGAGAGAAAGAGAGAGACAGAGAGAGAAAGACAGAGAGAGAGAGAGAGAGACCGAGACAGAGAGAGAGAGAGAGAGAGAAAGAGAATGATCTTTGCTTGAATCATTCTTCTTGGTGGCTGTAGCAATGATACAATGTATTAGAGAAAAGACAGATTCTGACAATGGATTCCAGGAACAACTGAGGAGGGAGAAAATACTTTTAGCTAAGTCAATCAGGAAACATTACAAAGAGGAAGCAATGATTGAGCAGAAACTTGAAGAAAGACAAAGATTCTTGTTGATAGAGATGAGAAGGAACTACAGTTCAGATAGGAGGAATTTGTCCAAATGAAGAAAATGGGTGATCAAATAACGAGTTTGGGCTCAACTATCTTATTTAGTCAGAAGCAAAGTGTATGGAGGATAGTAAGGTGAAATAAGATTGGGAAGGTAGTTTAGAATCAGTTTGCTGAGTTCTTTCATTGCTAGACTGAAGAGTTCTTTTTTCATCTAAGAGGCCACTGGGAGCCCCTGAAGGATCTGAGTGAATTGCATGATCAGACATATCTTAGAGAGATTAAGTCAGCAACCTTGGAGGCAGTGTGGTAGGGAGGGGAAGGTAAGTAGGAGACTGAGGACCTTGATTCAAATTCTGACTTAGGTAAATTATGTAATCTCCTTGGGACTCAGTTTTGTTTTTTTTTTTATCTTTAAAGTGAGTGGAATGATTGTAAGAAAACCATTGAATTAATAAATAAAACTAAAAGTGGATTTTATGGCTAAACAACATTGGCTAATGTGTTTTTTAAAAAAGAAAACCAAATCACTAGTATCAGAAATGAAACAGGTAAATACACCACTAATGAAGATAAAATTAAAGCAATTATTAGGAGTTATTTTGCCCAACTACATGCCAATTGATTTAACAATTTAAGTGAAATGGAAGAATACTTACAAAAGAATAAACTGTGCAGATTAACAGAAGAATAAAAGAGAGAATGTCTAAATAAATCTACTTTAGAAAAAAGAAATCAAACAGACCATAAATGAATTTCCTAAGTAAAAAGCATCAGGGGACCATATGGATTTACAAGTGGTCTACCAAACATTTAAAGGTCAAATAATTCCAGTGTTAAATAAATTATTTGGAATAATAGACAAAGACAGAGTCATACCAAACTCCATTTATAATATGATGTTGTTATCTAAACCAGGAAGAAGAAAAACACAGAAAGAAAACTATAGACCAATTTCACTAATAAATATTGATGCAAAAAAACTAAACAAAATATTAACTAGGTGACTACAACAACATATTACAAAGATTATGTATTGTGACCAAATGGGATTTATACCAGAAATTACATAAATGGTTCAATGTAAGGAGAACTATTAACATAAATCATCATATCATAGCAAAAGTAACAAAAATCATATGCTTATATCAATAGATGCACAAAAAAAGATTTTAACAAATTACAACAATCATTTCTATTAAAAACACTTGAAAACATAGGTATAAATGGATTATTACCTAAAATTACAAGAAGAATCACCTAAAAAACTATCAACAAACATTATTTATTGGTTGAAGTCTCTCCAATAAGGTCAGGAGTGAAATAAGTATGCCCATTATCACCAATATTATTCAAAATTGTGTTAACAATGTTAACAATAGCAATAAGAGAAGAAAAAGAGTAGGAAGAAATCAGAATGGGCACTGAAATAATAAAACTATCTTTTGTTTGCAGATGATATAATGATATACTTAGAGAATCCTCGAGATTCACCAAAAACCTAGTTGAAACAATTAGTAATTTTGGCAAGTAGTAGGATATAAAATAAACCCACATAAATCATCAGCATTCCTATATATCATAAACAAAACCCTGCAAGAATCTCAAGAGAATGATACCCCATTTAAAATAACCATAGCATAAAATACCTGGAAGTATACTTGCTAAGACAAATCCAGGAATTAAATGAACATAATCATAAAATACTTTTTATATAAATAAAGTCAGATTTAAGTAATTGGAAGAATATTAATTGTTCAATGGGTGGGCCAAGCCAATATAATGAAAATAACAATTCTACCTAAACTAATCTACTTATTTAGTGCCATTCCAATTAAATTACCAAAAAAAAAAAAAAAAAAGAACTAGAAAAAAAGGTAGCACAGTTAATCTGGAAGAAGAAAAAGTCAAGAATATCTAGAGAATTAATGAAAAAAATAAAGGACAGATTTTTAGCAGCACTAGCTTTTAAATTGTATTACAAGGTGTAAATTATCAAAATAATCTGCTACTAACTAAGAAATAGAAACATGGATCAGTTGGAATAGAATAGATACCCAATATACAGTAGTAAATGATTATAATAACCTTGTGTTTGATAAATGCAAAGATTTAAACTTTTGGAATAAGAATTCACAATTGTCAAAATAGTTGTGAAAACTAGAAAGCAATCTGGTACTAAGTATAAACAGATATCCTATGCCATTTACCAAGATAAAGTAAAAATTGTTATATTTCCTAGATATAAAAGGAAGATATCATAAGCAAATTAGAACATGGAACATATTGCCTATCAGCTTTAGGGATAACAGAAATTATGAGTCAACAAGAGATGGGGAATATTGTGAGATGCAAGATGTATAATTTTTATTACATTAATTTAAATAAGGTTTTGTTCAAATAAAACCAAGGTAGTCAATATTAGAAGGAAAGGAGAAAATCAGGGGTGGTGGGGGAGAGTTTTACAGACACTTTCTATAATAAAAGCTTCATATCTTAACTATGTAGAGAACTTTGTCAAATCTATAAGAATATGGGTAATTCCCCCATTAACAAATGGCCAAAGAATAGGAATAGGTGATTTTTAGAAGAAATCAAAGTGTTTTGTAGTCGTATGAAAAAAAATGCTCTAAATCGTTATTGATTAGAGAAATGCAAATTCAAACAATTTCGAGATACGATCTCATACCTACCAGATTGGCTAAAATTATGGAAATGGAAAATGACAACTTTTGGAGGGATTTTGGAAAAATTAGGACAACTATTGCCTATTGGTGAAACTGTGAACTGATCAGATTATTTTGGAGAGCAAAGGAGCATGCTCAGAGTTATAAATCCATGTATACCCTTTGACCCACAATACCTCTCTTAGATCTGTTTCCCAAGTCATCAGGGAAAAAAGAAAAGAACCTATATAGTCAAAAACATTTATAGTAGCTCTATTTGTGCTGGCAAAAAACTAGAAATTGTGAGAGGATGCCAATCTTTTGGGGAGTGGCTGCATATGCTGTGGTATATATTTGTGATGGAATACTATTGTACTGTAAGAAATGATGAGCAGGCTGATTTTACAAACTCATGGAAAGATTCACGTGAAACAATGAGAAGTGAAATGAACAGAACCGAGAGAAAATTGTATACATTTAAGAGCAAAATTGTTCAAAGAGTAACTGTGAGTGACATAAAAGGTGATACCCTAAGTGAATTATGGGAGTATGAAAAAAATATACCTGTAAGATCTATGAATAAGGGAAGAATTTGTGACCAGACAAGAGATAGAGAGCATCATGAGATATAAAATGGATAATTTTGATTCCATGACATTAAAAAAGGTTTTGCACAAACAAAACTAACACATCCAAAATTAGAAAGAAAACAGAAATGGGAAAAAATTATAGCAAGTTTCTCTGATGAAGACTTCATTTCTCAAATATATAGGGAACTGAACCAAATTTGTAATAATAAGAACATTCCCCAGTTGATAAATGGTCAAATAATATGAACAGGCAGTTTTCAGAAGAAGAAATCAAAGCTATCAATCATATTAAAAAATGTTCTAAATTACTACTGATTAGAGAAATGCAAATTAAAACAATTTTGAGGCACAACCTCACTACCTATCAAATTTGCTAACATGACACAAAAGGAAAAATCACAGACATTGGTGGGAATATGGGAAAATTTGAGATGCTAAGGTACTATAGTGGAGTTGTGAAGTAGCCCAGCATTATGGAGATCAATTTGGAAATATGCCCGAAGGGCTATAAAACTGTGCTTATCCTTTGATCCAGAAATACCAGTACTGTCTGTATCCCAAAGTGATAAAAGGAAAGGGAAAAGGACCTCTTTGTACAAAAATATTTATAGCAACTCTTTTTGTGGTGGCAAAAAAATTGGAAACTGAAAGGATACCCATCAGTTGGGGAATGGCTGAACAAGTTGTGATGTATGACTGTGACGGAATGTTATTGTTCTCTAAGAGATGATATGCAAGATGGTTTCACAAAAACCTGGGAAAACTTAGATGAACTCATCAAAAGTGAAATGAACAGAACCAGGAGAACATTGTATGCAATAACAACAATATGATGATCAACTATGAAGGACTCAGGTTTTCTGATCAAGACAATTCCAAAGGACCCATGGTGAAATATGCTGTTCACCTCCAGAAAGAGAACGGATGGACTCTGAACACAGACTGAAGCATACCTTTAAAGTTTTCTTTAATTTTCTTGCTTTTTAATGTTTTCTTTGCAACACAGCTAATATAGAAATATGTTTTGCATAACTTCACATGTATAATTGATATCAAATTGCTTGCCTCCCCAAGGGCAGGGGAGGAAAGGGAAAAAAAGAATTTGGAACTCAAAATTTAAAAAAAGGAGTGTTAAAATTTTTTTACATGTAATTGAAACATTTAACAAAATCAATAAAAAATAATTAGAAAAATTAAGCCATGAAAGGCAGAAAACTCCAGCTAATAGTCCCCAGAAACAGAGGAATCCAGGATTTCCTAAACTGAAATATTCCCTCCTGAAAAGTCATTCCACTTGATTGCTTTTACTCAGAGAAAGAAGCACAATATAGATGAGAAACACACAGAGATTTGAGACCTAGTCTCAGGTTCACTGAGAAAACTTGTGTTCTTATTACTGTGTGTGAACACTTGTCATTGCTGGGAGGAGAGATGGGCAAGAGCTTCTCTTCCTCCATGAGGGGCTAGTCTAAAAAAGCTTCACAGAGCCCTCATACTCTTGGTAGATGGGAAGAAAGATCACCAAAGGGTAGAATCATGTCTTTTAAGCTCTACTTGAGTGAACTATTCTTTTTTGATTAAGTGACAAATATTCTTTTATGCAGTGCCCCATCATAGGGGTGGAGAAGGGCCTACAGGGTTATACATATGTTTATGTAAGGGGCCAAAATTTCTATCCCATCTCCCATTGAGGCAAAACACCTGTTCCAAAGGGACATTACATCTCAATGCTGTTTTCCTTTCCCTCCACTCTCACCTCAGGCATGGAAAATGGCAAGAATGCTTAGGAAAGGACAAAAGTAACTTGGAATTAGTTTGAGGTAGACCTTGAATGCCAGGATCAAGAGCTTGGGCCATATTTGCTAGACAATGAAAAGTGAAGAAAAGTGGGAATTCCTTAATTCTGTATTTCATTTTCACTGTTTCTAAAGTTGGGCAAGTTTCATGGGTGTGGGGCATCATCACTCACCCAACATCTTGGCCTCAGCTCTGCAAGCTCAGGAAATGAATTTTATCTGTTCACCTAGATTAGTCTATGAGGAACTGGTTCATAGCAAACTGTCAATCAACAAGCATTTGTTAAGCACTGTGCTAAGGTTGGTACACAAAGAAAGGGAAAAAAACACTCTTCCTGCTGTCATGGAATTCACATTCTAATATGACAAAGGCAAATAACTGTGAAAACAAGATTGTTGTTGTTGTGTTCATCCTTCATTGCCAAAGAAGACCATGCCATCCGAGAAATGATGACATGACTTGCACTTGACTTTGTTTTGAGTGAGGGAGGGCTGTGCAGGTCACCAGCCTCACTTTTCCTCCAGAGCCATCTGAATCCAGTGACCAGATATTCATCAGGATGACTGGAGATAACCAAGGATGCACTGAGAGACGTTGGCCCCTTTAGGACAAGGTCTACGCAAGTATTCACTTAGAGTGAGATGCATACAGGGTGTATGGAAAGTAATTTCAGAGGGAAGGTATTAAAGAGCAAGGGAGTGGGTAATATTGACAGGATGAGAAACAAGAATCTGATTTCTACTCCAGAAGATTAATGCCTTAATTGATAATAGGATATACATATGGCAAGACTGTCAGTCATTTGTTCAAGGCATTTTTCTTGTGAAGGAGAGATGGACTTGAAATCTTAACACCTTATTTCACTCTCTATCTGCTACTATGACCAGGTGTCACTCCATTTGCAACCTGTGTAACCTTGAGCAAGTCACTTTCTCTGTACTTCAGTTTTCTCATCTGTAAAATGATCAAATTAGATTAGATGAATGACACAACTTTGTCAAGGGCTTTTTAAAAATCTAAGTAAGCTGTGAAGTAGCCCCAGATTTTTTAGTCTAGCATGTGTATCAAAACAGGAAAATGGATAAGTCCACCATGACCTGTTCTTGATGAAGCAGTATTGTTCTTTTTTCGGGGAGGCCATTATGACATATTCTAGATATTCACCAACTATCTCTCATGTTCAAGATCCCTTGCCTATAATTTTTACATTGTATGCCTTCTTTTAAAAATCGCATATGCTCTTCTTCAGGAGACCTAGAATATGTTTTTAATCCTCCATGATTTTTCAAAGATCACTGACAGCAGCTCAGCAATCACATCCACTAATTCTTTCAGGACCTTGGGATCTAGTTCCTCTGGGCATGATGACTTGAACTCATTGAGGGGACCTAGTGGCCTTTACTAATTTCATTATTTGCTGGATGAAGAAACTGAAGCCCAGAGTGCTAAAGTGACTTGTCAAGCAGATAAGAGACATACTGAGATTCAGTTCAGTGTTTCTTCTATTTACTGACCAGTGCCATACTAATGATTCCCTAGGTTTACCAAGAATGCTTTTATCCTGACCTCAGTTCTGAGGTCATTTTCTTTGTGCTGACCTTGACCTTTTTCCATAGGTGTCCATTAGTCTTTTATGGGGTGACCAGACAAAGGACTCTTTTCGTTCTTTTTATGCTGCTGCTTGCCATTCCCTTGTTTTCACATGACTGGGCAAAGCACTTTCCCTCTAGAGGTCTCAGTTTCCTCCTCTATAAAGTGAGAGGCTTGGACTAGGTAATATCTGAGGGGTTTTTTCAGCTTTGACCTTCTGTGATCCAGATGACTATGAATAGGGTTGGAGAGCTTTGTGAATTCTCCAAGGTGCCTTCTGTGTCTTCATCTTTCTGGTGTACTTACTAACCCTCACCCTCTCCCAGATCTGCTGCCTTCACCTAGCAGCTCACTGGTCACCTTAGCAAAGCTTTTCTTTCTTGGGCTGTACCCAAGTCTTTACAATTTGTTATATTTAATTTTATAGGATTATTAATAAGAGAGATACCATGGATCAGTAGTGAGGTAGTATGCTGTAATGAATTGGGTGGTAGTGTTGAAGTTCAGGGGTGCTGGGGACCCTGAAATACCAACACACTGGGTCTTGCTAGAATGCATTCGACTCGATTTCTTTAAACCAAAGGAAAACAAAGTATACTAAAGATTCTTTACCTTGGGTTGACTCTTAAGGAGCCTAACCATTTGTAATGTGTTCTAGTCCCCCTCAATTCCTTCATTTAGAAAACAAAGAATAATCAAACATAGCATAGAGGGTCCTTATGAGCAATGGGCTTTATGAACCATAAAACTATTAGAATGTGGGTTGGGGTTGTCTGGTAATCATATATTACAATTATTTTCCTCTTAACAAAAGAAGGCTTCCTTAAGTGCCTCATCTCAGTTCATATTAAAGAGTCGATAACTGAAAATAATTCCATAATGGAATGCCACTCCAGAACATTTGTGGTTAAGAAGAGGAGCTTGGAAGAGGCAAGTAAATGCCTTCAACTTAAAGGGAGTAAATTTTAAATGATGAAACTTCAAATATCAGGCCTGGGGGTAAAACATTTTTGGGTAGAAAGTCACTTAAGTGCTCCACAAATCATTTTGTGTCATGCACGTTCTAGATGGGATTATTCGGTAAAAATTTTAAAAGTATTCATACCCTTTGACCTAGTGATATTCTGTGATATTGCCTAACGATATAATGCATGGGAAATAATGAACAACCTATATAAAATTCTTCCTACCATTATAATTCATAGTAGGAAAAGAAAGACACAGGGAAACAACCTATGTTTTCTATATGGGGAATGACAGAGCAATTTTTGATAAATAAATGCTGTGAAACATTATTGTACCATAAAGAAGTAACAAATACATAAATATATACAAGTATATGAAGAATGTGGATGGTGTATATGAAATAACATAAAGAAGAATCAAAAATACAACATATACCCTGATTGCCACTATGAAAACTATGAGAGCAGTAATCACAGCAAAACCTGGACAAATATGCAGAGGAAGGAAACAAGCATTTACTAAGTGCCTATGATGCACCAGGCACTAAGTGTTTTGCAACATTATCTTATAGGGGATGAAAGAAAGAGAATGGTTTTGCCATTAATTTTGTTTAAGTCATATGCACTCTTAAAAATATAAACATTGGAAATATTCAAATGTAATATTCATATATATCATGTGAACATGCAAATTAATTGATCTGAAATAATAAAAGCAATTTTGAAATTGAAAGAAAGAAATGAATATAAATAATACAAAAAATGTGAAAAGACACAAAATGATACAGAATAAAGAAAGGATACAAACAATATTAACAGCAAATATAATGGTATAAATATGATTGCAGTTCCCCTTATCCCCAGTGTTATCCACAGAAGAAAAAGAGAATAGAAAAGCATAGAGGTGTAAACAAGGCATTATTTTCCATGAATCAAGGATTTAATTTAATTGATGTGGGTACTTCTCACTGCTAATGCAGACCACAATCAAACAATAAGCATTGAGTAAGTGTCTATTGGGTTCTAGGCAACCTTCTTCATGTCTTAGCATTTAGTTTTCATGGGGTGTTGTAGTTGAACATATTTATCATCCAGTGGTCAATTTTCTGGTGATGAAAAGTATGATGTTATGTTGTTATTAATTAAAGTTACTGTCTGTGCTTTAAAAATAAGGTAACAGTTTGGAACTTGTGGTTTTCTTTATGATTTCATCTTATATTTTGTTTCTCAGTTTTCGTTGGTGATTATTAATGTGAAAGTAGGGCAGGCTAAGTGTTTGTTTAGTTGATACTGTGAAAGCAAGAGTTTCTTTGTTGTGATTTGTTTGCTTGACCTCAGGCTTGCTTCTTGTTTTTTGCAACCCATAGAAAAGTGGGCTGTCACTTAATTAACCAGATAGAGAAGATAGTAGTATGTAATCTGGCCACCAGATGATGCTATACTCAAGCCACTCACCAAGAGGTTTCATGTGCTTTAGTTGAGCATGTGTTGGCTTTCCCAAAGATTGCAGTATCCCTCCTGCTCCCCAGTGGGCCCCCACTTCAGTAGCTCTTAGATTATTCCCTCTCCCACAGCCTGGAGCTCCCAGGGTTTGTGGCAATGTCCTGGCTTGATTAAAATTTTAGCCTAGAGGAAAAAAATGAACTAATATTCTGAAATATAAAAATTATGGGACTCTTGATTTGTCTCTCTGCTCTTACCCGAGATTTGAGAAATCTCTCCCTCTTATTTGAACAACATTATTCTTAAGATGCCCATATTTCAATTTTTAGTGACTGTATGATTTATTCAACGTGATGAAGTGGATAGCTAAGTGTAATTCCACAGCAGAATTGTAAGGATGCTGCTTTTTCCTGACCATCTTTCCTGCTCATGTTCCTAATCACTGTCACAACTCCCGGGGTATGTGGAGAAGAATTAGAGGAAGTAGTTGCATGACTAGAACCTCGCGGATGAATCTCAGAGTCATGTGTGGTGTGGGAAGAAAGATGCAGTTTTGTTCTCTCACTCCCTCCTTCCTTCTTACTCCCCAGTTATTTATCATCCTGTACCTCTCATGTTCTCCCTAGAAGCGAAGCCTTTCGCAAACCTAGCCAATAACTTGTATACACACATCTCAGTTCTGACTATTCCCAATCATAGCAGGCAATATCTTAGACAACAAAGCAGAAATTCTCTGGCACATTCTATCTCTTTTCTTTCCAATACCTATATTGACACCAACTTGGGGAAAAAAAAACATAGCAAAATGGCTACATTGTATGACTAGAGTGGAATGGTGGTGGGGCAGTCTCAGAAGGAAGGACCACAGGCCAGGGACCATCTATGAGGAAGAGACTGGTTTGCACATCAATATACAAAAATTTTGCCTCTGTCACTTGATCTCTTATGTGATTTCATCCATGAGTCCATGCCTTTATTTACCATTTTCTATTATCTGACTCAGTTTCCCCTGTAGCAGCCATCATCTACATAGTTGAAATATGTTGCAAGCCTCACTATGTTAAACTTAAAAAACAAACAAGCAAACATCCTGCTCCTTTTTTTTAAAGAATGAAGAATTATTACTGACATAGCCAAGTTAGGAATGAGAGCACCTTCTCCACTGCACTCGACTCAATCTACCCAAGACTAGAGACACAGGTAGTATCTCTTCTTATCTGTACATTTGATTATTAGAATCCCTTGAATCAATCAGTCAAGGAATGTTTGTTAATCATGAATTGTATGTCACATACTATGCTTGGTTCTGGACATATAAATACAAATAATGAAACAACACCTCCTCTCAAGGAATTTATATTCTAATCATGTAGACAAGATATATACATAAAGACATCTAAAAGAAATATATACCAAATAAATACAAAGTAATTCAATACAAGGTAGGTAAGAAGAGTTGTATGCTATAATTTGAAAATCCAAAGGTCAACATGCACTTATAAGATCACAAGTTTAGAACTGGAATGGGCTTTGAAGGTCACCTAATACAATCTATTTTGTTTTGCATGTAGCATCTCCCTTGGGGTTAATTCCCTCAACCTCTATTTTGAAAAGCAGTGGTTCCCCCAGAGTTCTATTGAAAGGTAAGACTGAGGAGCTAGGAGCTTCTAATGCTAAAACCGGTAAGCCTCTATCTGGTGTGTTTTCCCCAATATTGATCAACTAGTTGACTTCAATTAACTTTTACAAGAGAGCATTTCCTGAGTAGGAATCACCAGGACAGAAGTTAAAGCCCCCAAACTGGGGGCACGTTTCCTGCTTGCATACATAATATCCCTTGAGTAGGTTGAAACTGATAACATAAAGGTAGTGAGGCATACATGTAGTGAACACTTCCCCCCAGTACCACGAAAGGAAGTTAGGCAGGCAGGAAGGTAGGCAGGCAGGCAGGCAGGCAGGAAGGAAGGAAGGAAGGAAGGAAGGAAGGAAGGAAGGAAAATGTAGCTGATAATAGTATTGTTGGTAATCCTTCTAGCACTTCACAGCACAAACCTGTAGAGTCTTCCTGAGTATATTGCAATGAACCTGGTGTGCATATTGTAATTGGATTTGCAATTAGAGAATTTGGATTTGAATTCAGACTCTCTTAACCATTTCCTCTGTAACCTTGGGCAAACACCTTCACCTCCAGATTTCAAACGCATATACACCCACACAAATACACACATACATACATATATACTTATACTACTAAGTCATTGAAATATGAGTTATTACATGCTAAAAATGAGGAATTTTACATTGAATTAATTCTCTCTAAGGTTCCATCTTGCAACTTTATGATCTGTATCAAGAAGGTCCTGTCAACCCCAAACCTATATAACCTTTTCACAATCTTTGGGTTTCACTGATGGGTATAAAGTAATTGGACTTGCCAGTTGGGTCTGGACAGAGAAAAGAAATCAGTCCCAAGTGAAACCCACTGAAACCCCCTTCCAAAAAGTTTGGCCTCCTAGGCAGGGTTCCTGCCCTGCTCAATGTGACACTACTTCACGGGCACTTCTCCTTTGGTAATTATAGGCATAATGAGTCTATTTCCTTGTTTCAGAGCTCAAAATAAGTGCATTGGCATTCCTTTTAGTGGAGGCAACTATTAAAGCTTTAGTGCAGAGATTTGAGAAAAAAATGGATTAAAAAATAACTTTGCATTCAAAACTTTGTGTTAAAACCATCTGTTCCTATGAGGTGAAGGGGGAGAGGGAGTGACAGATTTTCATCAACAAGCTGTTAAATTAACCCCCTTTTGCTGCTTGCAGCTTGTTTTATTCAATCAGCCTTGATTAAGAACATAGGTTCGATTCTGCAAGAAACAAATTCCTCTGTGTCTTTAAGGAAAATCATTTTAAGGAGTCTTTTATTAAGAAGCTTTACTGGCTAACCGATACAACATGCTACCAGCGTGAATCATCCGATTCAGAGTGACAAGAAAGCAGCTTGAAAAACTCATCCAGCCAAAATATTGGCAGGCACCAGTCACTGGGGCCAGATTCCATCTCCTTTCTACAAAACGTTTTCCGTTGTGATTACAAGTCCCTTTCAGGGGTGTGTCGGTATTTTGACTCTGTCCCTGCCTGCGGGGGCCCTCAGAATCACAGAATTCTCGAAATTAGAGATGGAAAGACCCTATCAGGTCACCTTGCTGGGCCCCTTGCTCCCCCGCACACCCACTCTGGCCCCCATCACCACTAAAAGACTGTTCCTATGGTGTATCCTCCAGTGTCCCGGCCAGTCGGGTTTTTTATTAACAACACATGTCATAAAAACATCTCCCAGATTCTGACAGCAGCAAGAGCAGTAACATCAAGCGGATGGATTCCAGCCTAAAAATGCAGCAGCTACAAGCTTAACTCTGCATCGTCAGGTAGAAAAATGCATGGCTTTTATCCACTGCTGCGTTCCCTGCTCCCCCACCCCCAGCGCTATCCCCAGGCCTCATTCCCAGGCTCAGGGCAGCGGCTTCCTTTAGCTCAAACACAAGCAATGGCAGAACCCCATGTTAATTACTGTACGTTTCCACTGTAAAGGGTGTCAGGGAAATAGAAGAGGCAATTAATGCAACCCAGCTCTCGCATACAAAAGATTCATATATTCTGACTGGAGGCCAATCGCAGACTCAGACCTCTTGAAAAGAGCCGTGATAGAAACTTAATTCCACTCTTTTCAGTCCTGTTCAGACTGTGAAATCCACACAATCAGGCTGTTCTCTTAAAAGGGAGGGAAAAGAAGGGCCCTAATGGAGAGTTGCCCCGTTTTGCTGGGCTCAGAGCTGGGAGAGTTCACTTTGGGGACAAGGACTTCACACCATGTGCAAAGCCCCAAAGTCTGTTTGGCAACAATGTTTCTCATTAGACTGGGAGGCAGCTTCCCTCTGTCCTTTCCATGCTCCCTTTGATTGGATTACATCCCTCCCTCTCTCTTGAACATCTGCTCTGTCAGGTAGTGCAAAAGTGGTGGGGGGGAGGGCACAGTGTTAAGGGGAAGCCAATCAATACTCTTTCCTCCTTTCTCCCTTGACTTGGGGCAAGTTACTTAAGCTCCTCTATCCTACATTCTTCTCTGTAAAATCAAATAAAAACCCTGGATGAGAGCTGAGTTTACAGTCAAGTCCCGATTAGTGCGAATCCCCTGAAGTGGTTACATTATTTGAATCCACACTGCATAATTCTGTTGGGCTGGAATCATGCAAATTATAACTTGGAAGAATGAGAATTTGATTCCATGAGGCCACTTGGCAGATGGGGGTGGAAGATGGGAGGTGGGATGGGGATTCGTTATTTGCACTAATTGGGATCAAGTTGTAGTTCCAACTGGCACTAACAAGCTGTGTGACTTCGGTCAAGACATTTAAACTCCTTGTTTGTAAAAAAAGGGAGAAACTCCAGTTTTTCTGGAAAGCTATATGCAACTATAGATAGCAAAAGTTTGTCAATTGTGCATAAACATGCCTCAGAGAGGTTGAGGACAGAGTGTACATGTACAAAATAATTGTAGCAGTCTGTTTGGTAGTATCAGAGAACTGGAAACAAAGTAGGAGCCCATCAATTGGGGAATATATGAACAAATGGAATATTTTAAGATGTGACCAATATTCAGAGAAACCTCGGAAAATTCACGTGTGGATAAAAAGTGAGAACAATTTATACAAATTACCATAATAATGCAAAGGAAAACAACTTTAAAGGACTTCAGAACTCTGATACATGCAAGGAAGACTCATGACTTCAGAAGATAATGATAAACCAAGCTTTCCAATTCTTGATAGAGATGTGATAGATTAGAACTATAAAATGAGGCATACATTTTTCAGACTTGACCAATGAGTTGATTTCTTTCATTTGACTATACATATTTGTTAGATGGGAAGGATTCTATTTCAATGGAATAACTGGGAAGTAGTGGTGGTAAAAAATGAAGAAAAGGAAGGAAGGAAAAAAGAAAGAAAGATGGAAAGGAGCAAAGAAAGGAAAGAAAAGAGTATCAATGAAATGTTTTAAATAGTACTCAGAAGAAAACAGAAGGAAATTCAGAAGGGAACAGAAACAAGTAGGGCAACATATACATATGTAATATAAATACACACAAATATAATAAAACATATCATATATATCTATAACATACATATATATATCATATAATATATATGTAATATAAATATATTGCTATCTGGTTAAATTTAATATTTCCTTAAAGATGATATAACAAAACCTGTTTTATATATAATCTTCTTTTCTGTTCTTCATATACTAAAATATTCATGTTTGTAAAATTTCTAATAAAAAAATAAAATTAGGGAACTGAACAGAGGCTCCCTAAGGTCACCCTCAACTGAAATTCTATGATCTCTTGATTTTCTCTGCCTTTCTTCTCCTGCATGACTAGATTGCTCCAAAGTTTCTAGGGAATCTGGTCAATTTTGACCTCCTTTGAAAAGTGTGATAAGCTACAAGCCAACAGGTTCTTCTAGCCCCAGGATCTTATCAGAAAATGATATCTTTTCTCAATACTTTGATGGTTACCATCTTTCTTTTTTAGCAGTGCTTCCCTTATAGTCACTTGGAGACTACTTCATTAATCCATCTAGTAAACATATATTAAATAACTGCCCACTGTATGTGATGAGGTCTGGAAAGCATCCCTTTGTGGATGTGAGACCCCCACAAAGACCAGGGTACCAGGGGCAAGTCATCTGGAGAAAAATTCACCAACTCCAGCATTGTTGAAGTCAAGGTAAAGATTTATTACATTTTTCAGTGGGCAAGAGTTCTCATGAAACCTGCAACCTTAAAGGGGTACAGGAAAAGTTTATATAGGATATTCTATAGTATCACTTGTGCCAAATATGCTAACTGGGTGTTTTGGGGTGGGATTATGGAGTAGTCAGGTCTTAAAGGAACATGCACTTTTGTTATCTACTGTGCAAATATTTTACCTAAAATTCATAGGGAAATAGCCCAAGCAGGGAGGAGGTTACTTGCAGGTGTAGTTTTAGGCTTGAAATATCACAAAGTCAGAGTTGACTAGGAAAAATCAGGCTTCTATTATCAATGTCTTGTTAGACAAGAGTAATATAAAGGAGTATAGATATGTCTAAGTCTAGAATACATATGATTGATCAGTGAGTAGTGAATGTCGTTATGACTCAGTACACAGCCTGTTAAGCTAATACACATCTGGTTAAGTCTAATGAGTTCTATAGATGCAGCTGGCTACTATAGCAGGAAGGGAGATAATTGTTGCTAGGGCAGCCTGTGTCCTTGAGGGAGAAACTGCCTGAGATAGTATTTTTGAGGCTAGGGAGAAATATGATTTTTAAAGAGAAATGTGATTTTAGAATTGGGGCCCAAGTACATTCACTCAAGCACCCCATCATATCCAAGGCAGGGAGTGCATGCCTACTGAATAAAAGCTCTCTTACAGTGGGCCTTAGGAGATCAGAGATGAAGATATGTCCATAAATTATGACTGATCTTCACCCATTCTTCTGTATTTGAGAGACTTTCTTGTAAGGTATCCAGATGGATGTTCTTTAGAACTTTAAAGAGATCTTAGCTTGGTGCTACCATTCAAAGCAGCAACCTTCAGATCTCTACACTCAGCTAAGGTGTCGAGTGGATTTTGGTACCAGGTATCAAAGAATTAGCTAATTATAGAATTTCAGAGTTTAAATGGACTTCAAAGAGCAGCAAGTTCACACCATAGACCACTAGGAATTGCTTCAACCACATTCCTAACAAACTGTCATATAGACTCTGTTTGAAGAAAACCAGTGAAAGAGAGTTCATTACCTCTCCAAGGTAGTCCATTCCATTTTGGGACTGCAGTAATTGTGAAAAAGTTTTTCCTTATATCAAATCAAAATCTGTTTTTCTACAACTTCCACCCATTGTGAAAATATGAGAGTTGAAAAGGACATTAAAAATAAGCTTGTGTAACGTTTTCCAGAGATGTGGCATGACTACACAAGGAAATTCTTGAGCAGGGATTTAGCATGGCTGAATTCTTCATTATTTCCCTTTACCTTCCAGCATATTTGCACACACACATACATGTACATTCAATTATTCACCTTCAACTCTTACCCCCACCTCAGAATCACTATAGTTTAATATGTGGTTTCAAATTCTAGGGCACTACACATGGAATAAAGCACACTTTCAGATGCTTCTTGATTTTATGTAATTGACTGGAAACAATAAAGTTTTGTTTTGGTTTCTACTTTTTTATAAAACTCAGAAAATGAAAAAGGTATGATTAACTATTTTAATATAAAATAAAACACTATTAATATCACCTTGTATTGTAAGGTTATTAATATAGCTATACTGTATTCCCCTATAGATTATTTTATCGTTTTCTTACGTTTATGGCTTGCCATGGCCAAAAAATTCATCACCTAATGGCTGGATTTGTCTTGACTAGTCCTTTGGCTTGGAGAAACTTCTATTTCGATGATTCACCTAACAATATCGTCAGGTCAAGGCCTATAACATAGAAATGTCCTAGGTCAAAATTGATAACAGATGGATTCATGCATTCAGCAAGACCTTATTAAGGATCTGTTGTGTGCCAGGTACTAGACTAGATGTTGGGATTCCCTTCATGTGGACCTCACTTGTTCATTACTCATACTATGTGGATTGTTGCAAACACTAGACTACGAAAGAGTCACTCAAGAGATAATCCTTACAGGAAAAAAAAATTGGTAAAGAATCCCTAATTGTGCTGACCAGGGTACCTAACTAT
Organism: Potorous gilbertii; assembly: GCA_028658325.1. NCBI lineage: Eukaryota > Metazoa > Chordata > Mammalia > Diprotodontia > Potoroidae > Potorous > Potorous gilbertii. Next base: position 363,917,958 of record CM053769.1, on the reverse strand, counting down.
TCTGGGCCTTGGTGACTCAAGTTAATTTTAAACTTTTTTCCTTCTTTTTATTATTTTGATCTTGACAAATGTCAAAAAACTTGAGCCTTTCTATGAATAAAGATCAGGACAGAAAAAAAGCTCTTGCATAGGAAACTATCAATCTTTGTTATATACAACTTTTTTTTTTTTTGGCAAGAAGAAGAGTGCTATATTTTGAATTGAATGTGGCAGTTACAGCACTATTGGTGTCCCTTTCTGAACTTTGCCTCACTTTTATTTTTTGTTTCATTTTCACTCTTCTTTTTCTTTTTTCTTTTTTTCAGTCCCTCCTCAAATCCTGTCTCCCTCTCACTCTCCAAATAGAAGCCCTCCTTTGTAGCAAATAGGTAAAGTAAGCAAAAAATTAATCTACACATTAACCAAGTCTGAAAATTCATGCCTCATTTCCACCTGTCTCCTAAGAGGTAGGAAACGTTCTCCATCAGCAATCTTCTGCAGTCTTGATTGTAATGGTATTGATCAGCATTCTGAGACTTTTCACCACTGTTTTCATAAAATGGACTTCTGGCAAACCATCTTTGTTCCATGCCTCCATATGTCCCTTACTCATGGGGACCCTCTGTCATATCCTGGAATTGTTTCTTTCTTGGATTTGTATTCCACATCTGGTTCAGATGAGATTGGTTGTCATAACTACCTTCCCCTGTATATGCTTTACTCTTTGGTTGACTTGTTTAGAATATATCTACAAGAACACACTCTCACTGTAGAAACCTCACTGGAGAATTCAGCATTGTTTCCTTTTGATCAGAACTCTCAATGATACTTTGCCAAGATTTGTATTACTTTCTACTTGTAAAGATGGAATGATTCAGAACTGCTAACCTTTGTTGACTCAAAGCTAACAGAATAGCAACAATCTTGCACATTCAACCAAAACTTATGCCACCTTGCCATACGTGTAGTTTCTTGGGCTTGGTATTAGAAGCAGATAATAATCCCTGATAATGGTAGGTTTTGGATGGAGCCATACACCAGTTGCTTTGACTTTTGTCTTGCCACTGGGCTTTGAGGATTCTGGAGGAGAAAATGAGATGGATGACTTTGTGCAGCTCTGCCTCATTTAATTTTAATTTATGCACAAGTCAAGACATTACCTTCATGATGTCACTACCCCTCTTCCTGGATGAACAACCAACAGCATAACACTATTTAGAGCTATATCATCGTTGAGAGTTATAAACACTGCCTAGAGTACCCCCTGCTGAGGTAGACTAAACCAAACATTTTGCCACTTCATGAGTGCCTGCTGTTTTCAAACATTAGAAGCCAACATCATTCCAACAAGGTATTCCAATGTTCTTTGGAATCTGGGAACTTGGAATTACTTTTGGTGAAATACCTATGTGCCTGTTGAATACCCTTGCCAATTTACCAATAAACAACTTTGATCAACTCAGTGGTGATCGCAAACTCCTTTCTTGGTTCAAACTCAAATACTAAGAAAAAATTTTATTAGACTGAAATTCTCAGTACTTTGGTGGCTTACTTAAACTAGACATTTGGTGAATTGTCCATGGTCACACCTACCATGAATACACATGGTTGATAGACAAGAAGTGGCCCTGGAATTGAATAAGAACAAGAGAACAGGATGGATTACATCTATGAAGTTGCATGGTGCTATCAAGAGTTTCCCTTTACTAAGGCAGATATACATCTTTTCTGAAACTGGGGGGTATTAAGAGGTTCAGTGACTTTCCCAGAAGCACATAGCCAGTATAAATCAGAGGAAGGGTTTCAACCCTGGTCTTCCTAACTTCAAGGCCAACTTTCTGTCCATTACACCATGTTGTTTCTCATCAATGACAAAATACAAACAAGAAATATCATTATAATTAGAAAAGGAGTTGGACAGAGAATATATAAAGACCTGTACTTGTCCCTCAAAAGATGTTAAAAGACTCTTAGGAAGGAATCCAGAACGTAACGATTTCTGATATTTTCCCATTTTCCAGTATTGAAGAGTTCGGATAGATGTTCTTTAGGATTTACCAGGGATCCCAGTTTAGTGCTACCCCAGGGATGAAGATATGGGTGGCTCACAAACTGCACCTTTGGAGATAGTACCCATATCCAAAACACTACAGATCCATTGAACATGAAATATTATGTCGCATACCATATATGGGTCCCTGATTTTTAATGTATATTTTTTAAAAATGATCCATTTTTAAAATTTACTGGCTATTTAGAAAAGTCCATGGTAAAGTCTTACCTAAAAGAAAACATTAGTTTATAAAGTCTCACCCTTCAATTTATCTATCTTGTAAATTTTGATTTTGTGTACTACATTAGATTTTCCCAAAATAGGTATAGCTATGTTATTTCCTTTAGTGTTGACATTATTGTTATGGGAGCACCTCTGAAGACACACAACAGTGGGAGACTGAATACAGTGGGGGGCAGAACAAAAAAGTCTTGGAATGACACAGAAGGCACAGGTGGCTCCCAACTCTGGGTAGCTTTGGGATCGTTTAATCTTTAGGAGTCTCAGTTTTCTCATGTATGAAAAGGTACAACAATAGCCATAGTTATCTTATTTTAACATACATTATCTTATTTATTCCTTACACCACCTTTGTGAAATAAGTGCTGTTATAATAGTATTACCTGAAACTTAGAGCTTTTATTAATTTACTATCTATGAAAAGAACTTGTACTCATGTCGAGAGAAGCACAGCATTTTGACAGGACCCATTCAATTCTCACTGAATGATGTATACTTAGATAACAGTATCACACAGTGGTGCTTGGTTTGCATACTAGAGAAGCACCAAACATTGGAGCTTTAAAGGGGACACACTGACAGATGAGTTTGGGAGCATGGTATATTCTGACCATGGCAAGAAATGGTACCATCAATCCCATGAGGCTATTGACTCCAGAGCTGCCCATAAAATCAAGGGGTTGGGACAGATGGTCTCTGACATTCCTTTCAGTTTAGCTATTCCATAAGTGTGTGAACCCTCCCCTCCCCAGGCCTTTTTTTAGAGCTGTGTGGTCAATTTTATGTACATGTGGGGGACCCATTCTAAGAAGAGACATTGTTTTCCCACTGAAAATGAAGACTGTGTGATATTGTGGGCAATACTCTGGACTAAGAAACTGAAGAACAAGGTTTGAGTCCTGACTTTGCTAAGTATAATCCATGTGAATTTACATGTTATTTTTCTTCCTGAGTCTGTTTTCTTGCCCCAAAAGTAGGTTTTGTTGTCTCATGTATTTGTTTTTAGGATCAAGTGAAGTAGAGTATGTGAAAGTGCAAAGTATTTATCATTTTTGTTGTTATTTTTATTTTACCCTGGCATATGGACCAATTCCCAGGAACCTCAATAGACTTAGGGGGAAACTGAAACACTTTCATTTTAACTAGACAGTCCCAAAATGCTTTTGGAGTCAGTGATGACGTAGAGAAACATGAGAAGAAATATGAATTGATGCAAAGTGAAATGAGCAAAATCACTCTCTCTTACTATATGGTCAGACCACTTTCTTTTCCAATCATATTATATGGTCAGACCGCTTCCTTTTTCAATTGAGGGACAGTGTGGTATAGTGGGGTGACTGCCAGATCTGGAGAAAGAGGTCCTTGTCACTGGTACTTATTATCAGCGTGATCTTAGGCAAGTCACTTTAATTCTCTGGGCTCTGTGTAGCCCATTAATATCCACCATTTTCCTTTCTTACCCTTTGAATGACCCTCAAATGAATCTTGGGATGGTAGGCTATTCCATGATTTTTAGCATCCCTGGAAGAACACTGAGATTAAGGAGAATGTACAGGTAGTAGAATGAGCAAGCTAGGTTACATAATATATGAAGTCTATTCTATCTCTAAATTTAAGAAATGTTTTAATAAAGCTAAGATTCCAACCTGTTCTATTGACTCCAAATCCAGTGTTTCTGTCACTATACCAGGCTTTAAGACATGGAAACAACATGGAACCCAACAACTTCTGCTAATAACTCATGAGTTAGAGAAATAGGCTGAATACAGAGACACATTTTGACTTTCTTCTCTGGAAAGCCTTAATCTCTTCCACATACTAGGCTTTTCTGGTGGTTTATTTTTAGAGACCTACATAAGGGATTTATTTTTGGTTTAATAGTCTGCTCCCAAGTCTGACTTTCTAATAGATGTCTCTGCCAGAATTTGAAATGGCATCAAAACTTGGGATGTGATTAACCTGAATCATATGGGTTTGTTTCTGCTACCCCCATCTGAGATAATGGTCATGAGAAAAAACTAGTATGGAGAACAGTTCAAATGTTCAGCATTCTTGTCCATTTTAATGCCCAATAGAATCAACTGTATGGTCAGTGAATTGATTATGCACAAAGTTAGACATTAGAATCAAAAACAACAACAAAGGGTAGCCCCCTATGAAATAATTCATTCTAATTCTAGAATCATAGGTTTATATATACATATATACACACATATATACATATATGCGAACATACATACACACACATATAAATATAATCCAGAGGTGACCATTGACATGTTCCAATGGATACCTCCTCATTTTACAGACAAGGAAGATGAGTCACAGAAAGGTTAAATGAAGTCCCTGACTCCCTCTTCCAAACCATTCAGAACACAGCTGCCAGAGGAATTTTTCTAAATTTTAAGCCTGACCAGGTCAGCCTGCTCCCTCCCTATCAGTAAACACCAGTGCTTGCCTATTGTCTCCAGGATCATATATTGAGTCCTCTGGCATGGAAAGCTCTTCTTATCCTGGCTTCTTCCTACCTTTCCAATCATTTGACACATTCTTTCCTTTCACACACTCTATGATCCAGACACATTGCCCTATTTGCTGTTTCCGGCATATAAGACACTATGAACCAAATGCTGGGCCTTTGCATTGGCTATCCTCTATCCCTGGAATGCTCTATCTCTTCATCTCCTCCTCTTAGAATTCATGTCTTCTTTCTAGTCTCCACTCATTTTCTACTTTGTGCAGGAAGCCTTTCTCAGTATTCCCAGTTGCTGGAAACCTGAGCAAGGCACCCTGGAAGAGAGAGAGAGAGGAGAGGACTAGGGGAAGAGATAGACAGACGGAGGAGGCAGCATGTGCCAAGCAAATCAAACCTCCACAACCACCCCTTGGACCACCATCCCTCTTCAGACCCTAATGGAACAGCTCAGAATTTGGAACTCAAGAGCCTTGAGAATGGCAGTGCCTCCAGTCCAGGGCCCTCAGCCTTCCTCCTGGGAAGCAATTATTATGGAGATGCTGACTGGTACTATTATTCTTGCAAGTGTTGCAGCTGCAAGTGATAAAGACACAAAAAAGAAAGTTCCTATAACCAAAGTCATTGGCTGTGAAATGATTCAACATCAGAAACTAATGATGTTAAAGAAGAGGCATTATCAACTGCTTTGTTTCCGTACCCTAAGAACTATGGAACCTTTCTGTCTCACTTATTGATAAAACCTCCCTTGTGTTCTGTGTTCTAATTTCAGTTCTAATTCTGATATTCTCTTATTGAGCACTTAGATGGTTTAAGCACTGGGATAAGTGCTGTGAACAAATACAAACAGGAAGAAGGACAATCCCTGACCTCAAGGATCTTAACATTCTTTTTTTGGAGGGGAGAAAACAATATATAAAACTGGAGAGGGGTGATATTTGCACATTCATAACAAAGTTTAGTTTTCTTTTTTCCCTAATCATCTTTGGAAATAGACTAATGTTTTGTTAGTTGAATTGATATAATCCAGAATTAGAAGGGAATCTAAAAGTCAATCAAGAGTAAATGAGAAAGCTGAGGTCTAAGGTCATGCTGGTAGTAAGCAAACCTGGAGAATTCAAAGCAAGTTTCCTGACCTCAAATCCATAGTTCTCTTCACTCCACCCCATGTTACTTGATGTTCTTGCATCATTTCTAGGTGAAGAACTGATCTTTTGACCACACCCAGTAGTTGCATTATGGCTGGCAGTGCAGGGTCTTGTTAAAATACTATGATGCACTGTCATTAACAGGTCTTAATTCTTTGAGTCATCCAGCACTGGGCTTTAGACTTTCAGTTGTCATAATATTGCTAGGAGTGATCATAGATGAAGAAGACTAATTGCTCCTCATGTAATGTTGGAAATGGCAAGATGTTTTTCAGTTGACTCAAGCTTCTGTGAAGGAGATGAGCACATACTATGGCATAATGTGTCTGATTTCCCATAAAACTTCATCCTTGAGCAAGGAAACCACATTTTCTCTAGACTCAACATGGCGTAATGGAAAGAATACTGCACTTAGAGCCACAAAACATGTGTTTTATTCTGGTGTAACCGTTTACTAATCACGTAGCCTTCGGCAGTCACTTCTCAGCCTTAGTTTTCTCATCTTGAAAGGTATGGATTATAGTGATTTCTAAGGTCCCATCATTCTCTAACATTGTACAGTCTGCATTCTAATTTCCCTTCCAATTCTGTTTATTCTATGTCTTATATTGTAGGTTTTCTGCCAACTTTGGTATTGTCTGTTATAAGTTCCCTTCTAACTCTGACATTTCTTCTCAGTCTGCATTTACCCTTGGTGAAATCCCCTGGTCTAAAACCACAACTCTTATTCTGGAGTTTGGTCTGTGTGGAGAAGTTAACCTCTATTGGAGTTTAGGAGAGTCTAGGGAAATTTATCAATATGACTACTGATACATCATTAAATCAGCCTATTTGCAGCAAAGAAGATAGGATTGGTAGTGAGAACTTCTCCATATTGTGGACCAGAAAAAATGGGGTTGTTGATAATAGTAATTTTATGATCTTGGGTAAGTCATTTTGCCTGAGCAAATCTCAGTCTCCATCTCTACAGAATGGGTCTAATAAAATTTGTACAATTTAATTTGCAGGGCTATTGTAGTAAAGCATATTTTTTTTTTAAATATTTATTTTTAGTTCTCAGTATTCATTTCCATAAGCTTTTGAGTTTTCAATTTTCTCCCCCTCCTCACCCTCCCCAAGACAGCATGCAATCTGATATAGGCTCTACATATACATATTAAACACATTTGCACATTAGTCAATTATCAGAACCATGAGAAAGAAGAAAGAAAACAAAACATCAAAAGAAAAAAGAGAGAGAAAATAGTATACTTCAATCTGCATTCAGACTCCATAGTTCTTTTGCTAGATGTGGATAATATTTTCCATCATGAGTCTTTTGGAGTTGTCTTAGATCCTTGTATTGCTGAGAAGAGCCAAGTCTGAAAGTTAGTCATCACAAAATGTGGCTGTTGTGTACAATGTTCTCCTGGTTCTTCTCACTTCTCTCAGCATTGGTTCATATAAATCTTTCCCAAAACATTTTATATACCAAAATTCAATTCAACCAACATTTATTAAAGACTTTCTATGGACAAGGCACTTTTAGGAGCTGGGAACAATGAAAAAAATCCTTATGCTCAAAGAACTTTCATTCTACTAAAGGCCAGAGGTACTGGAAACAGTGAGGTGCAGCTGAATGAGTGGTAAATTTGGACTCACAGGATCTGTGATGTTATTCTACTTCTGCCATTAAATAACTATGTTACTTTGGGCAAGTATGAGGCAGAGGAAAGATCCCTGGTTTTGAAGTGGAAAGCCTATGATGGAATCCTTCTTCTACCACTGACTTGCTTACTTGTGTGACCTTAGATAAATCACTTTATCATTCTGGATCTCGGTTTCTTATCTGTAAAACGAAGGTATTGAAAAAGATAGCCTCTAAGGTTCCTTTCAGCTTAAGTTCTATGCTTTTATATATACAAGTAAGTAAATAGATAAAAGATAACTTGAGGGATGAATTAATACCTTGGTCTAGAGGACTGGGGCGGGGTGGGGGGGGGGTGGGGGGGGGTGTCACAGTACAGACTGTACTTAAACCGAGCCTGAAAAGAAGATAAGAATTTTGATAAGGTGAGATGAGGAGTGATTGTATTACAGGCCTAGGGAATAGCTTATGTAAGTATAAATAAGTAAAAGACAGAGTGCTGAGTTCAATTCCAATTTGATTGGAGTATTGAGTGTGTAAAGGAAAATAACATGGAATAAAACTGCGAGAGTAGATTAGAGCCAGAAGTGGAGAACCTTAAATAAGAGGATAAGGAGTTTGTGTAGAGGTGGCTAAGTTGTGTCATGGATAGAATATTGGGTCTGAAATCAGGAAGACCTGAATTCAGATCTAGCCTCAGACACTTACCAATTGTGGGGTCCCGAACAAGTCATTTATGCTTTTGTTTCCTCAGCAGTAATATGGGTGCAATAATAGCACCTAATTCCCAGGGTTGCTCTGAATCTCTAATGAGATAAATATATATATATATATATATATATATATATATATATATATATAAAATTTATTAAATATTTCCTAATTACATGTAAAACATTTTTAACAATCTTTTTTTTTTAAATGTTGAGTTCCAAATTCTCTCCCTCCCTCCCACTGCCCCCCGCATTGAGAAGGCAAGCAATTTGGTTTTGATTATACATGTTAGGTCACATAAAATATATTTCCATATTACCCACATTGCCAAAGAAAAGAGAAATAAAAGAAAACAATAAAAATAAAGGAAGTTTTTTTTTAATGCTTCATTCTACAGTTAGAGTTAGTTCATCCGTGCTCTCTCTGGCTCTGGATAGCATTTTCCATTGTGGGTCCTATGGAACTGTCCTGAATAATTGTCTTGATCAGAAAAATCTCTCCCAGTTGATGATCATTACAGTATTGCTGTTATTGGGTACAAGGTTCTTCTGACTCTACTCACTTCACTTTATTTTATTTTTTGCCAACAAGTACAAACAATTTAAATATTCCTTTAAAAAAATTGAATTCTAAATTCTATTCCTCTCTCCATCCCCTCACCGCTCCTTGAGAAGGAAAGGGATTTGCTATATAGATCATGCAAAACATGATTATATTAGCCATGTTGTGAAAGAAAACAGACAAAAACCCCAAGAAAAATCAAATTTTAAAAAAGTATGATTTGATCTGCATGGAGAGTCCATCAGTTCTTTCAATAAAGGTCGATAGCATTTTCATATTAAGTCCTTTGGAATCGTCTTAGATCATTGTATTGCTGAGAATAGTTAAGTTATTCACAGCTGACCATCATATAATATTGCTGTTACTATGTACACTGTTTTCCTGGTTCTGCTCACTTCGCTTTGCATCAGTTCATGTAAGTCTTCCTAGTTTTTTCCTGAAACCATTCTGCTTGTCATTTCTTAGGGAACAATAATATTCCATCACAATCATATGCCACAACTTGTTCAACCAATCAATCCCCTATTGATAGGCATCCCCTTGAATCACAAAAAGTGCCTCTATAAATATTTTTGTACATATAGGTCCTTTTCCTTTTTCTACGATTTATTTAGTATAAGACCTAATAGTAGGGTCAAAGGGAATGAACAGTTTCACAGCCATGTGGGCATAGTTCCAAATTGCTCCTCAAAATGGTTAGATCAGTTTACAACTCCACCAACAGTGCATTTGTGTCCCAGTTTTTTTGACATCCCCTTTAGAATTTCTCATTTTTCTTTGGTGTCATGGTAGCCAATCTGATGGGTACGAGGTGGTATATTAGAGTTGTTTTAATTTTCATTTCTCTAATCACTAATGATTTGGAGAATTTTGTGTGTGACTATTGAGAACTTTGATTTCTTCTTCTCAAAACTACCTGTTCATAACTTTTGACCATTTATTAATGAGGGAACAACTCTTATTTTCATAAATTTGACAGTTCCTAACCTATTTGAGAAATGAAGACTTAATCAGAGAAACCTGATGAAAACGTTTGAGACACATTTAAAAAAAAACAAACCATTTAGTAAGGTGCCTGGAACATAGCAGGAGCTTAACAAAGGCTTGTGTCCTTCCTTTTTTCTTTCCTTCTGTTTGCCTTTCTAGCAATAGAGAGTCAATAAAGATTAGTGAGAAAGGAAAGAATATGTCTTAGGAAAAACGGTTTTAGGAGCTATGTGAAGAATGGTTTGGAGAAGGGAGAGATTGGAGCCTGGGAAATCAATCAGGAAAATACTAAAATACAGTAGTTCAGGAAAATGGTGAAGATGCCCTATCATGGTCATTTGATTGGACAGTAGAATAACTTGGGAGATGTGCACATAATCCAGAGGACTTGGCAAATGATTGAACATGGGTAGTGAAAAAGAGAGGAAAGTATGGTTGGTTCTGAGGTTATGGATCTGGTTAACTGAGGCTTGGTGGGGTTTTTTTTTTTCAATAGAAATATGGAAGGTTGGAGGAGGGAAGGTTTAGTGGAGAAATATGAGTTTTGCTTTGGATACATTAGATGTCAATGAGATATCTAGGTGAAGATGTCCATCCGGTGCTAAGAGATGTGGGAGATATGCAACTGATGTTCAGGAGAAAGACTCAGTCTGGATAGATAAAATAGGAAGCTTTTTATATTGGAATGATACTTGAACCCATGAGAACTGGAGTTTACCAATAATGTTCATTAGTGGGAGCAGGAGAAGGCTTGAAGATAGTCTTGATCAATAATCAATCCCAATAGGATGAGAGATGGATGGAGACACAGTGACAGAGATCTTCTCTAAAGAGATCTTTAATAACCTTTGAGAGAGCAGCTTCAGTAGCATGTTGGGGCCAGGAGTGAAACTATATGTTGAGCCAGATGGGGTTGAAAAGTAAGTGAGTACAATGGAAATATGAGTTTTATTACCAACATTACTTGGAATTCCACAGGGGGCTGGCTATGTGTTATATAAGGATGGAGGAAATGAGAATGTTTAGTCTAGAGAAGGGAAGACAAGGGAGCAACATGATAGCTGTCTTTTAGTATTAGGATTGTCATGTGGAATAAGAATAAGGCTTGTTCTACTTTACCCTAGAGACTAAAACTAGGACCAATGTGTAGAGATTAAAGAAGGAGTTCAGCCTAATATATATGTTAGAAAAATCCACCCATTCCTGACACTTAGCTATCCCAAGATCCAATGGATGGCCTCTTATTGGAAATGTTGTAGAGGAATTCCAGTGCAGGCATGCGTCAGCCTGGAGGCCCTTTGAGGTGCCCTCTCCCATTTGGAATCTGCTTCTGTGTTGTGCTATAAGTGCACCTATTTGGCAGGGCAGGGTTGTGGGGAGCATCAGATGAGATGACAGATGGGAAGGATTTTACATACTTTAAAGTGCTATATAAATGCTATCTAGTGATTATTGTTGGGCAAGGCAAATGTCCTTGCCTGTGGCCTGCCTTTCTCCTTTGTGAGACCAATTATATTGAAATAGTCATCAAAATATTAGAAAAAAAATAAAGTTCACAGAACAAAAGTTAAGAATCACTGTTCTAATTGAACAAAGTACTCAGTTTAAACTGATCTAGCCATTCTGAAGAGCAATTTGAAACTATGCCCACACGGCTGTGAAAATGTTCATTCCCTTTGACTCTACTATTAGGTCTTACACCAAAGAAATCATGGAAAAAGGGAAAGGACCTATATGTACAAAAATATTTATAGAGGCATTTTTTTGTGATTCAAAGGGAGGCCTATCAATTGGGGATTGATTGGCTGAACAAGTTGTGGCATATGATTGTGATGGAATATCATTGTTCCCTAAAATTCAACAATTTTCCTTTCGTTTCTGAATCCCAAACTACAAACACAAAACACAGATATACGTACATATGATACACACATGAATATGTCTACATGTGTCGCATATATAACAAATACATGCATGTTTTTTTTTCAATAGAAATATGGAAGGTTGGAGGAGGGAGGTTTAGTGGAGAAATATGAGTTTTGCTTTGGATACATTAGATGTCAATGAGATATCTAGGTGAAGATGTCCATCCGGTGCTAAGAGATGTGGGAGATATGCTACTGATGTTCAGGAGAAAGACTCAGTCTGGATAGATAAAATAGGAAGCTTTTTATATTGGAATGATACTTGAACCCATGAGAACTGGAGTTTACCAATAATGTTCATTAGTGGTGTTTATACATGAATATATGTTTATACATGAATATAAACCCACACATGACACACACATGAATATAAACCCACACATGACACACGTGCACAATACATACATGCATGTGCACACATGTGTATGATCATACACATGTATAAACAATATGATATTCATATGTGTGTATATATTGCCTATATAAGTGTACATGTATGATATAAACACAAATATGATTATACTATATACACAAAGAAGTATGTATGTATGAACATATACACTCATATATACTATGTATATGCACCCGTACACATATGTATGTACCAATACATGTATATAAAAAAATACATATGTGTGTGTGCATCCTGTATAATGTGAGGGAAGGTATTTACTCTAAGCCTCCAAGTAGGGAGATGGGTAGCTGACAGCAAGAAGGCACTTGCCATTACTGCTACTCTCTCTTTCCCCACAGGGAAATTTACAGTAGTTACTGTCTTATGTCCACTCCAGAAAAGAAAGACTATGAATTGGCTTGTTATCCCTTTTCTTGTTACACTCAGTTCTTGATCCACAGTCAGAAATGGTCATAGATACCTGCCACATACCCTATAGAGGAGAGCAAGTCCTTTCTGTTTGTTATACATCATCAATTTCTAGAAAGAGATTTACCAAACTTCTCCACATTTTCTGGTAAGAGGTTTTGAGTCTTGGTTTCCCATTGGGCAGTTGCCTGTTGTATCTCAGAGGTCCTTTTCAGGCCCAGATCCTTTGATGGTATAATCCTGGAGCTTGAATTTACGTGTATCCTCTTCTTATGTTTAGCTAAGCCACAAAAATTAGGACAGGGTTTTGATAGCAGTGATTATATACTTATAGTTGAGTAAACTCAAGTTTTTTTTTTATGGTCTAAATATATGCATAGCAAGTACTTTGTCAGAGGAGAACCTTTAAAACTATACTTTGCTAATGCTTTTTTTTTTTTTGATAATCAACAAACAATGAACATAGCAGGAATTTGTGTCTTTTACATTTAATTGTGTATGTGGGAAGGCTGCCTGTTCCCAAAGCTTGTTTTCACCAATATTATTTTTCCATGTATATAGAGCAGTCTCAGAAAGATTTTAGAGGGATAAAAAAGGAGGTATAAGGCAGAAAGACTTGTGAAAACTGATACAAAATGAACAGTAACAAAAAACAATTTCTAAAATAACAATATTACAAAGATAAGCAAAATTTAAAGGCCTAAATCTGATTAATGCAATGACTAGCCAAGATTCCAGGGGACCATGTGAAGCATGTAACCCATGTCCTGACAGAAAGGCCATGAATTCATAATGCAGAATGAGACATGCATTTTTTGACATGGATAATGTGGGAATGTGTTTTCCTTGATTATGCATTTTTTCTCTTTATTCATTGTAAATGAGGAGGGTGGAAAGGAGGGAAAACACATATCTATTAATTGAAAAAATTAAGTTAAATTAAAAACAAACAAAAAAAACCCAGGCATATGAATCAGTAGTTACTGATAATCTCTCCCATTCTTTGTCCTTATCAGACCTCATGTGGTTTATTGTATTCAATTCAAGGTATCATAGCTTAAAGATTTTGATAAACTGGAGAGTGATCAGAGAAGGACAGTTAGGGGGATGAAAGACCTTAAGCCTATGTCATATGAGTATCTGCTATAGGAACTAAGGATGTTTAGGTTAGAGAGGAGAAGACCAGAGAGGAGCATGCTAGCTGACTTCAAATATTTGAAGGGCTGTCATGTGGAGGAAGTATTGGCCTTGTTCTATATGATCCCAGGGGCAAAGACAGGAGTAATGCATAGAAGTTAGAAAAAGGCCAATTTAGGAGTGCTATCAGGAAAAGAAACTTCTTTAGAAGCAGTTATTCACAAGTGGCATGGGAAGCTTAAAGGGATGATAGGTTCCTTCTCTTTGAAGGTTTTTAAGCTAAAGCTGAAAGACCGCTTGTTACATGTTATATTAGATATTCCTTTTGGGTATGGGTTGAATTAGATGGCCCCTGAAATCTTGGGAAACAATATTATACAGGATCTCTTCCTTTCTTTTTTACCGTTTTTTTCTCTTTGAGATCTTGAAAATATGTCCCTAGTTCTGATTTTTCTGTTAAGAGAAATTTTTTTTTTCTTGACCACTAGAGAAATGCCTGGAATGCCTTTAATAATGATATCCACCAGTGCAAATTCCAAACCCTCTTACACCTTCTTATCCTGTATGATTCTTGGCTTTGTCTTTTGTAAATCTGCCATCAAAGGTCCACCTAATGTACCAGAGGCCTTTCCTTGATTCTTTTAATATATTGTGGGTTCCAATGTAGGTCTAGAATTGCGTAAGGCAGCCACACAAAATTCAATGAAACTACCCCACTGTTTAAAGCTTCTCTTGCCAACGTCAAGAACCCTGTTGTGAATCAACATTTTCACATATAACTCAAGCCTGTGATCACAAATGAAACATGGCCTTTTGGAGGACCAGTTGAAGCTGAAGCCAATAGGGCTGGAGCCAAACATCACACGCATCGTTTGCAACAAGCAAACACAAGGGGGAGTTTGCTAAATTGTGTGTTCTTCATAATTAAGGAAAAAAAAGAGGCCATGGCATGGGAAAAGTTCTGGAATTGGAGTTAGGGGATCTTCAATTAAAACCCCAGCTCTGACACTTGATGTATGTATGATAAAAGCAAAGTCACTTCATTTCTCTGGACCTGTATTTGTGAAAGGAGTGTGTTGGGCTACATAGTTCTAAGGTATCGTCTGATTTTAAAGTCTGTGCATCTGTGCCCTACCTATTTATCCTTCTGTGCATCTATCTATCCATCTATCTACATCCATCTGTCTATCTATCTACCTATCTTATCCATCCACTTTTATTCATCTCTCACTATCCATTGACCAATTTTTATTTGTTCATATATCTCCATCCATCTATTTTTTATTTATCTCTCTATTCACTTATTCACAATTGTTTAGTGAGGAAAGTCCCCTTCTCATACTTTATTACGCTTTGATGGTGACCAAGTTCTTAAAGATTAGCTCAGAGGAACACAAGCTCTGACAGGTCCTATCATGCTAGAAGACTTCAAGTATAGAATGTGTCTATCATCTAAGGATCAAACTCAAGTATAGAGACTCTTATTACTAGAAGACAGGCCACTAGGTGATGAGTTTCTTCATCAGCAATGCGTGAACTCATCTTATGCACCTCTTAGGAGTGCTGATTTGTATGAGTTAAAGGAGCATTCACACCAACTCACCCAGGTATCCTTGGAGAATCGGATGCATGTGAAGGAATGCAGCTATTTTTCTTTTACTTTTATGTCAATGTATTATGGGGAAAACAATCACTTAGGGGATTTAATGTTACATAGATCATTTCCACTAGGCACAAGAAAATGCAAACCTGAAATGCCGACTCTTCCCTTCTTCAAGGAATAAATTCTAACACATCCTTTAAAGACCAGCCAAGGTGCCACCTCCTCCAAAAAAACTTTCATGATTCTCCTGGTGTTAAATAACATTTCCCTAGGATTTTATGTGTCTTTATTTTGAATGACAGGTTCTAAGCACAGTAATGGTTACATAAGTGGTACATTAGAATTTCTTAGCAAATAGTAGTTAACTGACCTACTCTCTTCCCTCCCCCGCACCTTTCCAATGTCCTAGGAAGGCAATGTTTTGTATTTTGAATAGTGTGTTTTATATTCTATCTCCCTACTAGACCACAAACTCCCTAAATTAAGGATTTTATCTCATTTGAACTCTGCATCTCCCCTAATACTACTTATACATATTAGAGGCTCAAATAATTATTTGTTGAATGAATTAATGTATTTGTTGTGGAATGCAGATGGATAGATAGGAGTACACTCCCTCAAGTGACTTTTCGTTTTCTAATTAAAAAGAGGGATTCCTTGACTCTGTTCTATTCAGTTGTTTTTCAGTTGTGTCTTACTTTGCAACTGCTTTTGGAGTTTTCTTCACAAAGATGCTGGAGTGGTTTACTATTCCCTTCTCCAGCTCATTCTACAGATGGGAAAACTAAGGCAAACAAGGTTAGGTGACTTACCTAGCATCACACAGCTAGTAAGTATCTGACCCTGTTCTAGTCCTTTCCAAAGTCACAGTAACCATTTCATGGTACAGTAGAAAGAGAATCAGAAGGCATGGGTTCAAATTCTGTCCCTGAGGTCCTCTACTTATCTGACATTGGACAAGTCATTTAATCTCACTGAGGTTAAGTTTCTTTATCTATAAAATTGAAGAGTTTGAACTAAAGGACCTTTAAGATCTCTTCCAGTTGCTTTAGTTCTGGCAGACAAACAGTAGTGGCTACCACCAATAAGGTGGCCATATTTTGTTCCTACAGGTCTCTCCACAGAGAGCAGCCAGTTAGAATGCCATGTTTCTTTGTTGGATCAAGGTTTTATCTATTACACTTTATATCTCAGTGGGGAAAAGATATAACACATACCAATGAAATCAAGGGCATGAGGAATTCACCTCTTCTGGCTCCACTTTCTATTGTAGTATTGATAAGCATCAGTCAGGGGGGTCTGTAGGTTAACTCTAGAGAGCTTTGAATTTCTCCTGTTGTTCACATCAGAGCCACCAACACATCTTGATCTGATTTAAAGTCCTAGCCTGGAACTTCATGCCATTCAAAACACAGCAAGCCATTTTCCATGGGCTGGGGGCCATAAGGGTTTGTTAGATTGGCATTTTTAATAAATCTGGAGGGTAACTACAACATCGTAGGATTGTGCACTCCCGACAAACCACTATGTACGTCACCTAGCCTCTGCTCTCCTCCCCCCTTCCCTCTTACTTACCCATGCCCTTCAGGCTTTGGGTTATTATGTTTATTTTGGAATTTCCACAGTGTTTTGTGTTCATCAATTCTTTACCTTTTAAAACACATGCAGAGACAGACGAAGAAAAATGCCAAGCATTATGCCCTGGAACAAAACCCTCTGTGCTCAGATACTTTGGGGTAAAGAATTTTTTTTCTTATTTTTTAACATTTCATTTAAAGTTTTGAGTTCCAAATTCTATCCCATCCTTCCTCCCTTCTCCCCTCCCTGAGACAGTAAGCAATGAGATATAGGTTATACACGTACAATTATTTAAAACATTTTCATATTAATAATTTTGTACAAGAAGACTTGAATAAAAGAAAAAATAATATCATACTTCAGTCTGTATTCAAACCATATCAATTCTTTCTCTAGGGTTGGACAGTAAGCTTCATCATTAGTCCTTTGGGATCATCTTAGATCATCTCATTGTGAGAATAGCTAAGTCATGCATAGTTCTTCATCAAACAATATTGCTGTTACTGTGTGCAACGTTCTCCTTATTCAGTTCACTTCACTATGTATCAGTTCATGTAAGTCTTTCCGAGGTTTTTCTGAAATCATCTTGATTTGCATTTCTTATAGCACAACAATATTCTGTTCCAATCATATAACACAGCTTGTCTAGCTATTCCCCAACTGATGGCCATCCCTTTGGGTCAGGAATTTTTAAAAGGTGTTTTTGCATTCCCCTCTGTTCAAGTGCCTAGTTCGGTGGTAGACATATAGGGAATATCTGATATTTAATACTTGTGTGACTCTGAACCAATTACTTCACCTCTTGGGCCGTGGTTTTCTCACACACACAAAATGAGGAAGTTGGACCATATCATGGCCTAGCAATCTGTGGCTATGGGTTAAATACAGAAGAAATCATTCTTAGTATGGGCCATACAAAAAAGGGCAGTGGGTCAGATTTGTCCCACAGGCCATAGTTTGCCAACCTTTAGACTAGATGATTTCTAAGGTTGCCTTTTACTTTAAACTTGCAATTCTATGAGATAGGATGCCCCAGATCTGTGTTTCCATCTAGAAAGCAAGGACATGGGACTAGATGATCTCTGAGGTCACATCCAACTCTAGATTTGATAAGTTTCCTTCACCCCATGAAGTATTTTATAAGCATTTGATAAAGTGATTGGAATTTCCCAATTCTATAGAAGTACTGTATTTTTTGCTTGGGATCAATTTCTTAGGGTTAATTTTGTGGCTGTTCAGTTGTTTTTCAGTTGTATCCAACTCTTTGTGATCTCATTGAGGGTTTTCTTGGCAAGGATACTGAAGTGACTTGCCATTTCCTTCTCCAGCTCATTTTACAGATGAAGAAACTGAGGCAAACAGGATTTAGTGACTTACTTAGCTTCATAAAGCTATTAGGTGTCTGAGGCCACATTTGAACTCAGAAGGATGAATCTTGACTGTTGCTCTGTGCACTGTGACTACTTAACTTCCTCCAGGGTGAGTAGGAACATCAGTCACATAGACTTGGTGTGGATGTAACAAATTTTTCTGATATGAAGACTTGCTGTGTATATATCACAAACATTACAAATTCTTCTGTCTGGTTAAGGAAATAAGAAGGGTGTGTGTGTGTGTGTGTGTGCGCGCGTGTGTGTGTGTGTATGTTTTCTTCTTTTAATAAAGGCTTCAGCAATTAGTTTTGTTCTTGGCTTAAGGACCTCCTAAATTCAGAAATCAAAGGATCCATGCCTGGTCATTGATAGTTAGCTGAAAGCTGTCCTTGGTCTTCCTTTCATTTTATACCTTTTCAGTTCCTGCTTTCCCTTTTTTCCCTAAACCCTGGTTTCTGTGCAGTCTTCTAGGCTGGGGTGCTTTCAAGCTATAACACCAAGAAATCACTTACCAAAGAACCATGGTCCTGTTATAACAATCCTGCTTAGTGTCAGGCCAATGAGATGAATACAGGTTGTTATTGTGTTTGTTCTTCATTCTCCAAGAGGACTATGACATCAAGATGATGAGATGACTTGCAGTTGACTTTTTTTGAGTGAGGGAGAACTGTGTAAGGTCACCAGCTTCACATTCTCCTCCAGGGCCATCTGGGTCCAATGGCCTGATATTCATCAGGATGCTTCCTGGTGAATATCAATAATACTTCTTTGTTTCTGTTCAGTTGTTTTCAGTCATTTCAGGTTCTTCATGACCTCATTTGGGGTTTTCTTGGCAAAGAAATGGTTTGCCATTTTCTTCTCCAAGTCATTTGACAGATGAAGAAATCGAGGCAAACAGGGGTAAGTGTCTAAGGTCAAATTTGAACTCAGGAAGATGAACCTTCCTCACCTGCGGGCCTGGCACTGCAACAAGTAGCTAAGGACCTATAAAGAGACATGTTATTGAGCCTAGACTTATTGAGATCTGCCATAATGTAATGCATCTCTCTGAAGGTCCATAATAGTCTTGATGTCCTATGAGGTCTGAGGCCAAGGGATTTGCCACATTGACTCTATAGGTGCTCAATCCACTTTACTCAGAACGATTCAAAAGAAAGAAGAATAAATCTAAAATTAGGAGAACCTAGTTCCAATTTTGATTCTGCCATTTACCAAATGTTATAGAATGGGCCCCATTTTCTTCATTCATAAAATAAGGAAATTAGACTAAATGATTCCTAAGATGCCTTTGAGATCTGAGCCTGTGATATATTGTGATTTCTGAACTAGTAAGGATCATTGAAGGATGAATATTGTACCTTCTGCTACCTCCTGAGCCTAGACTGGTGTGGAGCATAGATCAACCCGGAAGACCTGATAGGACCTGACAGATTGGTTGGAATAAATGATTCTTTGGCTACAAGTTGAAAGCTTTTGGAAGTTGTATTCACTTTTTTATTTCAAAAGTTACTTATTAGGTTAGAAGAAGATGACCTTTCAGCAAAGAAGATATTAGATTACTTACCCTAATTCCTATAGAATAAGTAGAGTCTTTCTGGAGCAGACAATACTGCTTCTCCCAATTAAAACAAATAATCAAACAAAAACTCCAAGTATTGAGTTATAGATTAATTTTAATTAATATATTCCTCTTTCAAAATGGAATTGCTTCCTTGGGGTAGATTTCTTCCAAGCACAGGGCCAGGGCTCTGGAAATCCAATTGTTAAAATTTCAGTGTGAGCATTTATTCCTTAGAAATCTAAAAATGCTACATATCAGGGTTTGACTTATTTGGTTTGTTGATTGCCTAAACTTGAGATAGTGATGGAGAAAATGTTAATAATATGAATTAAACTTTGAAGTGTGTCAAATATACTTTTTTCATCCTTAGAGGGACAGTTGTTAAACAGTCAGGCCATCAATTATTTACACTTTAGCATGAAATCTTTTAATAATATCAGGAGTACAACTAGTGCAACTTGATCCCTAGACTTTTAATTAGGAGACAGTTTAAATTCTGATCCTGAAAAATACAACCTGTGTAACTTTGGGCAGTGAGGTTGGGGCAATTTAGATAGGTATAACCCCTACACCTAGAGGGAAAAGGAGAGACCTCAGATAAAAACATCTAGAGTGACTGGCAAATCCCCATCTATACCACTAAGTTTCAAAAATAATGTATCTGACTGTATTCAGTCAAACCATCAGCTTGTTCAAGCAAAGATCAATCTCAATACTAAATTTAAAGAAAGAATAAAAATAAAAGATAAGGCATGCAATTAAAATGACGCAGTCTGAGCTATTTAAATAAGGTTTTTACATTCTAAAATGTGAAATGGATAAAAGAACAGATATTAAAATAAAATTTCATTATATTCTACCAAAATTTAATGTGAATTAGTGTAAATCAGTTGCCACAATGAGAGGACCAAAGGAGCCTAGAAACTGTCCTGGACAGTATGTACTTGATCATCTTGAGGAGAGAGATTTCACAGTAGGAACAATACCAATTCAGAATACAAACTTATTTGTAAAACATTATTGGAGAGATTAGTGGAAAATTATGAGAAGTATATAGCATGTTATATATTGATAGATAAAACCCACATAAATAAAAACCTTTTATTATCCTCAACAATTTTTAAGACTATAAAGAGGGGTAGGTGGGTCCTGAGACCAAAAAGTTTGAGAATCTCTGCTCTACAGCTTTTGTCCTTCTTGATTACCTCTTCCTATTAGAAACTTTGTCTGCCCTTGACTTCAGAGACATAGCACTTTTTTTTCTTCTTCTACCTCTCTCTTGGAGACTTACTTTCTCCCATTATTCAGAAATGAAATGGTATGGTTCTTTGGGTAGAGAGGGAGTTCTCCCTCACTAGAGATCTTCAAGAAAAGGCTAGCTGACTACTTATTGAAAATATCGCAGAGTAAATTTTTGTTAGGTCATTGGAAAGGGAGCATGATGTATTGGACAGAGTTGACTTTGGAGTCAATCCATAGGTTCAGGGCATGGTTCTGACACAGACTGGCTGTGTGACTATGGACAAGTCACTTAAATTCTCTATGCCCCAGGTAACTTTCCAAGACTACACATTTTAGAACATTAGTAAAGGAGATTAGCTACATGAATAGAGGATATTTTCCTCCAATGATTTAATACTTTATTTTCCTCCAATTTACATGCAAAATAATTTTTAACATCCATTTTACTAAAATTTTGAATGTTAAGGATAAATATGAAACAAAAGTAATAGATGAGAGGAAAAAAAGTCTGTTAAAATTCCTAGAATAAGTCATTTGTTTTTTTCTATTAATGACAGAGGAGCCACCACATTTGAACTTCAGCAGAAACAACTTCAACATTTGATCTTTAACTGGTATATTTTGTGGAGAAAAAGAGTAACACTAAAGGAAGCAAAGATGAAAAGAGTAGCTGAGTTAGAGGTCCATGGTGGAGAAGACATAATTTTGATTAAATTGAGAAATCAGTTCTCAAGATATTTAAAAAAGAGGATAATGCCATATTTCTTGGAGGGAAATATGGATATAATTACTACCTTAGAAGAAAGCAATAAAATATCATAACTACTAACCCATATGACCATCTTTCCCATGTCTATAAATTTTTTTATGAGAAAACTTCACACAAATACATGTGTAATGAGAGCATCCTTGATGAAAATAAAAAAAAAAAAGAGGTAGGCTTTTAGGAATGATACATTTCTTTACCAACACATAATTTAATGAAAGGTATAACAAAACCTCATTGAACTTATTGTTTCCTGATTGTTTAAAAAGCATTTGATTTGGTAAACCAAAAAAACATCTTAAAGGCTCTTTAACAGGCAGCCTCTCAACCGTATATGAAAACCATAGAAGATTCTTTCAAAGTTACAAAAATATACATAAACTTATTCAAATCTCAAATTATTAATGCCAAGTGAGGCACAAAACAAAGAGATCTGTGACTGCCAAAAATCTTTTATTTTTTTTTCATGTAGGATGTCCATATCAGAGTTTAAATGGAAAAGAGTTTCTCTGTAGATGGCAAGATCTTTCAGACTTGCTCCTGTTTGTGGATGATATTGTTGTAATTGCTTCAAATTCTGAAATATCATATAGTCTTATAAATAAGATCTATAGTTGCTCAAAAATTGGGTCTAATTAATCACGTGGGGCCAATCAAGTGGATGGAAAGTAGTATTGTCCAGTCCAAGATAATATAATTGGATGGACAGCCTGGAGGGCATCTTTATCTATATCTATAATCCATACCTATATGTATCTGTATTTGTGTCTATGTCTAGAATTATATCTTTATGCGTGTGTATGTGTATCTATTTGTCTATCAGTATATTGATAAGAAAGTGCTGCCGATAATGTATTTTGATTTCTAGATAGCATTAAACAGAGTTTATCGTGCTATCTAATGGGATAATAGAGAAAGATGTGTTAGAAGATAATTAGGTTAGGTGAATTCAGACCTGATTAAATGACAGGGCACAAACTGTTATTGATGACTTCATGTTAACTTGGAGTGAGGTGTCTAATGAAGTGCTCCAGGAATCTGTCCCTGTGCTATTTAACATTTTTATCAATTACTTGGATAAAAGTAGAAAATACATTTTTGTCAAAAGATAACCAACAAAAGGTAACTTGTAGAATTATAGTGGGGACTCCCCTGAAAACAAAACAAAAAACGACAGGCTAGAATTATGGGTAAAATCTAAAAAACTTGATGTATAATGCCAACATAAAGTCCTCCATGTGAATTTTTAAAAATCAGTGTAGCAATTACAAGTTGGGAGAGCTAGACAAGAGTTTGCATGAAAAAGACCTGGGACTTTCAGCGGACTGCCAACTCAATATAGAGCAACAATGCAACATGAAGGCTAAAAAAAGCTATTGTTATCTTAGGCTATATTAAGAGGCATGGTGTCCAAATCATGGGAGATGATGACCTTACCATATACCCTGGCTTATTCAGATGAAAGCTGGAGTGTTTTGTTTAGTTCTGAGTCTTATAATTTAAGGACACTGACGAGCTACTGATTGTTCATAAGGTAAAGAGAAGGTTTTAATTTATGCTAGGGGTTAGCAAACATGACTCACAGGTCAAATATGGCCCTCCATCTGATTTTTTTTTTTAACATATACAATATTTTTAGCTCACAAACCATACAAAAAACAGGTGGTGGGGCAGATTTGACCCATAAGCTGTAGTTTGCTGACTGCTGGTCTATGCCATACAAAGACCAAATAAAAGAACCTGGGATGTTTAATCGGAAAAGTGAAGACTCTGAAGGGACACAGAATTATCTTAATTCTGC
Source organism: Potorous gilbertii (assembly GCA_028658325.1). Lineage (NCBI taxonomy): Eukaryota > Metazoa > Chordata > Mammalia > Diprotodontia > Potoroidae > Potorous > Potorous gilbertii. The sequence goes on along the minus strand of CM053769.1, from coordinate 363,894,367 downwards.
TTGACTCTGGTAGAGGGGTGGGAGGAGGTGGAACCAGGGATCATAAGTAAAAATTATTTAGAGGCAAATTTATAGGAATTTAAGGAAAACATTTTCCTAACTTTTAGAGCTTTCCGCAAATGAAATGAGGTACTTCAGGAAATTCAGTGATCCCTTCTATATCAATACTTTCCTCAAGGCAGGTTTGATACATGGTGGTTCGGCATAAGAAATTTAATAGGAATTTTTTGGCAGTTTTGCAGAAGCTGCAGACAATGCACAAAGGAGATCATACAGAAAAAGTTTAGAAATTTATGAGAAAACTCAAATTTACAAAATATGTGTGTTGTATTGTATAATATAAACTTATTTTATCTTTTAATAACATAATAATTTGGGCTTCCTCTTTGACATGAAGGGAGGTCCAAAAATTTTTACATGGATTTTCTAGATCATGGGGATGCTGTGCCCCTGACCTCTGAGATGTAGAAGGAATAATTGGAATGCACTCACTTAGACAGAATTTTCCAGAAGAAGGCAAGTATATAGTTTAGGGGAGGAAGTACTAAACTTAGACCTTGAAAGATGCAGCTTCAATAGGAAGGGGTTGGAAAGGTAGGGGGATGCCATGAAGGGGAATGATAAGGAAGAGTTAATCTGTTCCAAAAATGCAGGGTGGTACGCACAAGGTTATTGAGACTGAAGAGGGCGGCAGGGCAGAGAATAGTCTAGTTTAGCTGGAACATGGAATATTTGAATCAGAATCTCATAATTAGAAATGACTGTAGTTGTCATCTAATGCAACCCATGTCTGGATATGAATGCTTCTGATACAGGACCACTGCAGTTCAGAGAACAAATAAGGAGCATTCATCACAGATTGGCTGCTAGCGAAAGAGTAGAGAGGGGTTTCTGTCCAAAGAGCAAAATACTAGCAAAGCACTAGCATGGAGAAACCAATCATCCCTCTGTACTGGGAATTCATGCAGGTTGGTACCAAAACAGACATAAGGATAATCCATGTTCTTGGGAGGGGAGGTATCCTTTCAAAATTCAGGGGAGGATATATTGATTCTCTGTGAGTCCGGATGAGTTCTTTCCTATTGTTGGGACCCTGTAAGAGGCAGTAATGTAACTCATGGTGAATGGACAGGCTCCTGGAAGAGAGTAACCTGCCAGAGAAGTGGAAAGTGAGAGGAGGTCTCTTGATTCTTCATGAAAGTACTTTACTGTATAAAACTATTCAATTTTTAAAAAATGTTGTGAGCCTGAGTGCTTGTCTTTTTAATTAATATTTTATTTTCCCCCAATTACATGTAAAAATAATTAATATTCATTTTTTAAAATTAGTGATTTCCAAATTCTATCTTTCCCTCCCTCTCCTTCCCTTTTCCCTTCCCTGAGATAGCAAATAATCTGATATAGGTAATATATATTCAATCATGTGAAACATATTTCCATATTAATCATTTTATGAAAGAAAACTCAAACCAGAAAAAAAATAAATAAGGTGAGAAAGTGAAAAATAGTATGCTTCAATCTGAATTCAGACTTTCTCTGGAGACAGACAGACAGCATGTTTGATCATGAGTCTTTTGGAATTGTCTTGACTCATATTGCTGAGAAGAGCTATGACACTCACAGTTCTTCATTAAAAAATATTGCTGTTACTATGTGCAATATCTTCCTGGCTCTGTTCACTTCACTTTGCATCAATTCATGTAAATCTTTCCAGATTTTTTGGAAATTATCCTGCTTCTCGTATCGTATAGCACAATAGTGTTCCATCACAATCATATATCACAACTTGTTCAGCCACTCTTCAATTGATAGATGTGCCCTCAGCTTCAGGTTCTTTGCCATCACAAAAAGAGCTGCTATAAATACTTTTTGGTACAAATTTTCCCTTTTACCCTGAATGATGATAAAGAGAGTTATACTTGAGGGAAATCCCAGAAATGGAAATTTCTAGGTGGTGGCAACATACCAGAGAAGTGAGAGAGTCTCAAGTTATACCTAGGACCTTTATATCAGGAGGGAAATATTGAAATGAAGGTTAGATTTTCATTACCAGTACTTATCACAGCGCCCTGTATATGAGGTGTTTAATTAATGTTTATTGAAATAAATTAAAGTGGGGCAAATTTTTCCAGGCCCCTAGTTAATTCAACTGGATAGACTGGCTCAAAGGAAGCTGTTACCTTGAAAAAGGTAGTGTGGATTAATGGAAAGAGCAGTGGATTTGGAATCTGAAGACCTAGCATTTTCTAATTTTGTAACCTTGGGTTTAATTTTTCTGAACCTCTGTTTTCTCCTCTGCAAAATGAGGGAATTAGATTAGATATTATATCAGTTCACTTTAAGTTTTACAACGTATGAGATGATTATTCCATATAAAAGCATAGATAGAACCCGATTCTTCCAATCTATGCAGTCAGGATACTCTGAAATTCCCATGTCAAAGTCTTGAGATAATTAACCGAGGTATCAAGAAACATATATAGAGACTGACTTATTGAAAATAATTTTGTCAGATCTATAAGAAAATGAATCTTTCCCCATTGTCCAGTGGTCAAAGGATATGAATAAGCCATCTTCTGGTGAAGAAATCCAAACAATTTATAGTCATATGAAATAATTCTTTAAATCATTTTTGATTAGAGAAATGCAAATTAAAATAGCTTTAAGATATAATTCTATATCTGCCAGATTGGCTAAAATGATCAAAGGGGAAAGTGACAAATGTTAGAGTGGATGTGGAAAAATTGGGACCTAATTCATTGTTGGTGGAATTGTGAACTGATCCAACCATTTTGGAGAGTAATCTGGAATTATCCCCAAAGAGTTACTAAGCTGCCTATATCCTTTGACCTAGTAATGCCACTACTAGATTTATTTGCAAAGATGATTAAGGAAACAGGAAAACAACCTACATGTTATAAAATGTTTATAGCAATTCTCTTTGTGGTGGCAAAGAACTGGAAATTGGGGTAATGCCTGTCAAATGAGGAATGGCTGACCAAGTTGTGGTATCCAATTATGATAGAATAAAGCTGTGCTATGAGAAAGGATGAATTGTGCTATAAGAAATGATAATCTTAGAGAAACATGGAAAGATTTGCACAGAACAATGAAGGGAAATGAGCACGCTGTATAGAGACAGCAATATTATTGTAAAAACAACTTGGAGCGAATAAGTTATTTAACTATTATAAATACCCAAATTAACTATAGAGGATATATGAAGAAAATCTTTCTGTGAAAATCTAGAGAAAGAACTGATGAATGGAGGTATGTATAGAATAATTTTACACATATATACCTATTTGTGTCTAATGATAGCCATCTCTAGCAGGCTGGAGAGGGGCGTAGGGAGGATGGAAGAAAAAAATACTGATAATTTTGTTGTATATTTGAAAGGGATATCAAGTTCTATATAGAAGATTTGCAGTTTCATTGCAATCATCTTTTTTATGTACTGCATTATGGTTTAATTTTTTCCACAAATTAAAAATAAAATTTAATAATAAAAAAAAGAAGAAAATAGCTTTAAGTCAAAATCTCTTAGTGAGCCCAACTCTGTATGCTTTCAATAGGGTTAAGGTTTTCATTCCAACTCACAGCCCCTTGTTCCCTCAGCAAGAGAAGCGGGGAATGGGGCTGGAGGTAGGGGCTTCATTTTCCACTGAAGGAGTTTTATGCAGTGCTTACCTAGAAGCAGTAAGGATGCAAAGAACCTGATTTGCATTATTTATGATCTACAATTGTGTGGCATTTATGACCTGGCTGTAAACCATTTTACTCGGGGTTGAGAGTTGGTTCTTAACATCCTAGCCTAAGGCACATTTCTTTTGAGCAGCTGAAAAGAAATGATTTTTAGATATTCATAGATCAAGAGCTAGATTGGAGCTTGGAGGTCTTGGGGTACTCTCTCATTTTATACCGGAGGACACTGAGGCCCAGAAAGGAAAAAGGATTTGACCAAGGGCACATAACTAACCTCTCTCTCCTGACTCTAAGCCTATGGATCTTTCCACTGAGCCATGCTGGCATGCCTAGGAAAGCCTAGCTGTTTGTAAGATGAAGTCAAAGACTGAAGAAATTAGTTCAATCAATTAAGACCTTCAACGTGCTTTGCTGAAATATAAATAACTAGACTATAATCTGCTTCAGGGCAGGGATGGTGTCTTTTAGAATCTTAAAACTTTAGAGTTTGAAGAAACCCTTGAATTCTATTAATAGCAACCAGTACTGGAACTATGGCAAGGTGACTTGGGCTTTGCCCCAGGACAAAGAATTTAGAGGGTGTCCTTAAATTTAAAGGACTCTATCAGCACTTGCAGTCTATTGGCATGATACAAATAATCAAGTTTAGCATGTAACTAGCTAGGGTAATTAGTTAAAACAGGAAATGATGAGATACAGGATGAGGGTGATTCCTTCCTACACTCTCCTGATTCGTCCTCCTCATGCAGCAGCCTCATAAGTACTGGCCTCACAGCTAGTGATCCAGATCTCTCACTCCTTACCGTGATGGAGAGGTTCTCTTCCCTTCTCCCTGCCTCTGTCTCTCCTCCTCCCCACCGAGCCCCGTTCCTTAACTAAGGGTGAGGCTGATTGCCTGAGGCAGTCTGCTGTATTTGCCCCATATTCAAAAATTCCTAGTTACAGGTCTCATAATAACTTCCAGTTCTGTAGTCTGTTGAAGTGCCTCCCTGGCTTTTAGACTCTAGTGAGGGCTGTAAGGCAAGTACTACTATCCTTCAGGTGAAGAGACTGAGACAATGCAAGGAGAAATGACTTGTCTAAGGTCACAGCGGGAGGTGGAACCAAAACTCAGGTCTCCTAACTTCTACTTTTACTGTCCTACATATGATAATTATGTTCTGTAGTTCTCAGCATTCATTAATTAATCCATAAGCATTCATCAAGTGCCCATTATGTGCCAAGCATTGTAATAGGAGCTTAAAAGATACAAACCCTAAAATGACCTTTCTTTCAAGGAGCTAACATTCTTTTGGGAGGAGGGCAGAAAAGACACCATGTACATGTATAACTATATTCAGGAAATATGCAAAGTAAATATAAGGTCCCAGGGGAGGAAAGCTCAGGAAAGGCTTCATTTAGAAGTTAGTGCTTATACCACGCCTCACAGGGAGTGAGGGATTCTAAGAGTTGAAAGTAAGGAGGGAATATATTCTAGGCAGAGGGGGTTAGCCAGTATAAGGTCATGGGGACAGAAGGAATGCTAGTTAAGAGGAACAGAAAAATGGTCATTTTGACTGGATTGGAGAGTTCAGAGAAAGGAATAACCTACTGAACAACGAGGCTAGAAAGATAGGATGGGGTAAGGTTGTGAAGGGTTTCAGAAATTTGACATATAAATGATTTCTGACATATACATGATCCTAGGGGAGCCTCTGGAGTTTATTGAAGAGGGAAATGACCTGGTCAGATCTCTAATTTTGCAAAATAACTTTAGCAGCTGTGCAGAGGACAGGGAATGGGGAAAGACTTGAGACAGAGAAACCAATTAGGAGTTCATTGCAGTAGAGGCCATTAGGAAAGGTGATGAGGGCCTAAACTTGTATGGGGGCTATGTGAGTAGTGAGAAAGGAATGAGAGATGTTATGGACAAGCAACGAGATTTGAGAATTGATTGATTACGTGAGATAAAGAAGAGTGAAAAGTCAATTATAATGCTAAGATCTTAAGCCTGAGTGACTGGAAGGATGGTGAGGTCTTTGAGGGAAATGAGGAAGTTCCGAAGTGTGGTGGGTTTTGGGGATAAGATAATGAATTCTATTTTGCATGTGTACCATTTTGAATTGTCCAATGGACAGTTGGTGATAGGGGATTGGAAGGTGAGGAGAGAGATGGGGGCTGGTTCTGTGTATCTGTTAGCATCTTCATAGAGATAATTAAAAAAAGGAAAAGCTATTGAGATCACCAAGTGAGAGAATGTAGAGAGGTCGGTTCAGGCCAGAACCTTGAGGCTACAACCATAGTTCGAATGCATGGGTATGGATGATCATTCAGCAAAGGAGATGGAAGAGCTGGGAGGAAGGAAAGCTAGGAGACAGGAAAATGTAAGAAAAGAGACTATCCAGAAGGAAAGAGCTGACCAACAATATCAAATTACCACAAACACATCTATAAGTTTGAGCATTGACAAAAAAGCCATGAGATTTAGTAATTAAGAAATCATGGATAATTTTGGGGAGAGCAGTCTCCATTGAGTGATGAGGTCAGAAGTCAGATTGCAAAGAGTTGAGAAGTGAGTGAGAAGGGAAGTGGGCTAGGCTTCAGGCAAAGTTTGTTGCATAAATTAATAAACCATGAATGTCATGGAATTGTAGGTTGGATGATTTATGTAAACATTTCAATTCCCTCCTTTATTTTTTGTTCATGTGGACAGAACGTTAAATCATGTGGGACACTGGGCCTAACCTTTCTGTGTTTTTGTTTCCTCAGCTACACTGAAATGAGAGACTATTTGTAAGGCATTTTAGTGCACTGACTGGTACATAGTAGGCACTTAATAAATATATATTCTTTCTCTCTCTCCTTCTTCTTGTATAGTACAGAGATGACTCTCTACTTTATGAAACGTTTTCTAGGGCTAAAATCCTATGGTCCTATTCCAGTTACTTTAAATGTATCCTGACACAGTCATTTCAGAGCATTGTGATGTCCATCACTTGCTTAACATTCTTATTTTGAACTAAATATATCATTACAAAACACTTTGGCTACTTCCTAAATCCAGCAAGAGCATGGACAAGGCTAGAAGACGTGTTTGATTCCCGCCAATGCTACCAGCTCACAGTAGCTCAGCATGTGAACCCCATAGACAAGTAATTTAATTTTTGTTGGCCTCAGTTGTACTTGTCTGTTAAGGATAAATACCTTCCTTGTTACAGAGTTGTTAAGTAGATCAAATGAGACAATAAATGTGAAAGCTTTGTAAACTAAGCACAATACTAAGATATTATCAAGATGGAGCAACAATGGTCAGTTCCAGAAGTGGTCTCTCCCTCCCTGTGCAACAACTAGTACACAGGTGTTCACTCAGTAACAGCTGACATTTATTTGGAAAGAAGCCGGCATAATCATGGCTGGTGCTGGAGTCAGGAAGACTTGGTTCAAGGCCTGCCTCTGATAATATACGTGACCCAGGGTAAGTCACTTAATCCCTGTCAATTTCAGTTTCTTCGTCTATAATAATGGGATAAATAATAGAGCACAGTGCTATGTAAACCTTAAAAAGATATAGATATACAATCATCATTCACTGTTATTAATTATTATGCCTCTCTGCCACAGATGACTAAAACAGTAAGTTACAAAGGCCATTCAATCTATTATCAATGTAGTTTTCTTATACCAATATGTTTACACACACACACACACACACACACACACACACACACACTTTCTGTTTCTATTTACATCTACATACACACAATCACCAGGGGGAACTTGTAGGTAAGACAGGTCCCTCAGTCCCCAAGAGCTTTAGGCACTGAAAGTCTTAGGGCCTTGAAAGTGTTGCTGACATTCTCAAGGTCTCTCTCAAGAACTTTGGATTTGATTGTGCAACATGGGAGACACTGGCACAGGACCGCTCATCATGGCATGCCCATATTGGAAAGGGTGCTGTGCTCTTTGAGCAAAGCAGAATTGAGACAGCAAAAGTAAATGCAGGATGCACAAAATTGGGATATCCATACCAAATATCATATGGACTATCTGTGCCCAGCCTGTGGTAGAGCATTCTGTCTGATCAGCCACAGTCAGACACACTGAAATTTCACTTTACAACGGTGATGTCATTTTGGTCCTCTTAGAAGGCGAAGGACAACAACCAACCATATTTTGCAATAGCAGAATTACCAGGTTTGCAATAGTATAAACAAGAAGCCCTAACTCCACAGGTGCATAGCCATTAGTCAGTCAACAAACATTTACTAAGACTTTCTATTACACACCAGGCACCATGCTAAATTCTTGACCCCTTTCCTGGAGGCTAAAACCCTATTCTTCAAGATTCTGCTTTATGACTCCCATGTATACAGAAAAGGATTTGAATCTAAGAACTATCTCTACAAGGATTATGGAAAGGAAACCAATGAGCAAATAAGTGTCTCTCTTTCTCCCTATCTCCCTCTCTCTCTCTCTCTCTCTCTCTCTGTCTCTGTCTCTCTCTCTCTCTCTCTCTCCTCTCCCTCCCAACGTCGCGCTGCATGCAAAATCAAAAACAGGGTCATTATTCATGGCTATTTTAGATAATGAATAGTGAAAGTAAATAAGTAAACAAACAAAACAGAAAAATTGTTTAGGTTTTGCAGAAGGAAAAATGCAAGGTAAGGGCTTCTTCCTCTATGGAGAGAGGAGGAAATAACCTTTCTGAAGGTTCAAATCTTCACGCTTGTCTTTCTAGATCTTGTTTGGCTCTTTCTTTGGAAGTCGATTTTCTTTCTGTTTTCCTCCAGGGCAGCTGTTCCAAACTGTTTTCTTCTTCTCACATTTCCTGCAGCAGTCTCTCAGCTGAATATTATGCCTTACGATATGCGTAAACCGAGGCTATTCACCTTCTTTTCCCTCTTCTTCCCGTCTTCACTTTATATCCCCTTGATATCATCATCTAATATCTCCTAAAGTATTCCAGTCTTTGATGAAGATGTGGCCCGGCCAACCCCTTTCTATGTACCCAGCATCACATCTCCTCTCATCTTCCAGGAGATGACTCCCACTGTCACCTCCTGCTAATTCTGCGTCTTTCTCCGTCTATTACTTCTCTTTTGCCTTCAAATACGCCCAAGTACCTCCTGGCCTTAAAAAAAGAAGCCTCATTAAATCCTACCATCATCTCTAGTTATCATCCTATGTCTCCTCTCCCCTTCTCCTTTAAAAAAAAGGATTCAAATTCGTAGAATTTCAAACACTTGGTTCAACTTTTCTATAGAGAAAAATGAGTCAACTAACTTTGTACCTAGAAAATTCTCCTTCATTTTAATGAGGTCTAAAGAAATGACTTCCCCAAGGTCACACATGCCATTAATATCTAAGACTGAGATTCACTTAGTGATGTTGATGCTAAGATTGTGTATCACTGATAGAGTCTTAAGTTTTTAGGGCTATATTATTGGTAGAAGACCATAGGATCATAGATTTGGAGATAGAAAGGATGCTAAGAATCATCTCCTCCCCTTTTAAGCTAAAATCCTTGAGAAAACTGTCTTGTGTTCAGTGCCTCCTCTTTCAGTGTCTTCTTAGCCCTCTGTAGTTTGGTGGATTTTTAGTCTCATCATGCACCTGAAATTACTCTCTCCAGTGTTACCTGTGATCTCTCAAATACCAAATTGGATGGCCCTTTGTTAGTCTTAATCTTTTTGACTCTTGCAGTATTTGACACAGACTCTCCTGGACTGCTGGCCTTTTTGGGTTTTTGGAACCCTATTCTCTTCTGATTCTCCTCTTACCTATACTATGGCTCCTTTTTAGTTTCCTTTGCTGGCCCATCATCCATATATTCATTTCCCCTTTAAGTATAGTCCAAGTCTCTGTCCTTGACATTTCTTTCTTGATGATGTCATCTCTTCCATGGGGTAAATTATGATTCCTATGTAGATAACTCCTGGATCTATACATCTAGGACTAGTCTACTTCCTGACCTCATGTAGTGCCAATGCAATATTCATAGTGCCTACAGCGACTATGAATACACCAATGTAATTCTGAGTTGCAAAATATAAGACTCTCCACATGGAAGACAGAACCAAAACATTAATTTAAACACCAAAAAGCTGAATCCCAGCACCAGAAAGCCAAATCCATCATAGTACCAGAGAAATCTATACAAAGTAACAATGCAAGGGGCACCATCATCCCCAAGTCTTTCCCCTGCTAGGGCTTTCCCACAGTTTGCTTCCTGCTTCCTCTCTCTCCCTCAACTCTAACTGCTGTATCCAACTTCCTCTCAGCTCTGCTCCACCTTTTCTACTCTGCCCTTCCTGCTTCACCCATTGGACAAGCTTCTCCCATCACAGACTCATGTGACTCAGGCTTCCATGTGACTCAAGCAGGTCACATGGTCCTATTAATGGATGGAACAGATCTTCCCATTATGTAAAAATACATTAACAATACACCTCATCACACTTAACGTTTTTTTTGAGTCTACCAGGGTTAAATGACTTGTCCAGGGTCACACAATAAGTGTCTGAGACCAAATTTGAACTCAGGAAGATGAGTCTTTCTGACTCCAGGCTCTGTGTTCTATCCACTGTGCCAATTAGCCACCCTAGAAGATAACTTAGATGATTTTTTAGCTCTGCCTGACACTATGATCTTCCTTGCTCTTGCCATATATATGTATTTCTTTAATGGCCTCCTATGCTTTTGTTCTTCTTAGTTATTTACTTCTTATGTGTTACAGCCTACTCACACCACCATATGATTTTCCACTGTCCTCTGGTTGATCCTCAGTTTTAATTTAGAGACTGCTGTACTCCATGATTCATAGGTAGATATAAGGAGTTCTTAGCTTATTGGTGAATTATATATAGTTTTTCTATTGTTAAAGATTCTTTCTTAAAAGCTCATTCCTTAATGTTTTCCAGCCAGTTCAATCCAAGGGCATTTTTAATTTTAGTTTTTTGAGAAAGCTGCTAGTGAGTGATTGGGATTATTTGATTGGGAGGGCACACCCATTCTAGTGAATTTGCCTCTATACCAAGTTCAATCTACCTTAAATTTGCCTCAAACCAGGGAAATTCTGAGTTTGGTTTTGCCTGGAAGGCATGAGTACTTTCCAAGGGGTGAAAGTCACAAAGAAACAGATTTCCAAACCAAAAGAAAACAAGGGAGATTTTGTTCACAATATCAGATGAATTGACAAAGAAATGGAGGGATTTGTGAGGTAGTGAGTTTCCTATTCATTAAGATTGTGGATAATCACTTTCAGGGATGATGGAAAGAGGACTCATTCATCAGATAGCAGGGTGGACTAGATAACCTCTCAAGTCCTTTCCCTTCAGGGATGCTACGGTTACCTAAAGCAATTTAATAGCAATCTCTAAGCATAGAGACAGAATTCACAGGGTTATTTTGGGGAAAAGCAATTCTTTTCAGTTCAACAAGCACTACTGGGTGCAATGTACTACCTGCATGTTGACTGAATTATAAAATGTTTGGTAGGGATTGGTTACTACCTCATGGAGTCTAGAAGGGGGAAACATGAAGGATCAGTGATTTGCTCAGTCTGGGAAATTCCCAAGAGGGATGAACTCGTTCCACTAAAGTAGATTGCAGCCTTTCTGTGACTTAAAAAGGTAGTCCCAAGTAGTTGGCCAAGCTAGAGACAAGTTTGCTGACTTCTCCAAGTTCACAGAGCTAGTAAGTATCAAAGATAGGATTTGATCAATGGTCTTTCTGGTTCATAAGAGCTAAATCTGGTATGCCAAGCTGTCTCTTTAGTAGAGGGAATGTGACACAAATAATTACACGTATTTTTTGATCTATAATACGATTCCATCAACGTAGGGCATTCAGGGTGAGAAAGCACCTTCAACCAATGCACCACAGGTCCCATATTTACTGTCTTAAGGAGTAGCCTGGGGTCACTGAGAGTATAGATAGACTGGGGTCATACAGCCAAAACTGAACTGAGGCTTTCCTGACAGAAGATTATCTGATTAACCATGTGATTCTGATTCTGGATGACATAGATACATTGAGACAAATGTGACAAAAAGCACTAGTTTTGGAGGTAGAGGGTTTGAGTTCTAATTGTGACACTGTGGTTTATAAATTCTAGCAAGGTACTTACCCTTCTTTTGAGTTTAAGCTTTTATATCTTCAAAAACAAAACAAAAACTAGAGGATTACATTAGGTGACCTTTAAAGTCTCTTGCAGATCAAAATTTCATGACATTCTAAATTTGGATCTGTTAACTCCTTGATTTGGGAGTTCCCTTCAAATATGCAGACCACAACTGAGTGATAACCCAGTGAACTGGATGGAGGTCTTTCTTGATTCCTCCCAATGGGATTAGTGGAACACTTTGGCAGAACACTCATCATTCTTTTTCCTTGTTATTTGAATAGACCATATCATGTCTCTTTCTTTTTACACACACACACACACACACACACACACACACACGCAGACACACACATTTCCAATTACATGTAAAAATAGTTTTTAACTTTTTTTAAAAAATATTTTGAATTTCAAATTCTTTCCCTCCATCTCTTCCTTCCCCCCTACTTGAGAAGGCAGACAATTTGATATTGGTTACCCATATGAAGTTATTCAAAACATTTCCATATTAGTCATGTTATGAAAGCAAAAAGATCCCCCTCCTCCCACCACCCAAACCAAGGAAAATTAAGTAAAAAGAAGTATGCTTTGATCTGCACTTATACTCCATCAGTTCCTTCTTTGGAGGTGGATAGGATTTTTCATCCTAAGTCCTTCAAAATTGTCTCAGATCATTGTACTGTTGAGAAAAGTTAAATTGTTCACAGCTGATCATTGTGCAATGTTGCTATTACAAGTACACTCTCTTCTCCTGGTTGTCATTCTGCTCACTTCACTTTGCATCAGTTCATGTAAGTCTTTTCAGGTTTTTCTGAAAGCTTCTTGTTTATCGTTTCTTATAGTACAATAATATTCCATCACAGTCATTTACCATAACTTATTTAGTCATTTCCCAACCAGTGGACATCCCTTCAATTTCCACTTCCTGCCACAATAAAAAGAGCTGCTATAAATATTTTTTTGGTACAGAAAGGGCCTTTTCCTCTTTTTTTTCTTTTCTCAATCTGTTTGGGATACAGATCTAGTAGTGATATTGCTGGGTCAAAGGATATACATGGTCTTATAGTCCTTTGGACATACGTCTGAAATTGCTTTTCAGAAGGGTTGGATAAGTTCACAACTCCACCAATAATGCATTAGTGATACAATTTTCTCACATCCCCTCCAACATTTGTCATTTTCCCTTTCTGTCATATTAGCTAATCTGAGAGGTGAGTGGTAGTACCTCAGAGTTGTTTTAATTTGTATTTCTCTAATCAATAGGTAGCTAGGTTGCACAATAAATAGGATGCTGGGCCTGAAATCAGAAAGACTTATCTTCCTGAGTTCAAATCTGGCCTCAGATATTTACTAGTTGTGTGATCCTGGGCAAGCCACTTAACCCTGTGTGCCTCAGTTTCCTCATCTGTAAAATATAAGCTGGAGAAGGAAAATGACAAACCATTCTAGTATCTTTGCCAAGGAAACCCCAAATGGGGTCATGAAGAGTCAGGCACAACTAAAATTACTGAAAACAACAACAAATCAGTAGTGATTTTGAAAACTGTTCATATTCTTTGACCATTTATTCAAGACTTGTATTTTTATACAAGTTTTGCATATAATTGAGAAATTAGTTCTTCATCAGATAAACTTGCTATTAATTTCTCCTCCTTCTCCCACATACACACAGTTAGGAGTATTGTGTATTTCCCTCCATCCTATTCCTCCCATTTATTCTTTCTCCTTTCACCCTCTCCCTCTTCAAAAGTATTTTGCTTAATACATCTACCTCCTCCAATCTGCCTTATCTTCTATTATCCACCTCCCCCTTCTATTATCCCCTTTTCTTCCTTCATTTCTGTAAGGTAAGATAGATTTTTATATGAAATTGTGTGTATACGTTATTTCCTGTTTCAGTCAATTGCAATGAGAGTAAGGTTCAAGCATTGCCTGCCACCTACCCCACCCTATCTTTCTCTTTACTGCAAAACTCTTTTGTATCTCTTTAATGTGAAATAATTTACCCCATTCTACCTCTCCCTTCTCTCCGTGCATCCCTCTTTCTGATTCTTTTATTTTTTTAGACATCATCCCATCATCGTTAACTTACACCAATTCCCTCTATGTCTAGGTATACTTCAAATTGTCCCTATAATGATAAAGTTCTTAGGAGTTACATGTTTTATCTTTCCATGAAGGAAGATAAACAGTTAAACCTTGCTAAAATTTCCTTATAATTTCTTTTTCCTGCTTACCCGTTTATGCTTCTTTTGAGTCTTGTATTTGAAAGTTAAATTTTCTATTCAGCTCTAGTCCTTTTATTAAGAGTACTTGTAAGTTCTCTATTTCATCAAATATCCATTTTTCCCCCATCTGAATGATTATACTCAGTTTTTCTGGGTAAGTGATTCTTAGTTGTAATCCTATCTCCTTTGACATTTAGGATATCATATTCCAAGTCCTCTGATCCTTTAATGTAGAAGCTTCTAAATCTTGGATTTTTCTGACTGGCTCCATAATATTTGAATAGTTTCTTTCTGGCTACTTGCAATATTTTCTCCTTGACCCGGGGGATCTGAAATTTGTCTATAATATTCCTGGGAGTTTTCATTTTGAGATGTTTTTTGGGAGGCAATCAGTGGATTCTTTCAATTTCTGTTTTGTCCTCTGGTTCTAGGATATTAGGGCAATTTTCCTTGATAATATTTTGAAATATGATGTCCAGGCTTTTTTTTTTTTTTGATGATGGCTAAAGGTAGTCCAGTAATTCTTAAATTATCTCTCTTCAATCTATATTTCAGGTTAGTTGATTTTTCAATGAAATATTTTGCATTTTTTATTTTTTGTCATTTTTTAAATTTTGTTTTATTGTTTGTTGATGTCCCATGGAATCGTTAGCTTCTATTTGCCCAAGTCTAATTTTTAAGCAATGATTTTTTTTTTCCAGTAAGTTTTTGCATCTTCTTTCCAATTGACCAATTCTACTTTTTAAGGTGTTGGGGTTTTTCAGCAAATTTTTGTATATCTTTTTCTATTTTTGTGCTTCCTTTACCAAGCTGTTGATTCTTTCTTCATGATTCTCATGCTTCACTCACATTTCATTTCCTATTTTTTCCTTTAGCTCTCCAATTTGAGTCTCAAAATCCTTTTTGATCTCTTCTGGGAATTCTTTTTGGGCCTTAGACCAATTCACATTTTTCTTTGAGTCTTTGGATGTAACACTTTTGACTTTGCTGTCCTCTTCTGAGTTTGTGTTCTGATCTTCCCTGTCACCATAGTAACTTTCTACAGTCAGGTTCTTTTCTGTTGTTTGCTCATTTTTCCTGCCTATTTCTATTTTAACTTTATGTTAAAATTGGGCTCTACTTCTGGGATAAAGGGGCACTGTCTTAAGTTTCAGGTTTTTTGTACTGCTATTTTCAGGCATAGTTTTGGGGATCTGTAAGTTTTCAGTTCTTTCAAGATCTAAGGAGAGAGGTGGTCTGTACTGTCCTGTGCTCTTGTGTGTAAGTGACCACAAATATACTTTTCTGTCCTGGAACTGTGACCAGAGTCCCTACTTCTGCTAATACTTCTTCCACCCTGAGACTGCAGGTTGGAACTGCAAATGGGTAATTCAACAGAGTCTTGTCCCCAGTGCCAGAAAAAGGTCTCCTATAATCTCCTGACCACTTGCTCTACCCTATTACTCTCTGTGGGTTAAGAGCTCCTGAAGCCGCTGCTGTTGATTGAGTTGCCCCAAGCCCTGTTGCTTGCTTGCAGGACATAGTGTATGTGAGATTTTGCTCCACTCTCATTCTAGTAAGATGGAACTTATTGCAGACCTTATAAGTTGTCTTGGGCTAGAAATTATTTTCATCATGTCCTTTTGTTGGTTCTGCCACTCCAGGATTTGTTTTGTGGCATTATTTTAAGTTTGGAGGAGAATTTGGGAGATCTTGGGGAATCCCTGTCTTTCCTCTGCCTTCGTGGCCTCCTCCATATTCTCTTTATACCATATAATTCCTTGATGACAGCCTTTACTCATCTTCTTCAAAGCCACACATTGGTTATATGTTATTCACAACCATCATATGCCTCTCCATTGTCCAGTGTAATTCTTATATTTCATGCCTCAGAGCTAATGCTGTTTCATATCTGTTGCCAGACTCAAATACAGTAAATTTTTAGTACTGAAAATTTAGTATTAAAAAATTATAGGAAGCATGGGGGCTGGAAAAGGTCTTTGCAATTTTCTATACTCTCCTTATGTTCAGTCTTGGGCCCAGTTTTGCTGTCTATCTGTACTTTTTGCCCTGAATATATTTAATGTTATACAAGCAACCTTCAAATACATGGTGAAATCTGGGCAATAGACTTTCTTCATCCACTTGTTTTTTCCTGTATGGATGGACATACCAAATTCCTTATAATATAAAATAATACATGAGAATACATTACAAAGTTAAAAACAAAGTGTTTCATGAGGTTAAGGGGAAGAACATCCAGTTAAGCCTTTGTCTCCTGAAGAGATGATGTTTGACTTCCTAGAGAAGACAGCTTTTGAGTCAGACATTAAAGCATTAATGGCAGCACTTCATGGCATAAAGTAGGAGAGGAAGGCTATTCTGCAAATAGAGTACAGTGTGAGCAAAGTTGGGAGGGGAGAATATTATTAAACCAATTGCAAGAATTTACTCAGTACAAGTGAGCTTTTCATTTCTCATTGTGTCACTATTGTCACTGAAAATAGCTGTTCTCAGGCTACTTACCTGGAGGCAGATTCAACTGTCCACTCATGGTGAGACTGGACACAGGATAACAAAGTATTTTGAAGCTGACATATCACTTTTCTTATTCCTGGCCTATCCGTTAGTTAATATAAGAATAGTTACCTACATTTTACAGATAAAGAAAATGAGAATCAATAAGGTGAAGGATTTTGTCCATGGCCATGTTAGCCAATAGCACAGACAGAACTTGAATAAGGAAGGAAATCATCATTTATTAAGCACCTACTATGTGCCAGTCGATAATGCTAAGCTCTTTTTATAAATATCACATTTGTTCCTCACAAAAACTCTGGAGGTAGTGCATTATTATCTACATTTTACAGATGAGGAAACTGAGGTAGATAGGGGTTAGGTGACTTGCCCAAGTGACTCCAGGGAAAGTAATGAATACAGTTTGGATTTGAACTCAGGTTTCCTTACTCTAGGTCTGGCACTCTGCACCATGTTACCACTAAGTCTCAGGTCTAAGGAGTAGTCTTTCTATACTAAAAAAACCCTAAAACTTTCACTTAGTAGTAGGAGAGGGCAAAACAAAAAACCCATACCCAACAATTAGAAAACCATTTTGTCTCTACCAGGCCCTGGTTAAAATGCAAATACCCCTGAAGGATAAACACATTAGCCCATTATCAGTCATCCACACCTCAGCTGCAGGTTAGTTTATCAGATAACCCTTGGTGTTGTAATTTTTGAAGAGTAAAGAGAGGGCCTCTGAAGGCACAGATCTAAACATAGAATCCTAAGATCTAGGGCTGGAAGCAACCTTAGAGATCACCAAAATCTAACCCTCCCTCATTTTAAGATTTGGAAACTGGCCTAGAGGTTTGCCCAGGGTCACATAGTTTTAGTAGTTGAACCAAAGTCTGAATTCGAGACCTATGACTCCACTGAGGAAGGAAGAATCAATGCTGATTGGAGGTAGAGATTGGGTCAATTAATGGTAGTACAGTGAGCAGTCCTGGACAACAGGGGGATTCTGGGTACCTTTGAATTTGGGGGCACCAAAGGGAGATGGGACCCTGAACACAGATTTCTCTATCTTGACAATAAGGGCCAGCCCTGATAGGCCCCATGGTGTCCCAACCCATGTTGAAAGGACAGCCCTAAGGAAGATGCCTCCGCTCCTATTTAATGTTTTCCAAGTTTCATGCTTATATTAAGCAATTACCCTGAATTTACCACACTGTTTCAATACATGTGACTTAGCTAATGAAAAAATAGTTACAGCACTCTTCTTATCTTTTCAATGTAAAAGATAATTTGGGGTTCTAATGTGAGGAGTACAGTGACTGTTTATCCTGAGCTCAGAAACTCTCAGGAAGTCCAGCACAGATTCACTGAAAATTTTTGGAAAAAAGTAGCTTCCTGCCTTTCCTTGGGGCTGAGGAAAGAATGAAGTCTTAGTCATGGAGCAATCAACACCTGACATCAAAGCTCCCTCTTGTGGCCACAATTGGGAAATATTCCTGTTGTCTTAGGCAAGAATCTGGCTCATGGATGATCCAGTTCAGAGAATGCTGATGAAACGAATCTGAAACAAAGGAGCTGGAAGTTGAAAGCTTAGCTAAGCGTCTCCACACTTGCACCATAAGTAACTCCATTGCTTCCCTATTGTACAATAATGCTCCATGGCTGTAGAAAGACTTGGTTGTCTCCTCAGCCCCCAAGGGGAGAGCAGAAGGCAACTTACCCTTGTTGTAGGATAGAAGACACGGAATTATACTGAGGATACAGTAAATTGCCTGGCCCCAGTGTGCAAGGGCACTGAATTTGGAGTCAAACTCAAGCAATCAGTCAGTCAGATTTAGAATGTGTCAGACACTACTAAGTGCAGGGCTAAGGATACAAAGAAATGTAAAGGTTTCAACCTGAGCTCCTCCATAGACATCGCAACTGTGGCATTCTCATCCTGAAGTCTTGGTTTCTTCATCTATAAAACAAGGATAACAAGAATTTGTGCTATTTTTTTTTTACAGGCTTTTGGTGAGTATCAAATGAGATGTAGTTTGCCTCAATTCAACAAATGTATATAAAGGCATGCTATCGGCCAAGCAATAGGGATTTCTTTTTGTCCTGACTTGTGGTTTCATCAGTGTAGGGAACTCTCAGTAAGAAAACTCCCTTTACCAATGCAGATCTACAACTTGGATCTGAAACTTATAGTCTTACCGTCCCAAAGTGACACTGAGAAGTAGTTTGGCAGTCTATCTAAGACCTCAGGTAAGAGGTAATCTGAATCTGAAGTAAGAACTGAACCCAGTGTTTTCTGACTTTCAAGGCAGTTGTATATCCACCACACCATGTTCTGTCTCAGGCAATGGGAGATCAGATCATGTGATCATAGATATAGCTGTAGTAGGACCCTCAGAAGCCATGTAGTCCAACCTCCTTATTTTATAAGGGAGATGAAGCCCAGGGCAATTACTTGCCAAAGGTCATGATAAGCATAACAGGTGGAATTTGAACACAGAGTCTCTGAATTCACTATGTTGAATGAAGCAAAACTATGCCTTCTTTCAAGGAACTTACAACATCCTGGGGGAGGGGAGCACACAACATGTGAGCATAAATATTGGGCATTCAGGAAGGATCTATGACTTCCTCAGCATAGAGAACTTCCTTCACTAAGAGCAGATGACTATGACTTAGAAAAATCCTGGGAGTGACTGAGACCCCAAGGAATTTGCTGATTTCACCAGGTTTATGCTGATCTTCTGGACCCTAGGCTCTGTATTCTATATACTCTGCCACAATAACTGACAAGAGTAAATTTGGTACTATGGAAATTAAGATAATAAGCAGTTATGTTATTATTCCTAATTGTCCATAACATTTACAACATGTGACATATATTTTAGGACTGATTTCTAGTCTCCCTAGATGCTAACTCCTTTCCTTCTCAGAGACCTTTCCTTTTCTCTGTATACACACAAACTCTCACAGACATGCCTGGTTGTTTATATGTTATCTCATTAGAATTTAAACTTTTTGAGGGCTGGCACTAAATGTTTGCCTTTTTAAAATACATCCTTTAGTACATGGTGTTGGTGTTTTTCAGATGTTCAGTCATGTCTTACTCTTTGTCACCTCATAGCATGCCAGGCCCTTCTATTCTCCACTATCTCTTGAGGTCTGTCCAAATTCATGTTCATTGTTTCCATGAAACTATCTGTTCATCTCATTCTCTGTCATCCCCTTCTCCTTTTGCCTTCAATTTTTCCCAGCATCAGGTTCTTTGCCCAATGAGTCTCATCTTCTTGTTATGTGGACAAGCTTCATCTTTATTATTTGACCTTCCAGTGAATAGTCTGAATAAATTTCTTTTAAGTATTGACTGATTTGATCTCCTTGCTCTCCAAGGAACTCTCAAAAGTCTTTTCTAGCACCACAATTTGCAATTGTCTATTCTGTGGCACTCAGCTTTCCTTATGGTCCAATTCTCAAAGCCATACATTGTTACTGGAAAAACCATAGCTTTAACTATATGAACCTTTGTCAGGAAGGTGAGGTCTCTGCTTTTTAGTATACTGTTTAGATTTGCCATAACTTTCCTTCCAAGGA
>CM053769.1:363841962-363873746 GCA_028658325.1 Potorous gilbertii | reverse complement strand
TATATTCCAGGTTATCTTGTCTTTACAAATTAAGGTCATGGAGCAAAGAAGAAGAAAGTCTGTTATAACTTGCCTTAAGTATCCTTCCCTACCCTAATCTGTCTTCTATTCATTAAAAGATCTTGTGAAATCTTACATTCTTCATGCATGATGGATGAGTTTTCTTATGATTTGTACATAACATAGTAATCTCTTCTTCCCTTATCATCTGCATATATGAATACCACACGTTAACCCTTTTCCATCACTACCTTTCCCCGACACTCGCCAGCTTTAATTTTTCTGACAGGTAATATAAATAGAAGAAGACTTCTCTTTAACACTCTGGGATACATGTGTTTGGGTAGGAAGAAATTTCACAAATACAGAAAAGAAAATGATATGTTAATGTATATTTGTCTGACGAATATCATGAAATTTCTAAATTGGAAGGAACCTCAGGAGTCGTATCATCCAATCTACACACCTGACAGAGAATATCCTCTATGATATCTCAAATGACATCATACTTCTTCTACTTTGAAGATTAACAGTGTGGGGGAACTCAGGATATCCTCAATCAGACCATTCTACCTTTGCTTAGCTTTATTTCTTAAAAAAGTTTCTTACTAAACAAGTGACATTGAAAGACTTACAGTCTTTGAACAACATAATGAATAATCATAACTCCAGAAGACCTATGACAGTGTGTGTGTCTGTGTGTGTGTGTGTGTGTGTGTGTGTGTGAGTGAGGGATTTGTTGCTTGATAATGCACATTTATTACAAATGTTTTGGTTTCTTTTTTTTCAGTTTCAAGTGGATAGGAGAGCAAATAATTTTTTATTAATTGGAAATAAAATTTAACTGAAAAAAGTTTTCTTACATAACTGATATTAAGAATGTACATTGACTTTCCTCAACAAATAGGAACTCTAAAATTCTATAAAATCCTATTCATTCAAAAATTCCAAATATTTTTTGAGTACTTATAGAAACTACTCATAATATAGACTGATAGCTCTCTTGCTAGGTTCCAGTCCAGAAACCATTCTGAAAAATATTTTTTTAAATGTTTGATTAATTTTAAACCCAAATACAACATGAAAAAAAGAAATATATTCATGTGCTACAGCAGAACATAAGAGAGGATTCAATAAGGAACAATAAATTTACATTTCATGAAAAACTGTGTAATAATCCTACATGCTTTTAAAGCAACCTAGCTTTTCTGTGCTTCCTTCTAGGTTCTCTTGTTTCCTGCTATGCACTTATCCCCCTCCCTACCCTGTGCCCCCAGAAGGTTACAATGAAATGGAAATGTATACACACACATACACACACACACACATATATATACATACATACATATCCATAAACACACACATATATACATATAAATATAAAACTGTGCTATGAATATTTTTCTATGTCAGTTCTTTCTCTAGTGGTGGACAGTACCTTCCTTCATAAGTCCAAATCTTGTTTTTCTAAATCCACCAACTCATCATTTCTTATATCGCAGAAGTATTTGATTGCAATCATATACCACAGTTTATTTAGCCATTCCCCTACTGAAGAACATCTATCATTTTAGCTGATCTGATGGGTGTAAGATGATATCTCAGTTATTTTAATTTGCATTTCTCTAATGAATAATTACTGAGTATATTCTCATATAATTATATACAGTATTGATTTCTTCTTCAGAAAAACTGTCTTTTCATATCCTTTGACCATTCATCAATTAGGATATGACTTGTATTCTTATAAATTTGACAAAATTCTTCATGTATTTAATAAATGACATCATTGAGAGAATATTTATGAAAGTATTTTCCCCCCATTTTTGTTTTTTTTAATATTGGCTATATTGGTTTTATTTATATGACTTTTTAATTTAAAATAATTGAAATTATCCATTTTACAGCTCAACAATGCTCTCTTGTTTCTTTACATAGTGTTCTCCTATCCATGAGTCTTATAGGTAATATGTTCCATGTTCTGATTTCCTTGTGATATCTCCCTTTATATCTAGCTCAGGTATCCATTGTGACCTTTGCTTGGTACATGGTTTAATATATTTGTCTATGCCCAGTTCCTGCCAGGTGGCCTTCCACATTTAACTATTTTTAATGAATTCTTATTCCTGAAATTTAAATCTTTACATTTGTCAAATACAAATTTATCATAGTTCTTTATTATTATGTATTGTATGTTTACTCTATGCCACTAATCTACCTCTCCATTTCTTGGCCAGTACCAGATAGTTCTGGTTTAAAATATTTATGTTTTATGGGTAAATTTATCCCATTCAAATTCAAAATTATAATTACTTCATGTTTATTTCCCTCCATCCTATTTTTCCTCATTGTCTTTCTCACCCTCATTTACTATATCCCTCCTTATTCATCTAATTTACTTCTACTCCACTACCTTGCCCCACTATTGCTTAATCTACCCACCCTTCTAAGTCTCTCCTTCATACTCTCCCTCCCATCTTAATTTGATTATCTTTCTAAGAGTTTCTCCCTTCTCCCCTTCTCCTCCCACTCCTTAAGCCGTATACTCCCTCCCTTATCCTATCTCCTAGCCCTCTTATTTTTTTCTAAACTTAGAAGACTTTTATACTCTTCTAGATGTATAAGTTGTTTCCTCTTTAACCCATTTTAATGAGAGTAAGGTTCTAGCACTACTGGCACTCCAGTTTGGAAAGTGTGTAGCATTGTGACCCACTCCCCCATTTTCCCATTCTGAAAAATAGTAAACAAAAATATTAGCTAACATCATAGAGGAAGTCTTGTGCAAAATCCAGATAAAGAGATATTACACAGTAGAATCATCAGTCTCAAGCTGGAAGAGACTGAAGAGGTCATCTGTTCCAAACCCTCATTTTATAAATGAAGGTGTGGAGGCCCAGGGAGATGAAGGGACTTGTCCAAGGTTATGCAGGAAGTGGAGTTTGAATCCATGTTCTCTGATTCCAGCAGTCTTTTTACATGGTACATCCATCAGAAGTTATTTGCTGATGACATTTTGCTTACTGCATTAAGGCCCAAAATATAACAGAGCTGCTTCAATTGAAATTCATAATCACTTGGAAGTGATTGACTTGGATATTTACATTGGTGAACAAAACAAGTAAATGAAGAATTTATATTGCCCAGATTAAGTATGCAGGAGTTTGGACTGCCAATTGTTGGTTTAATACATATAACTTGGACAGGCACTAAAGGTGAACAGAGAACTGGTCCTACAATTGAATAGTGGGAGAAGGATGAACTGGATCACTCTTGGAAACCTGAGCAATATTTTCAGTAATGCCAAGTCATTCAACACAAAAGCTTACTTTATTAATACCAACACTACTTTGATGATGCTATATGGCTTTGGCTCATGGAATGCCAAGGTCTTTGAAGGCTCAACATGTCAAGTAACTCAAAAGGCAATAGATTCATAGTAGATTTAAGTATGCTATACTACTAAAGATGATTTGAATGTGAGAAATAATATAAAGGACAATATTGAAATGTTGCATGAATCAAAAAGGAAAGAGGCTAGTTGTGTAGCTAGATTGATTGGCAGTAAAAAAAAAAAAGGTAGCTAAGTGGCTCAGTGGGTAAAAAGGCTGAGTTTGAGTCCTACAGCAGATACTTCTGAGCAGTGTAACACTGGCGGAGTCACAAAACCTTTTTCAGCCTTACTTTCCTCACCTGTAAATAAGGGATAATAGAGCCGGAAAATAAATG
The DNA here is from genome assembly GCA_028658325.1 of Potorous gilbertii. Taxonomy (NCBI): domain Eukaryota; kingdom Metazoa; phylum Chordata; class Mammalia; order Diprotodontia; family Potoroidae; genus Potorous; species Potorous gilbertii. The sequence goes on along the minus strand of CM053769.1, from coordinate 363,870,020 downwards.
ACATAGAAAGTGCTTTGTAAACCCTGAAGTGTGATATAAGTGTTAGCTATTAGTTATTCTAAAAAAAAAAGATTTATTAAGTGCATCTGTATGCAAAGTCACTGTGCTATGTAAGCAGACAGTCTTTGTTCTCAGTTTGCTCCTATCCTAATAGGAGACGACATATATAAGCAGATTTCAGCTCTAAGGCAGATGGAATGGTTCCATGGCTTTAGAGTGTATTGGCAAAGAGATGGTAATGCATCTTCTCTAATGACATTTCCAGAGATAAAGTCATAGCAGTTTGGGCTGTCATGTGCAACTCTGGTGTACTGTGTAGTTAATTACATGTGACCCATCCATCTGATCTACTATGTACAAATTTGCTAAGTAATACCTTGTAATTAATTTTGTAATGTGACTCACATATCTAGGACACTACATACAACCCTGATACTAGATGTTATGTGCTGTGTACCCAATGTTTTTTAGGTCTGTGACAAATGCCTATCAATATGCTATGTGCAGTTGGAAAGATAGTAGAGGTGTTTGCTGAATACCTGAAACCAATCAGCAAGAAATGATGTCACTGGGAGACGCACCACCCAGATTCTGAGCACCCAAAAGTCTATGTGGGATTGGAGAGAGAATTTTATTTACAAGGAGTGTAATAAGAATATTTCACTCACACTAAAATTTCTGTAGGTTACTGGATTTGAGGTAGGGGTATGTAGTATGTGTGTATGTGTGTGTGTGTGAGTGTGTGTATGTGTAGTGTGTGTAGTGTGTGTAGTGTGTGTGTGTAGTGTGTGTGTAGTGTGTGTATATCTGTAGTGTGTGTATGTGTAGTGTGTGTAATGTGTGTGTGTAGTGTATGTAGTGTGTGTATATCTGTAGTGTGTGTGTATGTGTGTGTAGTGTATGTAGTGTGTGTATATCTGTAGTGTGTGTGTATGTGTGTGTAGTGTATGTAGTGTGTGTATATCTGTAGTGTGTAGTGTGTGTGTGTGTGTGTGTGTAGTGTGTGTGTGTATGACTTGAGCCTACCTGCCTAGTTCTTGCTCTCCTGACAGACCAGGAGGGAATCATATATCAAATAGGTTGGGACAGAACAGAAAAGTCAACCATGAACAAAAGTCAGACAATGCAGCCATTCTCCCTGCACCTGTGGTAATGTTTCCCATTCTCCATATTCATCACTGCTCCCTGACGCTTTGCTTTCTCTCTTCTGTGTAGCTGCCATCTACCGAAGCTCAGCCTCACTGCTGCTTCCATAGCTACGGCAGAGCAGGAGAATTCCATAGTTTTTGTTTTTAAAGTCAAACAGCCCAAGCCAGTAAGCCTTAGGGAAGTATTACTGGTTTTTTTTTGTTTTTGTTTGTTTTAGCTTTTACAATCAATTTGCCTAGAACAACATGCTTTGGGGTTAATCCGTACATTTCAGCTTCTTTGGTCGGACTCTCAGTTCCTCATTATTGGCATATTAAAGGAAGAAATCCACATGGAAAGAACACATGCCATCGGCTAGAGGCCAAGTCAGCTGTCCTGGAAGAAGTCCTTCAGGTGCTCATTACTATCTGTCTTTTCCTCCTCTTCAGGGGAATAAACCCCAGTGGGCATCTCAGGTGGGCCAGTCACGACAACAAGGATTTATTTAATGCTTACCATCTGGAGTTTGTTACTTGTATGACTTTGGGTGATTCTCTTAGACTGCTTCGGCCTCACTTTCCTTATCTGCCCATTCCAGATCTCTGAAAGACTCTGGCAGCTCTTTATCTATGATTCTTAGGGGCAAAAGTGGCTGCAGGGCTGACCTTGAGGTCAGGAAGACCTGAGTTCAAGCACCGACTCTGACACATACGATGTGACCATGGCAAGTCACTTTACCTTTTACTGCTCCAGGCAACTAACACGGATTCTGCTTCTTTTTTTTATTGATCCTATTTACAGTTAATTTTGTACTGTAATTGTCATTGTCTCTCAACTTAGCTCAAAAAAATTCAACTGTCCTATGATGATATAAATGTAAAAACCCAGTTCTCTTGCTAATTATTATTTTATTCTTGTGTCAAAGAAATCTTGTACCCTTGAAGGAGGCAGGTGGACACCAGGGAGTCTGATCTAGTATCTTTACCACCAAGCTATCCTTCAAAGATGTCTAGTTTGTTATCCAAAGAAGCCTGGTTTGCTCTCTCTGTCCTTGCAGATGAAGCTGGATGCAGCCAATGAGCATTTTTTAGTCACAGGAAGGAAGAAGGGGGCTGTTGCTAGACCTCATCCACAATTTCCAATCAATCATATTTTCTTCCATCTATGATGCTAACTTCCTATTTTCTATCTTCTCAAAACTATATAAAAAAAAGAGCTGTTTTCTTCATTCAAGCTCTTAGTTTAGGTGGGGAAACTGAGGTCCTATTTAGTGGCCTATTCATGCTTTACTAATAAACTGGTTGTTCTCAGAACTTTGTGCCACTGTTCTCTACAGTCTCTAACACTATAATTTTCAAGAGTTGCAGGAATTCCCAAGCCAGGGTAGAGTTTTCCACAGCAATAAAATCACAGATTTTGATCTAATAGAAAATAAAATAAATGGACAAAGTATTGTGTTAGGCCCCCAGAAAACAAAGGCAAAATGAAAAAGGATCCCTATTCTCCAGGATTTACATTCTATTAGAGATCATCTAGTCAATTCTCATTAGTTCACAATTCTTTTTTATTATGAACTTGGCACATATCAACAAACATGAACATTTCAAGGTGGAAATAATAGAAAAGAGGATTGTACATGAAGGTGTAAACTTCTATTAGACAGTTTTTAAACTGGACATTACATTTAACAAGCTACTAAGATAATTTCCCTGCTTGTCTGTATCTTTGAAGATTTTTCCTAAGTGCCCAAGGCTCTTTTGTGATACATGCCCCCTTCTTCTGGTTAGGGAATAATATTAATATTACTTCCATATTCAATGGATCTGTGATCTCATTGGTGTGATTCCCTTCTTCATTCATGTAGGTTTCAACTTCTCCATGCCTTTTTGTCCTGTATGAATCTTGCCCATGTCTTTTCCTATACCCAACTTTGGGGATCAAACTAATGTATTTGCCGGTAACTCAAAGGGCAAAGAAAAGATGTATAGTGGGTGTAAATCAGCTCCCAACATCTTACCGGTGATGACTTATCAACAATGAGAAATGATCTAAGTCATCATCAAGGCATTAACTTACCTAGCATTTATTAATTACCTATGATGTATCCATGAGGTATTAAGCTCTAGAGATACAGAATAGGCAAAATATAGTCCTTATTCTCTAGGAGCTCACATGCTAATAAGGGAGACATCATGCAAGCAACTATGTAGAAATAAAATGCATAAAGGAAGAAAAAATGTAGATAACCTAAAAAGAAGATAGTATTATCAAAGAGAACTGGAAAAGGCATTTTTCAGAAAACTTCAGATGAGGTTTGAAGGAAGTCAGGGAACTCAGGAGGCAGGGATGAAGAGGGAGACAGTTCCTGGTATGGACAGCTAGTGGAAGTACTTGGAATTGGGAGCAAACAAGGAAATGTATGAGTTGGTGAATTGGATTGGTCATGCAGAAGGTTACATCTATATATAACAAAGAGGTTACATCTAGATCCCAGATACATTAGTACTTTTAGCATGAATGTACCTACCACCTTTAGAGACTAATGCCTGCAGTTGGGGCAAATCTGCAAGGATTAACTGCTTGGTCCCTTGGGAAAGGAAGTGCAGTGTCAAAGGAAAGATCATGTGAACATGGGTACTGGACTATACCACATTCTGCAATCTCATGAAGTTTTGAAACGGATAGTGTTTTGAGTAGCAAGAAGGAGGATAGCAGAGGACAGCCATGGAAGAGACTAGGCTATACATATTGCTACAAACTTGGTTAGCTCATAGGATTGCTGTAAGGAAATACTTTATGCAAATTGTTATATAAATGTAAGTTTCTATTGTTATTACCAATGTGTTTCTTTGCCCAGGGAAATTTACATTTGTAAAGCAAACATCTAGTACAGTGATCTACAGAGTGGGAGACCTAGGCATCTGGGGGCTGTGGCAATACCACAAGAGGTAGGTGATTAAGCAATTGGAATGGGAGAAGATGGGTTGTATTATACCATCCCTCAGATAGCCAATCATGTGTTTCCAATATAATCAATCCACTGGCCCCTCCATTGGCCTCTCTGGCTGTGCCAACTCCCAGTTCTTCCCTTTTCATTGAGAATACCTTCATCATAGTTGCAGTATGCCCACGCTTCATCCCAGATTACCTAGTACCTACGGTATACATTTCTTGAAGGATAAAGAGCAGACTGGGGCCAGAGGCCAGTGACTAACAGCTAAATCTACTTTTTCATTTTTGGTGGGTCACAGTGAATGTCACAGGAAAAGACCACTCCCCTCCAATAACCCTCTCACATTGGAATTTTACTCCACCTTTGTGGCTCCTTCCTCTGACTGACCAATTCTTCCTGGAATCTCTGTTTTAAGAGAAATATCCATGGCAGCCCATTCATAAGTATCTTCTACACAAACTCCCCTACCTATTTTGTGTTGTATCCACCCATTTGAATGTAAGCTCCTCAGGGAGAGGGACTACCCTTCATTATGCTTGTATTTATATACTTGGAGCTTGTCATAGTGCTTGACACATAGTAAGCATTTAATAAATGCTTGTTGATTTGGTTTGGTTCTGTATTACAGTTCTCATTACATTATCCCCACCCCCATCCCAACCTACCCCTCTCTCCAACTTTCTAATTATTGTGTAAGGTATCACAATCCTTCTGGTCACTCAGGGTCAAGAGCTTGGTGTCTTCCTTGACTCCTCACTTTCATTTACCCCACATATTCCATCATGCAAAATTTTGTTGTTTCTAGCTTTATAATATCTCTGGAATCTTTCCCCTTGTCTCTATTTACATAACTACTGTCATAATTCAGGACCTCCTTTCTTCTTACCTGGATGATTCCAACGTCCTCCTAATTGGTCTTCTTGCCTCAAGCTTCTCCCCGCTCCACTACATCCTCCAAACAGTCGCTAAAGTGATTTGTCTAAAATACAGCCTAGTGGCTTGCTATTGTCTCCATAATCAAGTATCATTTCATCTTTATCTCATATTTTTAGGGTTTATTTTTGTATAGGTTATATAATGTATATAACTTTAGTGCAGCAGTACATGCATATAATTTTTGTAAATAAATGTCAGGCATATATTCAAAATTTTTTTTCATATATGGGATGCCCAATTTTTCAAAAATGTAGAGGAGAAGTATATCCAAAGGAATGAATCCCTGAAGGCAGGTTTCAGGACCTCTGACTCTAGGCAATCAGGTTGAGGGAGGGGGTACTTTTTGGTGGGATCTGGTGAGTTTCTCAATCTTATCACCTACCTACCTGGCTCATATGTAATATCGACTCTCTTCCCCGAGATCATCTTTTATTAACTGGAATAATATCTATCACCTCTGACATTGCCTGTGTGATCTTGAAAGTCATTTTATTCCTTTCAACCTCAGTTTACTCCTTTGTAAAATGAGGGGATTGAAACAGATGACCTCAAAAGCCCCTTCTACCTCTTTATCTATGATCTTTTTCTATTATGTAGTAAAAAAGTCAGCACATTGTTGAGGCTGCTGTATGCCTGGTAGAGATCATTTATGAAACTAAAGCAACAACACATCAGAGAACGCTTACTCACTGTGACTTTGCCCAACTCTTTGATTCCCAGGGTCATTTTTATCAGGTCTAATATATGTCAATTATGAGAAGCAATATATTACATTTTCACAGACATTCCCTTGAATCAAGAAATCTGCAATTAGCAAGATAAGGATGGCAAGGATTTACTGAGGATGAAGAAGCAAAGTGTGAAACAATTTGGATTTTGTAAAGAAGAGGACAGCTGATTAAGTGAAATGAGGAATGTTTTATGGGAGCAGCAACACATGCTTGTAACATTTTCCAAGTCCTCTGGGGCATGTTACAAAGGAGTTTCAGTGTTTCCTGATAAATGTTCCTATGTTTAATGTTTCCCCACATGTAACATTAAGTCAGAAAACCTCAGAAACAATCTTATAAAACTTGCTCTGCTGCCTATGACGCAAAACTACATTCTTTCTCATTTGTTCATTCAACAAACATATATTGCACCTACTGTGTGTGATGCCTTCTTCTAAAGTCTTTATCAAATGCATTATCTTGATAGAAGTTGGCTTTGGGGTCTCTATGCCATCATTGCGAATTATATCTAGCTATCTTCATCTAGCCCCAATACATTCCACCTGAGCCAACTTACAATCATACAGCCTTCTCATATATTCCAATCATTGCATGCCTTCTGCTGCCTCCCTCACCTTGCCATTTTTGGAACAGCTTTCAAATCAATATTGCCATTGTCACTGGTAGAAAGGGCATGATTCCTGATTCCTGACCATCCTTGTGACTTCCCAACCCTAAATATCCCCTTTGGACACCAATCACAGGATCCCATCAAAAGGTATTTTGATGGCCTAGAGTCAGAGGTTATGAAACTCTTGTCATTAGAGATTCATTACTTTGGATATGCATCTCCTTCCCTAGAGCAATGGTCTCCATTTTTTAAAAACAACTGTGCACCTATTCTATGAAAAAAATATTTTTGCACATAGGTCCAACATATTTATTTATAAATTATATGCATGTACTATTATACTAAAGTTTTATATATATATATATATATATATGTGTGTGTGTGTGTGTGTGTGTGTGTATGTATTTTATATAACCTATGCAAAAAATATGTTGTCTTCCCTAATAGAAAGTGAGCTACTTGAGGCAGGGACTGTCTCACTTTTGTATACTATATTAGCATACTATAATGAATACTTAATAAATACTTTAAAATAATTCATTGATTCTTGGCAGTAGAGAACAAATTCTAACAGATCCTACTCACTGGAAAGACTTTAAATGTGGGCCCTGAGATGGTCTGTATCTCTGTCATCTGAAGATCAGTCTACTTAGATTTAGAAAGGCACATCACTTTCCACAGTTTTCTTTCCATGCCTCACTCTCCAATCCATTGAAAACTAGGACTCTACCTTGGCTACCATCAACTCTTATAAGTGAGGATTTTGTTTTATATTTCTAGTAAACAGGCCTCGCCACAACTTCCTATGGTCTCCTCATTATGTCTTCACTATCTAGCCATTGCTACCCTTTCCTTTCCTCTCCACTTCTATGTGTTGTTTTCTCTTATTAGAAAGTAAATCCTTTGAGTTCAGAGACTATCTTGTTTGCTCATATTTTTTTCCCCAGCACTTAGCACAGTATCTGGCATGTAGCAAGCACTTAATGGATGTTATTTCTATCTAACATCATCATCATCATTGGTATCGTCATCATTACTGGCCCCTTGATGCTGATTTTGTTTGTTTTGGTCATAAATCAAAAAGACCTAAGATTATAGATCACAGGATCTCAGATTTAAAGATGAAAGGGACCTTGGAGAACATCTAATTTCACCCCCTTCTCCCACTCGAAATTTATAGATGAGGAAACTGAGGCCCAGAAAAGTTGAGACTTCTCTAGGGTCCCATATCTGGCAGCCAATAGAGTCAGGTTTTGAACCTATATCCTCTGATTCCAAATGTAGCAATCTTTTCCTTGTAATGCATTACCTTTCAGAGATTGACCTCAGGCATGGATAGAATTTTTATGCTCTTTGAAGTAAGCATAATATCCTATGTCTTTGGAAACTAACTGAAGGGAGTTTTACTAAAGAGATTTGTGCACATTATAGTTCAAAAAATGTCTAGAGTTTCAGAAGTTCTGATTTCATCATATTTTTGACCAATATAGATTTCTAGTACCTCTAAGGTCAAAAAATAAATTCTTCTGTTTGATACCTGTAACTCTTCACAACCTGATTTCTTCCTACTTTTCCAGACACATCTCTTCCCTCCACAAATCTATAGGTCAGTCTTATTGACCTACCTATTGTTTCTTGCACAGAATGTTTCATCTCTTATCTGACTTTGTTTTCACTGTTCCCCATATTTGTAATATTTTTTTTCTCTTCACTCATAGCTCTTAGAACTCCTGGTTTCCTTCAAGATTCCACTCATGAGTCAGTTTCTATAGGAGTTGTTTCCTGTATATATATATACATATATATGTATATATATATATACATATATATGTATATATGTATATATAAACATATATATGTATATATATATATATATATATATATATATATATATATATATATATATATACATACACATGCTATCTTCCTTGTAGGTACAATGTAATCCCCTTACAGTCAGGGTTTCACTTTTGTCTTTGTATCTGCAGTGCCTACCACAGTGCCTAAATCGATAATTAATAAATGCTTGTTGGTTGACTTATTTGAGCTTGAAAATACTATGATTTTCTGTGGATAGAGTGCTTAGGAAGAACTAAGTTCAAAGCTTACTCCCTGTGTGACCCTGGGTGAGTCATTTAACCTCCTCAACTATAAAATGGAGATAATAGTAGCAGCTACCTCTCAGGGTTGTTGTGATGATCAATGATATAACGTTTGTAAAAAGTGCTTAGTGCATTGCGTGGCACATAGCATTTATAAATGCCTATTCCCTTCCCTAGAGCCCTTCCTTCCTTCCCTGGACAAACTGTGTATATAGATGCAGGCAGTTTTAGAAGCCTTATCAACTGTTCCTGCTCACATTTTTGTCTATACATGTATGGATGCATCATCAACAAAAGACAACGTGGTGATTCAGATTCACTACAACCCATCTACATGACTCCATCATTTAAAGGGTCATCTTCACTAGCCACTTGGCATTGGAAGGAATTCATCTTTTAGTAACATTCAAGTCATTGGACTTATGGAAGAAACAGCCTCAGTGAGACCATGGTAAATGGAAAGGCTGAAGATGTAAAGGAGAGAAGACCAATTCTGATCCAGGGGACAGTTATCATATCAGGTATTCTGGGAGCTTGTGGAAGAATGAGAGCAACAATTTCCCTTTCTACCATTTCTTGGTCCTGGGTTTGGAAGCTTTTTTTCCCCCATGATAGCAGGCCTCTAGAGGCCTACATCTGTTTAGCTGAAAATAATATAGATTCTTAAAGTTACTAGAGTTCCATTAAGGGCAAAGAAACAAATGAGTCCCACCATGCTACCTATGAAATGGTTAAGTGTGTAGGTGGGATTAATGGAAATGTTTGGTTGCTGATACATCCTTTCAATCTATCAGCAAGCCTGGGTTAAGCCCTCACCTTCTTCCTGTGAGCATGAATCATTTTGCCTTAATAAGGTAAGTAGCAACTTAGATAACTCAAATAATTCATTTCTTACCCCAGGCCAGAAACAAATCACTGAGTCATGATTGGCTAAGTCACAGGGAAAGGATTCACCTTACCAGGACCATTAGAAATTGACTTAGAATAACAAGTTAGAGCTAGGTAGGACCTCCAATTTTAATACAACTCATCAGTTTACAAATGAAGAAACTGAGGCCTGGAAAATTATGACCTGCTTAGAGTCTGGATTTGATGGCATGTCCACTAATTCTAAATTCAGGACCTTTCCCACAGAACCATGCACAGAATCCTAGATATAGTGCTGAAAGTGATCTGAAGGGTCATCTAGTTTGATACTCTCAATTTACAAATGAGGAAACCAAGGCCCAACGAGATTAATTTATTTACCTATGGTCATAGACGTAGTGAATATTAGAGGAAGAATCTCTCACCCAATCTTTCTACTTTACTATGCTGATAATCAATTTCTTCCTTTGCTTCAAAGGGAGACATTTCTTTATTTCCTTTGTAGAAATATGGGGAGAAGATAGTAGGAAATTAGCAGTAAAGGGATTTGCTGAGGGGTTTTAATATAATTTAATTTTATTATGAACTTGGCAAATGCCAAATAAAATGAGCATTCTCATATTCATTGTAGAACAGGAGGGAGGGGATTGTATATTAAACTATAAATTTCTATTATGTAGGCCTTACTTTTCTTTTTTAAGTTTTTATAATAAGTTCTAAATATGACTTTCTAAGCTGTCCAGCTAGTCTGTCATTTCTTCTGTACTTTCTTCTGTTATCTCAATTTTTTTCCTGCTGTCTTCTTAAGACACATATTCTGGATATTAGGAAATACTTTCTGAGACTTGTCAAAGTGGTAGCTTATGTCAACATATAGTTATTTGTATAGGGATAGATAGTATTGCTAGGAACAAATTAAACATTTCTATTGATGAAATCTTGTACAAGAAACAAAATGCCTTGGGGGCAGAGATGGTGCTTTCTGTTATCAAATCTTTCTATTTACATCTCCACAATATCTCTGATATATGTTCCCTTACCTTCACTCAAGAAATTTCTAATCTAGGTGAAGCCTCATCATGTTTCACCTAAACTATTGCTACAGATAGTCTTTCTTTTTTTGAGGGGGTGGTGGGGGCAGGGCAAGACAATTGGGGCATTGCCCAAAGTTACATAGCTAGTAAGTATCAAGTGTCTGAGGCTGGATTTGAACTCAGGTCCTCCTGACTCCAGGGCCAGTGCTCTATTCATTGTACCACCTAACTGTCCCTATAGATAGTCTTTTAATGCGTTTCCCTGTATCCAGTCTCTCTTCTCTGCAATCCATCCATCACTCAGCTGCTAAAAGAATTTTGCTAAAATGTTGTTCTGATAATATCATAACCTCACCACCTAATAAACTACAGGGGTTCCTTATTACTTTTAAGATCAAAGATAAAATCCTCTTTTTGTCTCTTAAAGCTCTTTCTCACCTGGACTTTTATTTCTTTTTCAGACTTCTTAAACTTTACTCCCCTGCAAATACACTGCAATCCAGATACTCTGGCCTTGTTCTTGAACATATCTTCCATCCCCATCATTCTTACCAGCTGTCCCCTAAATCTAGAATGTGCTCAAATGTCCCTGTCTATGAAAGTTCTCACCCCTCTTTTGAATGTTTAGCATTTATTAAGTACCTACTATATGTTAGGCATTGTGCCAAGCACTAGGTTACAAAGACAAAAAACAGTCCTTCCAAATACTTTATATTTCATGTGTGTAGCTAAGTTATTTTTATATTGTCTCCCCCATTAGAATATGGGCCCCTAGAGAGCAGGGACTGTTTTTATCTTTCTTTGTATCCTCAGTGCTTAGAGTGGTGCCTGACCTATAGACTGACTGCTTTCACCACCTCTACTTGTTGAACAAAAAAGTTCTTGTGGAAAATTGATTTTAAAAAGATGGTGGTTACAGTAATGTTCTAAGAAATACGTAACCATCAGCTCTCTGAAAATACACTTTGCTTTAATTGGTGTTAACATTTTCCTCATTATTTTCTTAGGTCTAGACAAGAAAACAACACATCAAGTCCTTGTTTGCAGTCTTTGCCAATTCCAAGGGATAAATGTTCACACTAACAATATAAACATTGACTCTCAGGATCAGGGTCAAGCTGGCTCTAGAGTATCCCTTTAATGACAAAACAAGATTTGGATTTCTGGACTGCAACTTTACATACAGGTGTAAGGTATGTGCATATGTTGCCCATTTGTATATACATGGGTCTGTATAAATAAAGCTCACAAAGAGGAATGGATAAGCTTCTGTGAAATCTTGTCCACCCCTCTCCAAAGCAGAGCTGAATTCTTGCTAGGAAGGGACTGGAGACTAGGGTCAAGGAGCTGGTCATCTCTGATCTCTGCAGATTGGGGATACCAAGATAGAATAAAATCTATCTGCCCCTCCCCAAATATTGTTAGTCTAGGGGGAAAAATGTTAGAATGTGGACTGTTTTTCCTGGTTTCTGTCTCTTATTGGAGAAGATGTATCTCAAAGCTTTGACTTCCAACTAAAGACTAGTTATATAAAACTATCATATTAAATAGCACATAGCAAACTGAAACCAGATAAACTATGTGAATTAGAATACATTGAACTGTACATAGAATAAATGAGCTATCCCATTGAAAGTGTAGGGGAAGAAGAGGGAGAGATAGATAGATAGCTAGAGAGACAGAGACAGACAGAGAGAGACAGAGACAGAGAGAGACAGAGACAGAGAGAGACAGAGACAGAGAGACACAGAGACAGAGAGACAGAGACAGAGAGACAGAGAGTAGGGGAAAGAAAGGAGGTGAGGGAGGGGGAAAGGGGAGAGGAAGAGAGAGACACACAGAGAGACACAGAGATAGAGAGACACCGGTGGGAAAAATATCCCAAACCTCTAGTATGGCAAGCTAGACATAGGCTGATTGCCCTCCAAATTCTCTTTTGCCTGAAATTTTTCTATCTCTCCAGGGATAGCTCCCTAGAGAGAGTTTGGAACCACAAGTATTCCTTATGGAATATGGAAGTCAGAAGAACAGTCTCTTCTATCCCAAGTTCTTGTCAAATCATTGGCCTTAGAAGGTCAAGTAATCATTTTCCCTAACAATGGACAGAATATTATGCAAATGCCCAGAATTGAATTCTAGGTTACATAGGCATGATGGATTCTTGGGCACAGCTGGAATATATTTGATTAGGGTCTGAAAAAAATAGATGTATTTTCATGGAGCCTGATGAGTCTAATCAAGAGGGCTTTGAATTGAAAATGGTGGTAGAAGGAGAAAATTGCTCCTATATACCTACTTAGTTGATACCACAGAGAGTGGAATATAAAATACAGGAAGAAGATTGGCAATAGAGAGGACTAATAACTGATAGGAGACCAAATCCAAGAAGAGTATCTCATGAACTCAGCATCCCATGAACTCAGATATTTAAATACAAAGGCACAAAATGCAAGAAATGAACAATATTAACTTAATGCAAAGTGACAATTCATACTTCAAAGATATCAGTAAAAATATACTGGAATCAAATCATGATTGAGATGTGGCAAGTGTGTATCGCATTAAAAAAAAAGAATGAAGCTAATGGACAGTATAGCAGCACCCTATTTCAATAAGCAGCACAATGGATAAAAAGTGGACCTTGGAGTCAAGAAGTCCTGGATTCAAACTCTTACTCAGACACATATTAGCTTTTAATATCTCAGGCAACTTGCTAATGACAAAAGTTACAGAGAAATTGCTGTTGTCCATCATTGGAGGAAGTTTCCATGCTAATGAAACCAGAGGTCCAAACTACTCCCTCAAAAAAGTTTTTCTTTTTTCTCATGTTTGTGTGAGAGATGGCATGTCACAGTTTATAGAAGGCCAGTTTTGGAGTCAGGAAGACTTTGAATACTATAGAATTCTGTTTCTAACACATACTGATTATAACCATGGACAAATCACTTAATCTCCAAGTGCCCAAGACAATTCTCTAAGTTACAAGTTATAGATGACTTACTGTTCTGTAACTGGGGAGGGAGTTTCCATACTAGGAGTTCCTATTCATAAATACAAGAAGTGTGTATCCCATTGTCTCAACCAATCTCATGGGTTGAGACAAAAGTACTAGAGAAGAATTAAAAAAAAAAACAGGCGACATCATGCTGGATAGCATTTTGCTGATCATTAATTGAAGGAGAAATGCATATGATATTAGTGTGATAGTATATTGTAGATTATGAGGAGAATAAAGATAAGAAGTTTGGAAAGCAAATAACTAAAGTGACCCTGAGATATAATCTAGGGATTCTAGAGTATTCAAAGGAGATTTCTACTTCATTTATATGTACACTGGGGCTCTCTCAATCAAAAACAAACAAAAAAACAGAGCATTTGACAAATTCTTTACTTGCCTTAATGACAATTCCTTTGAAAGCTTGAGAAAGTAGCAGGAAGGAAAATACTTAAGCAATTAAGCCTGATAAATAAAGAGGAACTAGTTGCTGGAATGGAAATAGAAACTATTCCATTCCAGATTTCAGGATTGAAAAGAGAAAAACCAGCATAATCTAATGAATGCTGAAGAATAGTGGTGTCAAACTCAAATAGAGATGGGTCCACTAATTCATGCTTAAGTATTCCTATGCATATTGCCTTAGATTTAAATTTTAATATTATCTATATTTTATTGTGTTTTCATTTATTTTGTTAGCTATTTCCCAATTACATTTTGATGTGGTTTAGGCTGCACTTGGAAGTGTTGCAGGCCTTGAGATTTTTGCCCGAGAAGGAAACACTGTCAGGCATGGCCAATATATTGGTTTATTTTTTATGAGGCAATGTCCAATGTGTATTTGGTGGTGGGGGGGGGCGGAGGTGATACGTGTGTAGGTGTGGGAGTACTGAGTGTGATCATTGGGAAGTGACAATAGTTTTTAAAATAGCATCTCTAAATCATTATTGAACAGAGAAAGGCAAATAAAAACAACTCTGAGGTACCACCTCACCCCTATCAGAATGCCTAATATGACACAAAAGGAAAGTGTTAGATGTTGGAAGAGATGTGGGAAAACTGGGACATACGTTGTTGGTGGAGTTGTGAATGGATACAGCCATTCTGGAGAGCAATTTGGTACCATTTCAAAAGCGCTATAAAGCTGTGGATACTCTTTGATCCAGCAATACCACTACTAGGTCCATATTCCAAAGACATCCCAAAAATGAGGGCAGAAGGACCTATTTGTACAAAAATATTTATAGCAGCTCTTTTTGTGGTGGCTGAGAATTAGACATCAAAGAGATGTCCATCAATTGGGGAATAGCTAATCAAGTTGAACAAGGTGTAAGTTTGGGATGGAATATTATTGTGCTATAAGAAATAACAAGTAGGATGATGTCAGAAAAACCTGGAAAGACCCTCATGAACTGATGCAAAGAGAACAGAACCAGGAGAATGTTGCACACAGTAATAGCAACATTGTTTGATGAAGAATTGCGAATGATTTAGATATTCTCACCAGTGCAATGTTCTAAGACAATCAGAAAGAACTAATGATGAAGCATACTATCCACCTCCAGAGAAAGAACAGATCCTGATTGAATACAGACTGAAGTATTCTCTTTTTCACTTTTTTCTGTTATTTGAATCATCTTGTGCAAAATGGTTAATAGGAAAACGTTTTACATAATTGCACATGTATAACCTATAGCTCATTGCTTTCTATTTCAGGGAAGGGTATAGGGGATGGATGGATGGATGGATGGAGGGATAGAATTTGGAACTCAAAACTTAAAATAAAAGTGTTAAAAAATTGGGAAAAAATAAACTAGACTACTAATAAAAAAGACAAAAACAACCCCAAAACATTCATAGGGCACATTTAGGAACAAAAATCAAACTAAAAAGCCAGGAGCGGAGAGGGCAAATAGAGTTAGAGCTGGAAAAAATCTCAGAGAATTGAGTCCAAACCTCATTTTACAAATGAGGAAACTGAGGCTCAGAGAATTGAAGAGATTTGTCATACAGCCAGTTCATAGAAGAGCCAGAACTACAGCCGAGAAGCATCCTCTCTTTTTACCTCATCTCTCCATGTTTAACTTTGAGAAATTAATACCATTTTCTTTGACAGCTGCTTAACTAGTATATCAGAGAAGTGCCATAGACATAATACATCTTGATTTTAGGAAAACATGTTAACATTTCTGAAGTTAAATCTGAAGATGGAACAAGGTAGAAGAGCTGGTAAAGCATTCAGGTTGATATAAAACTGGTTGAATGGTGAGATGGAAAGGGCAGTCATGAAGGAATTAGATCCACATTGAGGAATTCTCTAGTGGAGTTTCCCAGGGAATTGCCCTTGGGACTACATTTTTATCAATGAATTGGATGAAAATGTAGATTGCATGCTTGTCTACTTTCACAAGAAGCCAGAAACAATAGCTAACATTCTGGATGACAGTGTCAGGATCCAAAAAACCAAAAAATCTTTGTAGACTATAATACTGGATGGTAATATATTAAAATGAAGTTTAATAAAGATAAATGTGAAGTCCTATATTGGGGCTTAACAATCAACCACATAAATACAAGATGTGGGAGGTAGGGGTAGATAAGTTTCTTGTGGAAAATTAATAATTTTAATAAATGAGAATTTTCATGTAAGTCAACTATGTAACATGTCAGTCACCTTCCCCAAGAGTACTAGTGCAATTTTAGGTTTTATTCAAGAGTGGAATGATGTTCACAGTGAGGGAAGTGCCCCTGTACAATGTTCTGATCAGATCTACAGTACTGTGTTCAATTCTGGATATAATATATAAGAAGGTACTTTGACAAGGTGAGGAACATGCCAAAGATGAGCTCATAATATAGAAAGATGGGTTGAAGGAAGTAGAAATGTTTAGCTAGAATGGAAAGGAAAAAGAATGAGAATGAAAAAAAATGTTTAGATATTCCCTATGACCTCAGAAAGCAGAAAGAAGAGCAACCTCTAAAAGCTCTTGAAATGGAAGATTTACCTTCAATATCAGGAAAAAATTTTTTTTTCTATCATTCAGAGCTATCCTAAAATGGAATATACTGCCTTTGGAGGTAGAGGGTTGTTGTTAAAAAAGTCTTTGAAGCCAAGCTGATAGATGTGTCAGGTATTTTATGAAGGAGATAGATTTTGTGTTCAGGTAGATTGTGGAATACATGACCTCCAATAGCTCTCCCTGCTCTGAGATTCTGTGCTTCTGTTCTTCCTTTGCTCAAAATCAGTCATTCCCTATGCCTAGAATGACCTACCTTAACCTTCTTGGGCAATAAAGTCCTATCCATCTTTTCAGGTTCATTCAAATGGTTACCTTCTGCATGAATTTTGATTCATGACAATACCTTTGATTGTCATGTTCGTCAGTTTCAAAGAGGACCATGACATCAGGGAAATGATGATATGACTTGCATTTGATTTTGTTTTGAGTGAGGGAGGACTGTGCAAGGTCACAAGCCTCATTTTCTCCTCCTGAGCCAACTGGATCTGGTGACCAGATATTCATCAGGATAAGTGAAGACTGCCCAGGATGCAATGAGAGATCTTGGTCTTTTAGGCTAAGGCCTTTTCAGGTACTCACTTAAAGTGTGGTAATGCCTATTTAGTGAATAGGCCTCTTTAAGAAGTAGTTAGAGGATGACCCCTTTAAATGGAAAAGAAAAAAATAATAAATAAATAAAACTGAGAGAGGTCTCAGTACCCTCAGGGTTGTTGTTTGAAAGAGAAACAGTTACTATTGACATTCACTGTAAGCCAGGAGAGTTAAAAAAACAGTCATTGAGTGGAGCTTGGGCAGGGACCCATTGTTGTTCAATCTATGGGCTTCAGAATGCACTGGGTATAAGGTTTTAGGAAAGACAAGAAAGAAAGAATGAAGGGAAGGAAAAAAGGAAGGAAGAAAAAGAAAAAAGAGAAATAGTGAGAAAAAAGAATGAATGAATGAAAGAGAGACGAGAAAGGAATATAGCCAGTAAATCCCGAGTTAACTGGGAAGCTTCTGGTCATCAAAATTTACCTTCTTTTGGAGAGGAGGAGGAAGGGGAGAGGGAGAGGTTGAGAGGATGAGCTGAGCTACCCAGCTAGCTGGGTCCCCATTCAGGCAACTTGGTCTACTCACAGGTTGTGGTCATCCTACGTTTTTGAAGAGAACCATGACATCAGAGAAATGACTCGATTTGTACTTGACTTTGTTTTGAGTGAGGGAGGGATGTGCAAGGTCACCAGCCTCACTTTTTCCTCCTGAGTTATCTGGATCCAGTGCTTAGATATTCATCAAGATAACTGGAGACTGCCCAGGATACAATGGGAGATCTTACCCTTTCAGGCAAAGGCCTTTTCGGGTACTAACTTTAAGTGAGATAATGCCCATTCAGTGACTGATCCCTCTTGTTGTTTGCATCTTTCTCCTCCTCAAATCCTATATTCCACTTTATTTTATAACTTTCTAAGGTAGTCATCAAGGTTGATTAAGTGTCTACTTTCTGTTAGGCATTGCACTGTGAACTGGGTCATGAAGCCAAAAAATGAAATAGTCCTTGCCTTGAGGAGCTTATATTCTCTTAGAGCAGTAACAACTGAGTGGATCAGGAAAGGTAACTCAGAGTCCTGGGTTCTAGTCCTTGCTCTATCATTAACTTTTTCCAGTCTTTTTACTTTTCTGTACTTGGTTTTCTCATCTGCAAAAATGAGGGTCGGTATGTCACAAGTAGCATCCCAAATATCTGAATATATTTATTTATAAAAATGGCTAACTGGATCCATATCTAAATTCAGAGGTGACTCCTCTGGTACCATTCCCCCCTGCCCCTGTTCCTAGTTCTAGTTCTTCAACATATGTGTATGTCATATATATTTTTGTATATGTCATTTTATAACTGTTGATCACTTGTTGAAAGCAACCCTGCAGATAATATTCTGATTAATAAATCTTTAACATTTATATAGCTCTTGAAGATTTGCAAAGCACTTTACAGATGCTATCTCTTTGGGCTCTCACAACAGCACTCTGACATAGGTGTTACCAATTTCTCTGTTTTATAGATGAGGAAATAGATGAGGCAGACAGGTTAAGCAAGTTGCCCAGGGTCTCACACCTAGCAAATGTCCAAGGCATAATTTGAACTCAGGTTTTCCTGACTCCAAGTCAGAGCTCAATCCACTTACTATGCCCCCTAGCCCCCTTAAAAGAAAGATGAAACACAATTTAGTTTTGTTACATCCTTTTAGAGGAGAACCCAGCATAGTATAAAGAACATTGAATTTGGTGCCAGAAAATGAGTTCAAATTTCCGTTCTACTATTTACTACCTGTGTGACTTTGAAGAAATCACTTCATCCTTCTAGGGCCCAGTTTTCTCTTCTGTAAAATAGAGAGGTTCTTGATCAGGGAATATCCAGGTCCCTTCTGCCTCTAATTTCTATTGTCTCATGCCTTATTCAGGGAAGACAAGAGGCTTGATTTTCCCTTGAAAGACTGAGCAAGATAACAGAATCTTGGATTATGAAACTGAACGTAAGCAAAAGCAGAGAACAATCATACAAAGCCTTTCTTTGGGAAGGCTGGAATTTCCTTACATTGAAAGATGTATGTGTGTGTGTGTGTGTGTGTGTGTGTGTGTGCATGTGCGTGTCTGTGTGCATGTGTGCGCGCATGTGCATGCGTGCATGCATGTGTGTGTGCGTGTGCGTGCGTGCGTGTGTGTGTGTGTGTGTCCAGATTCATGCATTCTTGGGAACAAAGACTAGGGAGCTCCTGTAGTTTATCAGTCCTGTGGTGCTCCCCCAAGAAATGGGTATGGCTATGTTCCAGAGGACATTCACTGGACTTTAAAATATGATTTAGACATTGTCATCTCAAGGCTTATCCATTTGGAAGAGAATTTGAACTCTTCCAAACCGGTGAAAAAATGAGTAATACAGCATTATATTCTGGAATTTAGAATTTTTCTTACTAGAAGGTATGCTAATACTAATTAGTTCCTGCGAGAGGTATGCCTTTATTGTATTTTCTACTGCAGTTCCAGTATTTTTTTTTCTGGGATTAGATGAATGCTGGGGTTGGATGAATGTTAGAAAGAATGCTCTTTCAAGATTTTCCAAAACTCTTAAGAGTTTTATTCTTTCTTTAAGTGTAGAAATATTGAGAAATATTAGCACTTTCAAAGTATCATTTTTCTTTTAGGGTAGGTCATAGACCTCCCAACCTTTTAGCCTCTTTAAAAAATGCTAATAGACCTCTTCCTAAGAAGGAATTCAGATTTGGCATAAAAATGCTTTAATTTAGAAAATTAGTATCTTATTGCCTTAAAATCTGCGAGCACTAAATGATATGCCCTTCCCACATTCCTTCTCCTCCTAGAGTCATAGGCTCATTTGTAAAGATATGATCTGTCTTCAGATCTCAATAGTTTTGAGGTAAGTACTTAATTTTTAACCTATTTTTTTTTATTGTTATTGTTTGTTTGTTCCAGGGAACAGGAAGAGGAGAGAGGGGAGCAAAGTGCTATCCTTGCCTTGTGCAAATTACTTTGCATCTACAAATCCGATCACCACTATTGCGATTGGGAGGATGCCTTTGATTAGTCAGACTTTATCACTTTCTACAGTCTTTCTTAGCTATGAAATTCTGAGAATGTTCAGCTGTGAAATCCATCCATCCCAAACTGGATTAGGTTACCCCAGGAGAGGAGCCCTCATCATTCAATCAATTAATCAATCAACATTTATTAAGTGCCAACTATATGCCAGGCACTGTGCTAAGTGTTGGGGATACAAAAAGAGACACTACCTTCTTTCAAGGAGCTTACAATGTAATGAGAGAGATAATATGCAAATAAATATATACAAAGTTAGCTATATGCAGGATAAATAGGAAACAATTACCCAAGGGAAAGCACTGGAATTCAGAAGGGTTGGGGAAGGTTTCTTGTGGAAGGTGGGATTTTAATTGGGATTTAAAAGAAGTCAGAATAGGAGAGCCTTCCCATGTGGGTGTCAGCTAGAAATGGATGCCTGGAGCTGAGAGGCGGAGTGTCTTATTGGAGTAACAGCCACAAGGCTTGTGTCACTGGGTCAGAATATGTGCTGGGGAGTAAAATGCAAGATGTAAGAAGATTGGAAAGGCCGGAGTGGGCTGGTTTAAGAAAGGTTTGAGCAAATGGAGCATTTTGTATTTATTTCTGGAGGCAGTAGGGAGCCACTAGAGTTTATTGAGTAGAGGGGTGACATGATCAGACCTGCATTTTAGGAAAATCACTTTGGTGGCTGAATGGCATATGGATTAGGGTGGGGAGAGACTGAAGCAGGCAGGCCCAACAACAGGTTACTGCAATCATCCAGGTGTGAGCTGATAAAGGCCTATACCCGAGTGATGACAGTGTGAGAGAAGAGAAAAAGGCATATTTGAGAGACGTTGCAAAAATGAATTAATAGGCCTTGACAAGAAATTGGATCTGGGGGTGGGGGATGTGAGAGGATCCACAATGAGGAATGCACAATGACTTCTAGGTTGTGAGCCTGAAAGGTTGGGAAGATGGTGTTGACCTCCACAGTAATAGGGAAGGTAGGGACTGAGGAGGGTTTAGGGAGAAAGATAATGAGTTCTGGTTTGGACATGTTGAATTTAAGATGCCTACTGAGCATCCTGTTTGAGATATTGCAAGTCTTTTAGTAGACCCTGGAGAACCACTTGTGAAGAATGACATTGAAAGGCAAAATGGTAATGTAAAGACTGCTATACACGGAGTTAGGAAACCTGTGTTGGAATCCTGGTTCTGATTTCACGTAAAACCATGGATAAATCACTTACCTTTTCTGTGCCATAATTTCCTCTTCCATAAAATGGAGATGAGCTTGTAGCATCTAGTTCACAGGGCTATTGCTGAGGTCAAAAGAGGTAAGAGATATAAATGGTGTATTAGATAGGGTGCTAGCCTTCAAGTCAGGGAGATCTGAATTCAAATGCTCCATCAGGCATTTGTGGGCAAGTCATTAACCTCTCAGCCTCAGTTTCCTCCTCTATAGAATGAGGATTATAACAGTACCTACTTCAAAAAATTATTTTGATAGTTAAATGAGATAATTATATGTAAAAAGCCTAAAATGCTACATCAATGTTAACTATTATTGTTAAAGTTTTTTTTTAATAAACTGTAAAAGTGTGGTGGAAAAATCAGTTATTTATATTATGTTGTTGTTGTCATGAATGGTTAAGGGAACTCCTGTTCAGTCCCACATTGTCCTAGGTGATCTGGGGGATCTCTTGCACTTTTGAGATCCTATAGTAATTCTATTAACAAATTCCTCTTTGCAGGGCCCTGCATAATCATGAAATCTAACCAGTCAAGTGGTCTGCACCCAACTTTTCATCTTCCAGGCCATTCATTGAGATCTGAAAAAAAAAAAGCTTTGGCAATTTTATTTATTTATTTATTGAGTTATTTTCAGTCTTGTCCAACTCTTCATGACAATTTGGGATTTTTTTGACAAAGATACTGGAGTAGTTTGCCATTTCTTTCTCCAGCTCATTTTATAGATGAGGAAACTGAGGCAAACAGGGTTAAGGTCACACAGTAAGTGTCTGAGGCCAGACTTGAACTCAGGAAGATGAGTCTTTCTCACTTGAGATCCAGTACCCTATCTACTGTGCTACCTTATTACCTAACTTTTATCACAATGAGATTATTCCCTTTTCAAGTTTCTATGCACAGTATCTTCTCATTTATTATTCGTTCATCAGCATTGTACTTAATGCCCAAGTAGAGAGAATTGTGTAAGCATCAATGAAGAGGATGGCAAGGACTCGATATAGTCAAGATCAGTTCAATTTGCTTACAGTGTGGATATATACAGAGAAATGACAGGAAAGGTCAGTTGGGGACAAATAGAAGAAAGCCTTTAATAACACCTTTCTATCTGACTTTCAAGTTTATAAAGTGCTTTCCTCAAAATGACTTCATGAGTTCAAGTTTGACTAATTCTATTTTCTAGATGAAGAAATTGAGGTTTCTGAAAGTGGAAGAGGGAGGGTGTTATAGTGGACTACAGATGACAGGACTGGTCATCCAAATCCCTGGATTCAAATTCTGACTTTGTTTCCTACTCATGCATCTCCTTTGGCCTCAGTTATCTTTCCCATAAAATGAGCATCTGTGAAGTCCAGGTCTAAACTTTACAATTTACCCATGGTCACACACTTTGTACATGTAGGTGTGGCAGTCAACTTCTGATTTCAAGTCCGGTCTCTGCCTCTTAAAGATTAAGATAAAAATACCAATGACTGTTTCGTTAAAGGGGTAGCTTGGTCCAGTGAAAAGAACCTTGGCTCCACATTTAGAGGACTGGAATTCAAATCCTGCCTTTAGCCCCCGGGAACTCACTTGAGCTTGCTGTACCTCATTTTCCTCCTCTGGCCAGATCAGATGACCTTTGAGTTCTCTTCTAGCTCAAGATCTATGATCTTTTAAGTGTGAATTTTATTTAGAAGCAAATAGGGACTTATTGAATGTCTTGAATCTAGGAAGTAACGTGAATAAAACAGTACTTTAAGAAGATTTGAGGACCATGGGGAGTATAATGAAACTATTGCCTACTTTCCAAAACATCTTTAAAGCCAGGGCATGAACACTGTTGTCTCCATGGGAAGACACTTCCCTTTATCTTTATCTTGGGCTCTGCTTCCTATTCCCAGCATACACTCAGCAGCTATTATTAGAGCCTTTCGGGCACACATTGGGTGAATGTTGCAATAACTTGTCAGTTTGGTGAGGGGATCAAGTAGGATTACAGAGATGAGCCCTAGAACTCAGGCCCCCAGGGAACTGATGAGTTTAACCATAGCATCTGCTCATTCTTGCAGCCTCCTCTGAAATAGTTTGGATAATTGGGGTTTAACTTTCTCAACAACAACAAAAAAAAAATGGGAAAAATATCACGTTTTAATTGCCCTTTCTGGATTTTCTTTTCTTTCACTAGGGTAAGATGATGCTGCCAGTTTGGTGCCCAGAGACACAGGGACCATTATACTTTGTTATTTCCCAGCTCATCTACTTCCAACATGAAAGTCTGAAGGCACATCTCATTCTGTTGAGGCTGTTCTCTCCTTGTTAAATCTTGTAGCAATTAGCAGGCATTTCATGGCCCATTTCTGTCCAATAATGCAACTTGGCCCTTCTTGCAGTGGAAGATCTGAAAATCATTTTTCTCTGTTCCAGATGGATAGAAATTTTCATTGAACTTAGCTTTTCCACTCCCTGCTCTCCTCTCTACCTTTGCCATGGAGTAACATGGTTTATGGAACATCACACGAGTCCTGACTTTGATATCTATAACTAGTGTGACCTCCAACAAATCCCTTTACCTCTCTAAACATGTTTCTTTTGTAAAAATGAGGAGATGTCCACAGCATAATAAATCCTA
The DNA here is from genome assembly GCA_028658325.1 of Potorous gilbertii. Taxonomy (NCBI): domain Eukaryota; kingdom Metazoa; phylum Chordata; class Mammalia; order Diprotodontia; family Potoroidae; genus Potorous; species Potorous gilbertii. The sequence continues at coordinate 363,846,230 of CM053769.1, read as the reverse complement.
TAAGGAGGATAAGGGAAGCATAATCTAGAAAAAATAGTGCTGGGTTTAGAGTCAGAAAACAGGGTTTCAAATCCCTCCAAGGTTGACTTTTTTTTTTATTCAACAAATGCCATATGCCCAATGCACCAAGATCTGTTTCTTGAGTGGGATGTGTGAAAGTTTGTATCTCTCATTTTGAACAGTCTATTTGAAATACTTGAAAACCATTAAAAAGCATGTAAAGCCCAAGAACAATAACAACATCTTGACTACTTTGGTCAAGATATTTCTAGGATCATAGACTTATACTGGAAGGGACCTTAAAAACTCGTCTAGTACAGTCTTTTCAATTTACAGGTAAGTAAAAGCTGGGGTCCAAAGGGCTTAATTGACTTGTTCAAAGTCACAAGGGGAATAAATGACATTGCCAGGATTTAAAACTAGGTCTTCTGAATATGAAATTTGTTCTTTGTTTCTACTGCACCCTTATTACCTCCATGAGCCTCAGTTTCCTCATCCAGGAAAAGAGGTTATTGAACTAGATGGACTCTAAGGTCTCATCCAGGTTTAAATCTATGATTTTGTGTTCAAGGCAGCAGTGGAGCCGGCTAGGGCAGGTATTAGCCATGGAGTCTAAGGGCAACTTTTTATATGATAATCCTATGACCTAGGCTTCAATTCCAGTGTTATTTATTACTTGTATGACATTAGGAAGGTCATTTCACTTTCTTTGTCCTCAGTTTCCTCCTATGTCAATAGAAAAGGTTGGACTAAATGATCTTTTAAAGCTTTCTTCCAACTCTGACTTCTATGATTGATTGTAGGGTCATATGTTCTGATGCAGAAGTCACCTCAGAGGTTATCAAATCTAACCTCCTCAAATGAGGAAGCTGAAACCTAAGGATGTTAAATGCTATGTCCATAGCATTCAAGGGGGAATTTGAATCTGGAGCTTCTCACTCGAGCTTTTGGCTTTTCCTCTAATCCACACTGTTTCCCAAGTGAGTTCATGAATAACCCTCTGAGACACTCCTAAGATGATGGATGATGTTCAGTTGGTCGTGATGTGCCAGTCTACCCTAGATTACTTTCTGAACATTGATGTATGTTTTGTATGCATCTAGTTATGTAGGTATTGTCTCCTCCTTAGGATGTGGGTTTCTTGAAAGAAGGGACTGTTTTTATCTTTTTTTTTGGATCTCCATTGCTTATAGTGCCTGGAAAACAGTAAGCAATTTAATATGTGTTTATTGATTGACCTACTGATTCAGTTAACCAGGTAGAATGGAAAGTTACAGATTCCCAAAGAGTTTCCTCAGTGAAGGAGTGTCAGAGTCAGGAATTTTGATCCCAAGACCAAAGCTATTTTAACTACATTGATATGTTCACTTTGAGATGAGTGTCCAGCAAGGTCAATATCACAAGGCCAGTTTGCAGTAGTTAAGAGTGAGCCCGTAATGGGGAGGAGGGGTTAGAAAGGTGACATAGGGGTCTGTTTTTGCCTCTAATCGTGCCTTAAACATACTTCTTCATTTTAATGTGTCTTTAGTTTGGGGCAAAATTCTTGTATCCTTCCCATAGAAAGACCTTCCATCAACAGATGGGAACCCCAGATCAGAGTGGAGAAGCAGTGACCATAAAATCCCTCAGATCTCACAAGAACTGTTTTTGATTCCTTCCAACTTTGCTTTATTAGGAACAGTTTGCTAAACTAGGGCCATCAAAATAAGTGATATATAGTATTATACCTACATCTATTTTCTCTCTCTTGCTTTCATGATAATTAACTTGAGGTACAATTTGAGGAAGGTGGTAAGCCAGGAAGCCTAGAACACAATTTCTTTCCTGGTATGGGAACTGGCAACTTCAAACTCTTTCCTAGTAAAGCCTTTGAAGGTCTGATGAGAGTAATTAAAAAAGGTGTGAATAGTGGGTGTTTCTCAGATTTGAAGCCTTGGGGGGAATTTATGAATAGAGAAGCAAAAAGATTCCATTTCTTTTCTCTTCAAAATTACACTGTCAGCCAGAAGCATCCATGATATAAATATCCCCTCTGGGTTCAGAGTTATTTATCTTGGTTTTCTTTTCTCAAGATAACTTCTGTACCTCACCCAACCTTTAATACCTTCTGTTATTTTACTCATAACATCAGAGACTTAGAATTGTAAAGTTTAGCCTATTAGTCTCATTTTATAGATGAGAAAACTGAGGAAAGTGACTTGCCCAGGCATACAGTGCTAGAAGTAGAGCTGAGACTGGAGGTCAAACCCATTATTTTTAATTCAGTGGTCATGTCTGGTCATGGCCTGAGCATGAGGAATAAATGACATGCAGCCCATGTCTTCCACTGGTATTTATCTAAGGACTAGAGAGCTAGAGTAAATATCCCAATATTCGATGTGGAGCTTTTGTGAAGGATTTACAGGAGAATGTAGTCAAGAGTTTATGTGGTTGGAAGTGAGCTGCAATTTACTGTCAACTAAGCTAACATGCCCGAATGGTCGAGAGTCACCTGAGATTAGAAGGCATGGATGGGTTGCAATCCGTAACACAGCGGGGATGCTTTTCTATAATGCTTTCCCTATGAGCACTTTTTTTAATGCTTATTTTTAGTTTTCAATGTTCATTTCAACCAAATTTTGAGTTCCAAATTTTCTCTCCATCTCTCCCCTCCCTCCACTCCAAGAAACTGAGCATTCTGATTACCCCTTCCCCCAATCTGCCCTACTTTCTAACACCCCTCCCTTCCCTTATCTCCATCTTTTCTCTTGTCTTGTAGGGCAAAATAAATTTCTATACCCAATTACCTGTATTTCTTATTTCCCAGCTGTATGCAAAAACAATTCTCAATATTTGTTTCTAAAACTTTGAGTTCCAACTTCTCTTTCTTCCTCCCTCCCCACCCAACCCCACTGAGAAGGCACATAATTTACTATATAGTATATATGTGTGGTTTTCCAAATGACTTCTATAATGGTCATGTTGTGTAAGACTAACTATATTTCCCTCCATTCTATCCTGCCCCCCATTTCTTCTATTCTCTCTTTTCACCTTGTCCCTCTCCAAAAGTGTTTACTTATAATTGCTCCATTCTCCCATTTGCCCTCCCTTCTATCATCCCCTCCACTCCACTTATCCCCTTCTCCTCTACTTTCCTGTAGTTTAAGATAGATTTTCATACCAAATTGAGCATGAATGTTATTCCTTCCTTAAGCCAAATGTGATGAGAGTAAGCTTCACTTTTCCTCTGTCACCTCCCACCTTTCTCCCTCCATTGAAAAAGCTTTTTCTTGCCTCTTTTATGAGAGATAATTTGCCCTGTTCCATTTCTCCCTTTTTCCTCCCAAAATAGTCCTCTCTCACCCCTTAATTTTACTTTTTTAGATATTATCCCTTCCTATTCAATTCACCCTGTGCTCTCTGTCTATATATGTGTGTGTGTGTATGTGTAAAATCCCTCCAACTACTGAAATACTGAGAAAAGTTTCAAAAATTACAAATATTATCTTTCCATGTAGGAATGTAAGCAATTCAACTTTAGTAAATCCCTTATGATTTTCTTTCCTGTTTATCTTTTCATGCTTCTCTTGATTCTTGTATTTGAAAATCAAATTTTCTCTTCAGCTCTACTCTTTTCATCAAGAATGCTTGAAAGTCCTCTATTTCACTAAATGACCATTTTCCCCCTTGAAGTATTATACTCAGTTTTGTTGGGTAGGTGATTCTTGGTTTTAATCCTAGTTCCTTTGACTTCTGGAATATCATATTCCATGCCCTTCAGTCATTTAATGTAGAAACTACTAGATCTTGTGTTGTCTTGATTGTATTTCCACAGTACTTGAATCCTATGACAACTTCTTATAAAGCTTCTTAATATGCAATATTTAACCACTGTGTTTTGATGGATCTATGATCTCACCCCTGCGATCTCTTGACATTACATAGGTTCTAATAGAGGACTTAGGCTCTACATTGGTTATCCTTCACTCTCAGGACATGACCACACTGCCTCCTTTCCTAATTAAAACTCTTTGCTGACATTCTATACATTGTTCCTTTTTTTTTTTAGTTAAATTTATTTATTTAACTTTTTACATTCATTTTCACAAAATTTTGGGTTCCAAATTTTCTTCCCATTTATCCCCTCCCCCCACCCAATACACTGAGTATTCTAATTTCCCCTATCACCAATCTGCCCTCTCTTCTATCATCCTTCCCTTCCCTTGTCCCCATCTTCTTTTTTGTCCTGTAGGGCCAGATAACTTTCTATTCCCCATTACCTGTATTTC
>CM053769.1:363780963-363841462 GCA_028658325.1 Potorous gilbertii | reverse complement strand
TCAGTGAGTTTTTGGACCTCCTTTTCCATTTGACTAATTCTGCTTTTGAAAGCATTCTTCTCCTCATTGGCTTTTTGAACCTCTTTTGCCAATTGAGTTAGCCTATTTTTCAAGGTGTTATTTTCTTCAGCATTTGTTTGGGTCTCCTTTAACAAGGTATTGACCCGTTTTTTCATGCTTTTCTTGCATCTCTCATTTCTCTTCCCAGTTTTTCCTCCACCTGTCTAACTTGATTTTCAAAATCCTTTTTCAGCTCTTCCATGGCCTGAGCCCATTGAATATTTAATTTGGATGTTTGGGATACAGAAGCCTTGACTTCTATATCTTTCCCTGATGGTAAGCATTGTTCTTCCTTGTCTGAAAGGATGAGAGGAGATATCTGTTCACCAAGAAAGTAACCTCCTATGATCTTATTTTTTCCCCTTTTCTGGGCATTTTCCCAGCCAGTTTCTTGACTTCTGAGATTCCTCTCCACCCCCGCCTTGCTTCCAGATCCGCCCAGCTAGTGCTTGGGGTCTGAGATTCAAATGCTGCTTCCCAGCCTCAGGGCTTTCAGTGGGGGCAGGACTGCTATTCAGTGTGAGAGTAAATTCAGCTGCTCAGGTGGGGGCAGGGCTGCTATTCAGTCTGAGATTAAGTTCAGCTGCTTGCGTGGGGACAGGGCTGCCATCAGGGGCTCATTTCCCTCAGGGGGTTTACACAGAGACCTTCAACAATGGATCTGAACTCCTGCCTGCTTTGGGAGCCCCTGTCCTCTTCTGCCTCTGCTGCTGCCTCTTGAGGGGGCCTGAGTTATGGAGACACCCTGCTCCCTTCTCACCAAGCTGAAAAGACCCTCTCACTGACCTTTGGAGCCTGTGGGTGGAGGGATCTGCATTGTCATTGGAGATTCTGTCGCTGAAGCCTGCTCGGATCTGCTCCTCTCGGTGCCCCTCAGCCAAGGCAGGGCTGGGCTCTGCTCTGGGTCCGGTGTGCAATGGACCTTTGGTGTCTGTTTTTCAGGGCTCTCTGGAACAGAAATCTCCTCCACTCCCTGTTGCATGGCTTCCGCTGCTCCAGAATTTGTTGGGAGTTCTTCTTTACAGGTATTTTATGGGCCGTGTGTTTGGAGGTAGCATATGTGAATCTTTCTACTCCGCCATCTTGGCTCTTCCCCCATTGTTTCTTTTTTTAACAACTTCATTTGGATATATGCTACAGCCCACTCATGAAAAGTCCAACTTCCCTTGAATGAATTGCAGCTATCATTCTTTGAAGATTATGGTATTTCATGATTCCCAACCATACAGTATCACTAGAATATCAAAGTGCTGATTGATTCATCTATTTTTATTTATTGATCTACATCTATCTATCCATCTAGCTGCTATTCATCATCCATTCCCCCCCCCCCCGTCTCTCTCTCTCTCTTTCTGACTGTAGATGTACAAGGCCAAAATTGAATTGGGATGGAGTTAACTGTATTACATTTGGGAATTTGCAGTGGTTTTAATGACCCTAAGAATTTTTTTCTTTTTCAAAACAAAAGCAATGCTTGAATTTACTAGGTTCTTTTCTGCCTCAAGGTATTGTACTTCCTTTATTAGATTCTAAAGTAGTCATTGAAGGGTAGAATGCTTAGTAAGTTCATCCAATCCCTCCTATCTGCCCCTTTTCCACACTTTACCCTACTCTTGAATTGTTTCTGGTCATAAATGCTCCTTTTCTGTTCTGGGAAGTTGTATCACATGATCCACAATTTTTTCTTTCTTTTATAAATTCCAAGTCCTCATATAGGTATGGTTCCCCTTCAATACCCTTCAGTATCAGATCTATCTCTCCCTCTTCTTTGAGAATATTCTCCCTTCAGTTGAGTTCTTATTTTCAGTTAGTACACCCAGGCTAGCAAAATGCATGTGATGAAGACAAAGCAAAGAATAAACCAACAAGCATTTTTTAAATATCTAGTACTGTGCCAGACTCTGTGTTAAGAGTTAGGGATACATAAAAAGGCAAAATTAAATAAAATAAAACTTTCTGCTCTCAAGTCTCTCCCAGTCAAAGCAAACAAAACAAAGAAAGATTAACAGACTTTCCCCTGCCCAGAAGGAAAGTTCTGAGGCTTCTTGGAGAAAACTAGGGAGAAAGGAAATACATTTAGTGATCTAAATGTTCTTGGGGGGGGTGGTGTTGAGTAACACAGCTTTTGTCCCATCACCCCTCATTCCTGATCTGCCCAGATAGCTTTGCTCTCACAGTCCTGGCCCCTTTGACTGTGGCAGAGCTATCTCTGTGTATTTCCATTCTATCAGTCCCTTGCAACTTCCCAGGAGCTGAGTTCCTCTTCAAAGCTCCCTCCTGAACTCACTGAATGAACTATTAAAGGTCACTAGGAAGTACAGCCTATAATTCTTCAGTTTACTGTTGTTTCCTATCTGATTCACTCTAGGGACTCATTTGGACCTTATAAGGGCATACCTTGGTATGGCTACAATTTTATGGTTAGCTTAATACCTCATTTTCTGGTCTCTTTTCTATGACTAGGCCTTTGAGAGACTAATTTCCTTTCATTCTCACCCTGTTAAACATTTTCTGTCACCAGTAAATCAACTGGGGTGTGATTGAGCATATTTGTCTGTAATTCTAAATTCTGAGTAACTGTCTAGGGAAAAGTTTAGAGCATATGTAGAGCATATCATATCACATAGCACAATCATACACACATATCCATACATATGAATATACATGAAAGCAATACAATAACATCAGTGTGTGTGTGTGTATATAAGAGTATGTGTGTGTATATATGTATATATACACATATATAATATATATTGGAATATATATGTAGTATAAAATGGAATATACAGAAACAGCAACATGTACAGAAATCGACAACCATCAAAAATACACATAACAGGCAAATGCATCTATGATACACAAATGAGTCATTGTTGTCCTTCATTCTCAACGGGGACCAAAATGGTATCACCATAATAAAGTTTCAGTGTGTACAACTGTGACTGATCAGACCAATACGAGCTCAGAATGCTCTGCCACAGATTGGGCATAGATGGGTGGTTACTCCAAATTTGCACACTCTATGTTTCCTTTGTGTTGTTTCAATTCTGCTTTGTTCATAGAACACAGTATCTTTTCTGATGTGGGCACACTGTGCTGAGCGGTCCTGTGCCAGTGTCTCCCATGTCGCACAATCAAATCCAAAGTTCTTGCAAGAGACTTTGAGAGTGTCCTTGTATTGCTTCTTCCGACCACCATGTGATCACCTGCCCCATGAGAGTTCTCCATAAAATAGTCTTTGTGTCAAGCATACATTTTGCATTTGAACAACATGATCAGCATGTTGGAGTTGTGCTCTCTGAAGTATAGTTTGAATGCTTGGCAGTTTAGTTAAAGCAAGGACCTCAGTGTCTGGTGCCTTATACTGCCAGATGATTTTCAGAATCTTCCTAAGACAATTCAAACGGAAGCGATTTAGTTTCCTGGCATGGTGCTGGTATGCTGTCCATGTTTCACAGACATACAACAATGAGATCAGCACCACAGCTCTGTAGACCTTCAGTTTGGCAGTCAGTCTAATACCTCTTATTTTCCAAACTTTTCTTCAGAGCCTCCCAAACACTGAACTAACTCTGACAATGCATGTGCCAACCTCATTGTTAATGTGTATATCTCTGGAAAGTACACTACCAAGTTAAGTGAAATTATCCACAGCATTCAAAACTTCTCCCATTGTAACTGATGGTTCCACATATAGATGGTGTGGTGGTGGCTGATAGTTGACCTTGATGTGATGTTCATCCTCACTGAAACCATTTGATAAAGTGGCTGAAAACATCACATGGGACTACACTCTGTGGGGTCATGATTGTTCCCTAGGAGTCTCTATGGTTGAAGTTTTAGGAAGGAAAGATAATGTCTCTGAATTCATTCCCCTCTCCTGACTGAACTTGTTGGATTCTAGTATACCAAGTCTTCTCTACTTGAAGGCCTATTTCTGTGTTATTGTCTAGTCCTGAAAGTCTTTGAAAAATTGGTCTGTTAGAGTCTATTGAGGTGAGTGCTCATCAATTTCTTCTTGCTCACTGAAAAATTCAATGAATGGTCTAGTAGGCATGAAGTGGATAGACAATCAATTTCAAAGTCAGCAAGTCTTGAATTCAGATCCCAACACTGACAAATACTCAGAGGCATTCTAGAAATCAATTCTAACTGGATCCCAAGAGCTGATTGATAAAATTTCAATGTGAGCATTTGCAACTCAGAAGTCAGCAAATGCTACAAATCAGAGGTTGGCTTATTGTTTTATTGATTGGATAGGCCAGGGATTGGCAACCTATTGCCTACAAGCAAACTTTTTTAAAAAATAGCCTAAGAACTAAGAATGGTTTTTCATTTTTAAATAAATAAAACTTTATTTATAAATGCAAAAATCACTTTTAGCTCACTGGTCATACAAAAAACAGGCTGACTGTAGTTTGCCAATGCCTGTTGAGACTTAAGAAAATGATGGAAAAAAGATCCACAACACAGATTAAACTTAAAAGTATGTAGAATGTACATGAGTTGTTCCCCAAATGGTTGTTAAACATTTACCAGCACACCTATTCATATTGTGTGATCCTGAGAAAGTCATTTAATTTCTTAGTGCTCTAAGACAACTCTTGAAAACTTTAAGTTGTAGACCTTGTTGAGAGTTACTTTTATCAATGAAATCACAGATCCAGTTCAAAAAAGTTGTTGTATTTGTCCTTCATTCTCAAAGACGACCATGACATCAAGATGATGACATGACTTGCAGTTGACTTGGATTTGAGTGAGGGAGGGCTGTGCAAGGTCACCAGCCTTACTTTCTCCTCCAGAGTCATCTGGGTGCAGTGGCCTGATATTCATCAGGACAATTGGAGATGGCCCAGGATTCAATGCCATTCAATGGCCATTTTAGGCTAAGGTCTTATCAGATTCTCATTTTGACTGAGAAACACCTATTCAATGAATAGGCTTCTTTAAGTAGTTACTCAAGGGATGGCCCCTTTTAATAAAAGAAAAAAATAACCAAAAAATCGAACTGCGAGGAGAAGACCCTTAGGCTTCTTGCATAAAAGAGAAAAAGTTACCATTTAGTAATTACATGTACTAGATGTGTGGGGATGTATGAGCTCCAGAGTGAATTGCGTTTAAGGCTTGTTTTTGAGCAAGAAATGTAGCCAGTGAATCCAAAGCAGAAAAGGCAGCTTTTGTGCATGGAAGTGTACCTTCCCCTGGGTAGGGGAGAGGAGGGAAGGGAAGGGAAGGGGAAGGGAGGGAATGGGAGGGGAGGGGAGTACTGCTCTACAAAGGAAGACCAGATAATACCTTCTGTCAGATGCTATAGAGGGGTTTCCTATTCAGGTATGATAGGAGGAGAGGCATTCCAATTTTCATCAGTAGTAGAGCACATCCATGATCAGAAACCTGTTTGTATGTGTATGCGTGTGCATGTCTGAATTTGTTTCTGTGTGTGAGTATAATTAGTAACTGATACAAGCCTCTCATGACATGTAGTGTTAAATATATGATGGTGGTGATATATAAGTAGTTAGGTTTATGAGAGGTAGCCTATGATTTCGTGTCCGCTAGCTAATTGGACAAAAACATTTTTTTGGGTCTCTGTGTTGGCAGCCTGGGAAGGATGGATTGAACTAGATGATTTCTGACCTTTGACTCCGAGATTTTTGTGATTCTAGGATCCGGAAACAGTTTAATGTAGTGGAAAGAACACTTGTCTCAGTGTCCAGCACTTGAGTCAGAGGATTATTCTTCCACTTTTTTTTTTTTTGCCAAATTGTTGTAGGGCAAATCACTTGCCCTCTGGTTAATGCAATTCCATCCAACAATTATTTACACTTTGCTAGGTTACAAAGACAAAACTGATTTTTTTTCTGCCCTCAAAGAACTTACATTAGAACTAGGGGAAGCAACATGTACTGTATGGGTGTGGAAATGGATAAATGTATCTTATGTACCCAAGTATATGTTGAGGGAACAGCATATATTTAATTGGAGGGAACATTATAAAGAAGGTACATCAAGGTGGTCCTTGTTCAAACTGGGGAGTCTTCCTAACTAATCTGATAACAGAACATATATGAGTTATCCAAATAATCTGATAAAAGAAGGTAAAATTAATGAAACAATCTGATAATAGAAGACATTTACCATTAGATGAAGGTAGGTGATGAGATACTGGGAACTGGCAATGTTTGCCTGGTTAAGGATCAGCAATGCCTCTTAGGTTTAAAAGAAGCTATCTGGACCCAAAACTTGAGACCTTTAGCAAAGTCCTAGAACAGTAAATTTTCATGTCCCTTGCAGTGGTAAGGGTAATATAGAAAAGGGGAGGAAAAGTATACATGCTATACAGGTCAGATGTCTTGCTTGATGACTAGGGAAAGGGTCACTACAACTGGGTCAACTGTACCTCAAGACTCTAATGCTGAGTAGTGGGGGTGGGGGACAGGATTTAGGAAGGTCTTTGTTTCTGTACTAGTAGCTAATGTGGAGTGGAAGGTTGACCTGTTGTTGGTCTTCATGGGACTAAGCACTCTACAAGAAGAAGGCATGCTCCTTGTCAAGAAGCATCCAAATGGATGCTGGTAGTATTCCAATTTTTCATTCTCATCATTGGTACAAGACCCAGTCAGCTATCCCATAACCTTGTTAAGTTTGGCTAGGAAGTATCTCCATTGGGTTAGTGCCATGACTGTAGGTAGCACTTACACCATAACTATCTACTTAGAGAAGAATCATTGTTAAATATTGGAGAAGGAAGGGAAGATATTGATATTGTAATTAGCTTAGAATTAATTCTTGAATTAGCCTTTCAAACCTAGAATAACCCCTAACTCTGTAAGTCTATGATGTTAGGATTCTAAGAAGAGGTACATTTCTTTGATCTCCAAGCTAAGCTCAGAAATGACCTGTGGAAGACTCTGTGAAGCAGATGGTCAGTCTTAAAATTCATTAAGGTCAAGGGAACAATTGAAACAGAAAATAATCCCTCTAGGATACTTGTACCTGCCCGTGGTTTAGAATGACTGGATTCCAAATTCCTTTAGGGAGTAAATCACTGTCTGTCTCCTTTCATGACAAATGCTGATGTTGGAATAGGTAAGTGTAGAGGGGGAATTTTATTTAGAGTAGGCATAGCTCCTTTAGAGAGCCAAAATGCTGAGTTCAATTAAGAAATATACTTCTTCCAGTGGAAAGGCTTGTCTGAGTTCTTTGAACCTGATGAATAGACCAAAAATAGGTTACTAATCCAGTGCGAGAAAAGCCACTTTTGTGGAATTTCTACTATTTTCTGAATTCTAAAGTTGCCTCCCTTGTGATCATTTGGTTCCTTTTCTATTGACCAAGCTGTGAGAGGGCAAAGGGAATATTGTAAAGAGCAGTGGAAAGAACATGGACCTGAATATTTATAAGCAAGGGAAATGTAAGGAATTGCCTCTGAGATGCCCAATTCTGAGTCTGGGCTGTTGGGGAGGCGAAGGTGACTTCTGTTGGGATAGTCTCAAACATTCTTGGGCAATCTATTTCATGGGGGATGTTGTACGTATGGTAATGAAGAAAGTCAAAGTGTAGGGCCTGACCCTGTAAGAGTTAGAAAATTCATCAGAAAATATATAAAGAAAATTTGTCAAGTTGGGATCATAGGAAAAGAACTTGGAGAGGGAAAAGGAAAACAAGAGGTTAAATCTGCAGAATATACATACATACACACATAATACATATGTGTGCATATTTGTGTGTATGTGTATGTATGATTGCTTACCTGGAAGTAAACTATGTCTGCTTTGACTGAGGGTAATAGTCTTTTCTCAGATGAAATAATAATGGCTTTCATTTCTGCACTGTTGTAGGATTACCAAGTACTTTTCTTAAAACACTTTTGTGAGGTGGGTAAAATAGTTTTATTATCTGTATTTTTATAGATTTGAAAACTGAGGCTTAGTTAAAGTAACTTGTTAGTGGTAATGCAGCTTCCGGTGATGGAATCAGGATTTGAACTTGGAGATGTGGCATATTTAGCAGAAAGAACCTAAACTATAATCTCTCTCTACTGTTTACTTCTTGTATTACTGTAAATGTCAAATCATTTACCCTTTGTAGTCTGTAAAAATGAAAAGAACTTGATGAGCTAAGCCTTTCCAACTTTAACTCTTATGATTCCATGACTGCAAAATTTAGAATTTTGCTCACTCGGAAAAGGAAAAAAAAATGATCCAGTCACAAGATCAGAGGGTTAGAATTGTTCATATAGTGGACCCCCTTCACTTTACAGATGAAGAAACTGAGGCCAGTGTAGGTTAAGTGACTTGTCTGAGGACATACAATGAGAGTCAGAAACGAGATTTAAACCTAGTTGCTCTGGTCTCAGAGCATGTGTTCTTTCAACTGACTATACCATGTTAGTTGTCTTGTTGAATAATAAAGTATTTGTAATAAACCACAATATCTCCGAGTCAAGTAGTTAGAATTATTGCATGTTTTGGAGGAGAATCAGGTATAAAAAGAAAAATCAAGCAAAGAAAATAGAGAGAAGAAAAAAAGTTTCACCAGAGGGTCAAGTCCAAGCTTGGGAGAGGAAGAAAAAGTTGCATTATTTGCTGTTGCCCACTAGAGGGCATGAGTAGCATAGATGAATTATGAAAATAGTGTATGACTCAAAGAACATGGATGGATGGCTTAGGCAGGGAATAGGTAGTTTCTTTTGCCCTGAAATTCATTCCTAGTAATTATAGTTCCCATGAATTGTTTATAGATCACTGAGCCTTAATACTTACAGATGAAATCAAAGCTTATCAACATAATCATCCTCATTAAATTGGATTTAAGCTTCAATTTGAGAATGATTTTATGTTGGCAATGGGCAAAATAAGTGAGTAGACATGCTCTCTGCCCCTAACAAGCATACATTCTAAAACAGGAGCCACAAGCAAGGACAAAACAATTCGTGTAAAATAGTTATATTGTCATACCTTCTTTTCAGCTCACAGGCTTTATGCTTTTCCAAGAATTTCACGTGCATTGTCTCAGGTGAGTCTCACGTTGGGGGCTGCGGGCAGGCATTATCAACTCAGTCTTCACTGATAAAGCTGAGATGCAGAAAGATGAAATGATTTGCCCAAAGTCATGCGTTGAGATAGCAAGATATTTTTTTCTATACCATCTAACACTACACAAGAGGGGTAGTACACAGTGGAACAAAGAGTTTTGGCTTGCAGTCAGAATTCTCAGGCTAAGTCCTAACGGAGCTACCAACTCATTGAACCTGGACAATCATCTCCTCCACCTCTCTGCACCTTACTTTCCTCACCCAGAAAATTGTGGTTGGACTAGATGATCTCTAAGGTTCTTTCAGCTTTATCATTCTATGCTCAGCTAAAATCATACAGGTCCTAAAGTTTCTGTCTGATTCCTTTCAACTGTGCTAAGACCACTTTTCTTCTTGGAGGCTACTACAGCAGCTACTTTAGCATTAAAACTTTTGAACAAATCTTCCCTCCCTTCTTCCCTCTCTCTCCTTCCTTCCTTCCCTCCCTCTCTCCATCCCTCCCTCTTTCTTCCTTCCTCCCTCTCTTTTTTCTCTTTCCTCCTCCCTCCCTTCATCCCTCTATCCTTCCCTCTTTCTCTCTTCCTTCATTCCTTCCATTGTTTCTTCTTTTCTTCCTTCTTCTCCCCCTCTTTTCCATCCTTCTCTTTCTCTTTCTCCTCTTCTCCTTCTATACCTCTTCCTCTTCTCTTTCTCTTCATCTTCTCCCATTTTTTCTTTAAGATGCTACATTTCTCCCTGTTTCTATTTTATCCTTTGTGAATTAAGAGTAATAAAGCTATATACAATATACCTTGGCTAAAGAAAATTGTTTACATTATGGTAGAACATGACTGGTCTTACAAATGTGCAATCATCAAAGCTGACAGTGGGAAAAATAACAGAGAGGGTCTAGTCTAACCCCGTGCCTGTTGTTTGAATTTCTCACACAATAATCCTCAAGGTAATGTTGGTAGAGACTGCCTTGCAAGGTGGGAAGAGTGTTAGACTTGGACTCCAGACCTATGTATGGAGACCTTTAAACTAGGAGACCTTGGCTAATACATTTCACTTCTTTGAGGCAGAGTTTCTTCATTTGCAACATGAAGACAACTGTACCTTCTTTAGCTACCTTACAGAGTTGTGAGAAACAAATATGATAATATATGCCAAGTAATTTGCAAAGCTGTATATAAATGGAGAGCAGTACCTTGCCATAACAGATAGAGGTGGGGTATTATAATAGAGAACACCTGGGGGTTTAAGTTCTACTTTTCAAACAGGCTAGTTGTGTGACTGTGGGTAAATCAATTCTCAGTGGCCCAGATAGATTTCTAAAATGGTTATGGATAAAATACCAATATGAACTGATGAAGAGAGTTTCAGATGAAATCATTCATCTACCCTCAGAAGATATATATATATATAATACACACATATATACACACATATATCATATATCCATATGTATATATGCATAATGCATACACATATATATTTATATACCTATAGCTAGATACACAAATATTTGTATATATACATATATAAATATAGATAGATACACAAATATTTGTATATACATACATACTTATATATACACTCAAATGGATGTGGTATATTTGTGAATTCTAGACTTAAGTTAGGGATATCTGAGTTTGGACACTTACTAGTTACATAACTATAGGCAAGCTACTTAGCTTCAGTGTACCTCAGTTTCCTTATCTATAAAACAATGGAATAATCTATGCCCCATTTTACAATTAAGGAAGCCTAAAGTCACACAAGTAGTAAAGGAAAGAGCTAGGATTTTAACTTAGGTTCCCTTACTTGAAATCTAGGATTATTTTCATTTTACCTCTTTTTGAACACCTCCAGTAATGGAGAGCTCACTACCAGATTACTCAGACTACTGCATTTTTAAAGACCTTTAATTCTAAGAAATCTTTGGATCAACAAATAGAAGGGAGGGCTAGTCATTTTAACAACTTCGTAAACCTCCTCAAAATGGGAATTATTCACAAAAATGAAACAATTTCATCTGTCTTCTTGGTCTAGAACACCAAGAACTTTAATGAGAAAAAAAAACCAGTGAACTAACAAAAGAAGAGTAATTCCTCATCTCAAATTTACTCGGTGACCCTTTCTAACCGGGGACACAGCTACACAAGCAGACTCCTGGGATTCGACAGAACTCACCTCTACCACCACCACCTTGTTTCCTTCAGTGCAGTTGAAAACCAGAAATTAGAAGCTTGCTTAGGATGAGATAGAAGTGTAGAAGCACTCTGTGCTGCAATATTATTCAGCTTGGAAACTGAGGGACAGAGGTAATTGGAGCAGAACATATATGAATGGCAAATCATTAAACCTGAGGGAAAGGGCTAAGCAGCCCCTCTGGAAACACTTTAATAAAAAAAATAAAAATAACATTTTTCCTTATATTCAGTCAAAGTGGGCCTTCCTCTAACTTCTGCCCATTGGTTATAGTTCTGCTATCTGGAGTAATACATTAATCTTCATCTTTTCCCAAGTGAAAGTCCTTCAACCCTTTGAAGATACTTTCTTATCTACCACATTTCTTCTTCTCTAGGCTGAATATTGTGGTTTGATTTCAGGTGAATAATAAATCTTGATTTCTTCCTTAAAAACTCATGGAGACCATCCAGTAAGACATGAGAGGCTCCTAGGCTCATATATTTGAAACTGAGCAATCATCAAGTCCATCCCTCAACCCCATTCATTTTTCAGCTAAGGAAAATGAGTCTCAAAGATATTAACTGACCTCCTCAAGGTAAATGGGAAGTCACTAGAAGAGCTAGGCTCCACTTTGGCTTTAAATACCTCCCACCCACCCACCTTTTCCTCATATGACAGAGTTTGTTTTCCTTCAAACACCAAATATATTACTACCTTGATACATTTTCAAGACAACTGTAGTGTTGCCAGGGCATGATCCATGAGCCAAAACATGAAAAATAATTTCCAAGGTGAGATATTCTGGGGTACCCTGGGCTCCAGAAACAGTCTCCACCTGGAAGGGGGATATTAGAGTGATGAGTCAGTCAATTTCTCCTAATGGAAATCACTCTGATCATTTTCACTCCATGGTAACATCTGCTAGATAGGTAGGTTCTACTTATTATTGTATATCTTAGGTATAGAGTCTTCCTGTGGGTGATCCCTTGTCTTTCCCAAAAAAGAGACTAACTTAAATTATCAAAGGCTAACCTCTCCAAAATTTATCATTCAGAATGTGTTCACTTCATGTCTCCCCAAAGTGGGGCATCATCCAATCTGCTTTGAATACTTCTCAATCAGGATGAATGGGAATGAGCTAGTTGTTAGATCTTATTGATCCCTAAAGCAAAGGTAAGACTCAAAACATTTTTTTTATTCATACAGCATCTCTGGATGCTCAATTAGCAACAGTGTCAGGTAGCCATAGCAGCTCAAACTAGAAATAATCTTGGGTATAAATGGAAGTCATTGGAAGGCAAATGGGGTCCTTTCATGCCTTCTTCCTTAACACAAGGGATCATTTCACTAGAGTTGTGGTGAACAGTCTGGGCTACCTCATCCATGCAGAGGATATCCTGGTATTAGGGAGGGAGGCCTTCCTGAAGTGGGGTTCAGGGAACCCTCAGCACCATACAGATATGGCTATTTCATGCTCTTTATCTTCTGGGATAATCTCCTTCCCTTTCAGATGCACCAATTGTTCAACTGGCCAAGGTTGTTGAGGCCAAGGAGACCTCAAATATGAGAAACAATGGGAGAGGAATGATTGAGCCCTAGGGATCCAGGGTACTCTGGAGCTGTGAGCTCTAATGTCACCATTAGAGCCCCATTCTCAGATGCTGTCTGTCTGATAGCTCCAGCCTAGACCTGGCCTGGGTCTCTTCCTGTTGGGGCTCTTTAAAATCTGGGAGAGGCAGAAAGTACTACACAATTTGGGGTCTATGACCTTATTCCCATGTCCTTTACAATATACCATGCAGGCCCTCAGAATTGGGATCATGCTATGGGAGAGAGGATTCACACTGATGAAGTCATGGGACCTTAAAATATGGCAGATTTTTTTTCTCTTCAGAGTTCAAAGGATCATAGGTAGATGATTCTAACTTTTGAATAATTCTAAGTTTTAGGAGTTCCCCCCTCTCATTTTGAGCCTAAATCTTTCTTCATTTTCTACCCATAGTACCTAGGTTTATTTTCTGGGTATAAATAGAACAAGTTTAGTTTTTATCCAATAGGACAGTTTTTCAGATTCTTGAAGCGAGCTGTATGTCTCTCCCAAAACTAAATATTCATACTTCCTTCAGTCCTCATGTGACCTAATCTCAAGCCCCTTTACTATGCTGGTCAATTTCCTTTGGATACTTCACAGTTTACCAGTGTCCTTCCTAAAATGTGACACCCAGAACAAAGCGTAACATTCCAGATATAGTTGATGTCTGATACTATTTCCTTCCTCTCAGTGATGAAGTACTCAGATGGTGCAACTCATAGAATTCTGTACTGGGAGACAGGAAGATCTGAATTCAAATCCTGCAGGTATTTATGTGAGCCTCAGAAATTTAGCTAAACAATTCGTGCCCCACTTCCTCATGTGTAAAATGTACCTAACTCACAGGGAGATTGTAAACATCAAATGAGATAATGTGTGAAGTACTTTATAAACCTGAAAGCTCTGTATAAAAGCTAGTTACTGTTGTTTTTGCAGTTATCATGGCGCTTATTATTAATACATACAAGTCCAAGGGGAAAACAATTCACCTCTATAATGGGTCTCCAAATAGGAAACAAAGCCTACCAGTGGTCAAAGGTTCTGTTAGAGCTCTGTGTCCCCCTGAGTTATGGATGCTCGGAAATGCAAAGTTCAGTCATAATTACCACCCTTCTTCCCTTCTGTGAATGAAACTTACAGCAGTAATGTCTGAAGGTCATGCCCATGGCTCCATTCGTTGTGATTAGGTGTGCTGGAAACCCCCTGAAGGGTGGAGGGAAGACAGAGAGCCACAACTCCCCCTTTTCTTTTGGGATAAGTAAATAAATAGCAAGGACAAGAGGCCAGGGGAATTAAATTGCAATTATCTGCACTTCCTAAGTATTTCCTGTTGCAACAATTTGTCATTGACATACTTAATTAGGTTCTTTACCAATATTTTCCAGATGTTGGGAGTTTTGCTCTTTACTGTGACACAGATGGTTCCCATATTTAATAAGACAGCTGAAGCAAGCCCTTTGAATCATGAACAGGGAAGCCACAGGCTATGAAAACTTAGTTTAGTGGAACCAGAGATACAGTCCCACACATTAGCATCTGGCAATCTAAGACAACCACCTGCATTAATACCAATGTGAGGAAGTGTATTTTAAGACAGAGTTTCCCTATGTTACTTAGGATAGAAGTACAAGAACAACTCCTAGGTCTGATTCCATCAGCAAGGGCATTTTTATTTTTGGATTGGTTTGTCCCTCCTAAGGCAACCTGAGCTCCCTTTTCCTGCCCCACCCCTTCCACTCCTTGAGAGTTCATCATATTGATGTAAGACTTTGTGTGGACATCACATTGGCTTAGCTTACTGCAGCTCAGAATTCCTGAACTTGAGATCCTCTCACCTCAGTCTCCAAGTAGCAGATGCCAGATGTGTGCCACTACACATCTGGCTATTCTATTGTTAAGTACAAGAAAGAGTCCGCAGGAATCAGTGGTAAAAACTAGGTGAAGTTTGAGTAGCAAGGCAAGAGATAGGAATTCTGAGTTTTTCCCTTTTTCTAGTGGCTTAATCATTTATTCACCTTAGTAAGTCAATCCCTATGTTCAGAATGTCATTGATTCAGAGATGGAAGGTATCTTAGAGACAGTTTAGTCCACCACTCTCATTATACAGAGGAGAGAACTGAGGGTATGAGGAGACTGACTTGCCCAAGTCACCTGTTCTTCAGTTCAATTTTCTACTCCCATTACAACAAAAGTATAGAGTATTGTATGTATGTACAAAGGAAGGCAAGGAGTAGAAGAAACATTTATTGAACTCTTACTATGATCTTGGATTGGTGCTAAGTTCTAGGGATGGAAATACAAGCAAAAAGAAAGTCAGTCTCTGAACTCAAGTCTAGGTTCTAATGGGGAACTTCAATACCCAAAAAGGAGCTGGAAACCAGAGGGATGGGTGGATATCCATTATGGGGCATGGTGTTAAAGTCCAGAAAGTCAGAAGCAATCAGGAAAAGAATGACGGTTGGCTGGCCTGGATCGCTCTTCAATATGCAGCCCTGGAAAAAATTCACCAAAGAAAGGAGGGATGTTCCAGACTGAGGAGGCCCTGGGTGCTAAGAAGAGTTGAGAAACAGTGTTAAAATTTGGAATGTCAAAAGCACAATTGAGAAATAGAAGGCATATGTAAATTATTATTCTTTATGATAATAGCTCATATTTCAACAGTGCTTTAAGGTTTCCAAAACACTTTCCTAATGATAACCATATGATATAAGCTGTAGACAATAAGAGCATGATCACCCATCCCCCCAACTTATCAATGAGGTAACTAAAGTTCAGATATATAAATATATATATATATATATATTAGATAGGACCTTGGAAGTTGTCTAGTCTAAGCCCCTCCTTTGGTGACAAAACTGAGGCCCAAGTTAAGTTGTAATTTAGCAAGTGATATACAGACAACACAGTAACAGAGGCAAGATTTGAACTTAGGTCCCCTGACTCTGTTTTATCTCACTATTTTCTCTCCTTTGCTCAACCCCTTGACCAAAGGGCCTTGAGGCCCTCATTTATCACTACTTTTTTTTTTTTATAGAGTATCCCTAACCCTAAATATGTTTATCAAACACTTAGAGTTTTTATTGAATTAGTTAATTAAAATTAATCTTTAGTCTTATTTCATTGGTTTTCACTCTAAGACTTTGGTCAGTCCTTGTCCTTCCTGGGCTACTGTTTTATTCTGTGAGGAAAGATGGAAAGATGTGGATTTTTGGAGAGTGTAGAATCATAGTGGACTAGAGTTCAAAGAGACTCTATATCACAGAACATGAGATGTCAGAGTTGGGAGGCACTTTAACGATAATAACTGACATTTACAAAGTAGCTTAAGATTTACTAAATGCCTTACACACGTTGCTCTATTTGAGTTATGCCTTATGGGGTAGGTGCTACAAATTTTATTATTTGCATTTGACAGATGAGACAACTGAAGCCAGTTAAGTGATTTACTTAGGGTCATGTAGTTGGTAAATATTTGAAGTGAGCATTGAACCCAGTCTTTCTATTATCTCATGTTGTCTGTACCTTTGAACATAGAAAGGCATATTTAGAACATAGAAAGGGAGTCATTGTGAAAAATCCATTCATTTTACAAGGGACAAAATTGAGGAACAGAAGGGGGATGTGATTTAACTTGAAGAGATCACTCAGCTGAGTTTCCTGATTCCGAGTTCAGGATTTTCTGGACAAATCATATACATTGAACCTTAATTTTCCCATCCGTTACATTAGGAGGATCTTCTGGAAAGGTATGAAACCCAAAGAAAGTCTGTTGAGTCATGAAAACTGTGCAGCTGGGACTTCTGAAGGGTCCCGTATTTAGTATTGAATTATTGGAAAATAACATTGAACCTGGAGTCAATAGGCCTTGTGTTTAGGAGAAAACATTCTTTCCATCTGCGCCTGAGTTTCCTTGGTATATTGCTCCCTTTAAAAAGCATTCATAGAATTGGGTCCTACTAGATGTTGATCAGGGAGCCCCCAAACTGTCAGAGTGGATGAGGAAGCAGTGAACTTCTTGCTGCTTCCATACCACAGCCAAATCAACAGACCTTGCTCTCTACACAGAGGGGAGAGAGCCTGTGAAGGCTGCCAAGCAATTACCTTTGGATTGGGTGCTTCAGGCCAGCTTGGCTTTGGGGCCTTGTTATCTGATCCAAAGCACTTTATTCCAGCCAAAAAACCAAGTTAGAGAAAAATCAGTTTAGACAAATAGGTGTCTGGAAAAGGACAGAGGTGGTATATGTGTGAGTAGAGGAACAGTCTAAATGCAGAGCTTCATTTGGAACACATCAGTTCTTCCAGTGATGCCAGTCAAACAAGGTACAATTAGTGCATCCTTGGCTCTCTTCCTGCCTAGAGTTCACAGAGTCCATTCAAAGTCGCTGGGCCAGTGACATCTATTTATTCCAGCATCTGAAGGAATCAGCTCCTTCTCGCACACACGAAATGGCCCAAACCAGGGTTTTAACCATGCTGACCACCTGGGTTCAAGCATCACCTGATGCTTATTTACCTTGTGATTTTGAGCAAATCACTTGTCCTAAATGCCAGTTGACTGACAGTCTGTGACTTAGCTGCCTCTTCATTAAAGTAAGGGGATATTTCTCACTCTGTGACCCTGACCTACTCATAATTACCTGACCCATCCATATCCTCTCTCTAGGGCTGAGTTACCTCATCTGTAAAATGAAGGTGTTTGTTTTAATAACTTTTAAGTCCATTTCTAAATTTACTGGGATCTTATAATACTACTGATATGATTGAACATAAAAGCTCCTTGAAAACAGAAAAAAAAAAGTAAAACGAGGATGACCCAGATGATCTCAAAGCTTCCTTCTAGCTCTAAATCATAAAGTCCTGCAATATAGTAGGTGCTTAGCTATTCATTTGAATCTTCTCATTTCATCTCTATAAATTTCTTCATGTTAAAATAAAACCAGCTGACCTGAGTTTGAATCCTAGCTCCAACACTTCTTACAGGTGTGTGACCTTGAGTAAGGCATTTGACCTCTAAAGTCTTAGTTTACTCAATTATAAAATGAGGTGATTAGATGAGAGGGGGCTAACAACACCTATTTCTTGTGACACAAGCTAGTTTCATTACTGGGGCCCTTCAGTGCTCTAAGCTATTGCGGAAAACAGTTACAGATAGAAGTTCTAATCTGCCTTTGTAGAGAGAGTTTTGATAATAGGCTTAGACTAAACAATGTGCAAACGTATTGCCTATGTCTCTTTCTCTCAGATGGTTGTTGTGAAGAAAGCTTTTTATTATATGCTAAATGTAAGGAAAGGTGACCAATTATTACAATAAGCTGGCACAAAGTTTCTCTTAAGCATGCTCAGTCCTTTTCATGTATAACATGATAAGACTGAAACAAATCACATCTAAGGTTATTTCAGGCTCTGAATGAGAAGTTCCTCCCTCTCCCATGCAGTTACTTACATTTTTGTAAGTCCCAGAACTATTTTGTATGGTAATACTTTCCTATATGTAGCCTCTACTTCCAAACAGATAACTCTGAATCCAAGATCCATTGTTTCCTCAATTTGAACCACATGCATAATATTCAAATCTTTTTTGATGGACAATCTCATTTCATTTATTTAACTTCTCTGAAAATCTAAACTAGTGAACTAGATCTGCTGAATGGGGCAGGTATAGGGAATCAGGCCTGGACCCAGGAGGACCTAAATTCGAATGCACATTCAGATACCAGCCATGTGATCCTGGGCAAGTCATTTAATCCTGTTTGTCTCAGTTTCTTCATCTGCAAAATAAATTCGAGAAAAAAAATGGCAAACCACTTTAGTGTCCTTGCCAAGAAAACTCCCAATAGAGACACAGAGAGTTGGACATGACTGAAATGACTCAACATGCTGAATGGAAAGGGGAGCAAATTCCATGAAGATAAGGGATACTGTTAGAACAAATTTCAATAAAAAGGTACTTATTGAATCACCTCCTTGTCTTTTATCCTCCTCTCTGTACCTCCAGACCATACCTGCCTTGCTTTTACTTCCCTCTAGAGGGACTCACACCTCTTAGCTCTTGAAGTCCCACTTTGGGGGCCTCATTGGACTGATTGTGAGTGCATTCCATGATCCATTATCTAGGTATTCTTCATATTCCCCTCTGGCCATCTTCTTGCTATCCATCCTATTTCAGAACCCATTCTTTCTCTACTCATACTTCCTCACGTTCCAGGTATTGAACTAAAGTAAATCAATATTGTCATTGCTCCTGGAAAAGATGTGTCAGTAGATGCCCTTATACCTCCACTCCCTATCTCTGAGACTTCCCAAACCAAAACACCCTTCCTTTGGTATAAAAGACATAGCTTTGGATTTGGGGCCTGAGTTTGATCCTAGCTCTGCAAATATTAGTGTATGGTGTTGAGCAAGTTATTATGTTGAAATCAGTTATCTACAGATGTTCAGTCCTGTCATCACTCTCCATGATCCCATTTGGGGTTTTCTTGGCAAAGATACAGGAGTGGTTTGCAATTTTCTTCTCCAGCTCATTGTACAGATGAGAAAACTGAGGCAAACGGGGTTAAGTGACTTGTCCAGGGTCACACAGCTAGTAAGTATCTGAGGCTGGATTTGAACTTAGGTCCTTCTGACTCCAGGCCTGTTTCTCTATTCATTGCATCACCTAGTTGCTCCAGCTAGCTTTAGAACACATGGTTAAATTTTCATTGTGAGAATTTACACCTCAGCAATCTACAAACAGTATAAATTAGAGCTTGATTTATTGTTTTGTTGATCGTCTAGACTTAAAAAAGTTATAGAGAAAATGTTAATAAATCAGATTAAATTTGAAAGGTATTGTGTATATTCCTCTCCCTCCCCCTACTTTCCCTCAGGGTTTGTCATTTAACATTTACCAGAACACTACTGATTATTGCCCCCCTTAGGTTTTAATTTCTTCATCTATAAAGTGAGGACTTGCATTAATCGATCTCTAAGTTTCTGCTCTGCTCTTAATCCTATAACTGACATATTCCCTTAAAAGATAGAAGCAGTCCACATGTTAGAGCCATAAAACTGCTAGATTAGGAGTTGGACCATGTGGGTTCTAATATCAGTTCTGATACTTGCTACCTGTATGACCACGAACCCATTTCACTTCCTCTCAAGGTTTTCAGTTTCATTTGTAAAAATGAAAGAGGACAGATTAATTCCCACATTAACTTTTTATAGTTGTAGGATTCCTACAAGACAACTAGTATTGCCTTTATTCCAACAGTTTTTCAGTGGTACACACACACACACACACACACACACACACACACACACACACACACATACATCCCAATTACATGTCAAAACAATAAGCATTTGTTTCTTTAAAATTTTGAGTTCCAAATTCTTTCCCTCCCTCCTTTCCCTCCCTCGCTCCGAGATGGCAAGAAATTTGATATAGGTTATATGTTGCAATCAGATGCATTGCTCTTGACTATTTTAAGAATAAAAGAAGAAAACTTGAATAATGTCATTGATGCATGACATCTCCTGCCTATTTGGAGCTGTTGGAAGCTTGGTCAATATATGGATGACAGGATCATAGCTTGAGAGTTAGAGGGGACTTTAAAGGCCCTTATCCAACTCCCTCATTTTCCAGATGAAAAAGCTGAGGCTTAGAGAGGTTAAGTGGCTACTTTGGGTTTCCTGTTCATTTGAAATTCCAATGTCCTAGGACTGTGCAATACATTCCTAGACCAGCACTAAATGATATGACTAAGAAAAGCAAATGTTTGAAAGTGTTCTTTTCATTTTCACCTCCTCCTATTTTAAATTATACAACTATGATGTGTTATTAACTGTTGTGTAGTAGCAAGAATCCTATTCTGTTATGGTAAAGTCAGATTTTCTGACAGATGTGTAACAGAGAATAATGAGTCAGATCAAGTGGCTGCATCCTCATGGACATACCACAGCAGCTCCTTTGAACCTACAGGAAGTGGTATTTCCCCATTTCAGCAATGCCAGATCTGTGACAAAGAGTCTTCAAGGTCTCTTTGCAGTAAAATTGTAATCCCTTAGGTCTTAAATGGTTCTACCCTCCCATTATTCATTATTTTCTAGGGTTCAGAGGAAAAAAAAATGGAGGCTGTGGAAACTTTGGCTTATTGACAGTTATGTTTACTTGGATAGTTCAGGGACTTTACTTGCGTCTCTTAGGGCCAACCCACCAGCTGTTTTCAGGTTACCTCTTAGTTTGGTCTGTCACTCTAGTCAGGCACTAAGCCATTGAACACTTGGCTAGCACTTGATCAATTGCTTTGCAATCCATCACACATAACATAAAAAGAGTTGATTGGTAGTCTCAGCCTGAGCATGGCCTTCCTGGTGCCTAACTGTCTGGCTGAAAAGTAAAATTAAAAAAACTTCCCTCAATTAAATGAAAATTTCAGACATTTGGCCCATAAGACCCCCACATGTTCTGAAACTTCCAGCTGATTGACTACATCTTTGACATTTCCTCCGGGTTGTCCGACTGTCAAATTTCTAGTTGAAAGGGATTTTAGAGGTCACCTATTATGAGCTCCATTTTCCTTCCAGAGGAGGAAATAGAACTGCCTGGAGAGATAAAAAGACTTGGCCAAAGTCACAGCGCTAGTAAGTGCTAGGGCTCTGATTCAAACCCAAGTATCACAATTCCCAATCCAGGGTCCTTTACACTACCTTACATTGCTAGAAGATCTGGAGTTGAATTCCCTTTTTGCTTCCTGTTTGATACTGGGGAAGCTAGTTCCCTCTTCTGGGCTTTAGTCTGTTCATCTGTGAAATGAAGAGGTCAGACTAAATGATTTCCAAGAGTCCATTTCACTAAGAATGAGAGACTCCCCAAGATAAAGTATGTTCAAGGTGACCTAGGAATGGATGAGTTTACACCAAGAGTAGTTTTTCCCCATTATGTTACACTGTGTAGCCATCTCAAACTCCCATTTCTCAAACTGTAAAATCCTTTCTTTCAGCCAAGAAGCCTGACACCTTCAGACAAAGTCCTGCTTTCTCATTTTGTGTCATTAGGCTCTCTTTTCCAAGATATCCTGGGATTTTGCTAAAGCTTGATAAAAAAAACCAAATCTTTAGGGTTGTGTCTCTACAAACAGTCATAGAAAGAACAAATTTCTGAATGAGTCTGATCTCTGGCCCATCATTTGAGCCCAGAATGCTTTCTTTGTCCTTATAGCGCATTGAAGGGCTCAGTTGTTGAGGGACCTGCTTCCTTGCTCTCCTTCGCTTTGCTGGTGTAGAAGCGATTTACAAGAGCAGAAACAGCAGTATTTGACAAATGAGATCTTCATCTGCCTGGGCAGCTGGCAGGATTCCTGCACTAATGAGTTTATTACACCATCCTTTTCCCCAAACAGATGCGAAACTTACATACTGAACATGTTAAGCAACTAATTAGGAATCACAGAATCTCCAAGTTGGAGGGGACATCAGAAGTCATAGGATTGTGGACTTACAGGTTTAGGGCCAGAAGAGCCTTCGGAAGCCATCTGGTCCAACCTTCTCATTCTACAGATAAGGAAACTGAGGCTCAGGGAGGGTAAGGGACTTCTCCAAAGTCGTTAATAAGTCTCTGAGTAGGATTTGAACTGAGGTTTTGCTTACTCCAAGTCCAGCATGACACTTACTGAGCTACTTAGTTTCTTTTCTTCTTCCCTTTTTGGAGGCAATTGGGGTTAAGTGACTCATCCAGGGTCACACAGCTAGTAAGTAGCTGAGGCTAGATTTGAACTCAGGGTCCTCTGAGGCTAGTGCTTCATCTACTGTACCACCTAGCTGCTTAGTTTCAGTAGCAAGGATAATCGCCACAGGTGACTGTATTTGAACCTATCTCTAAAGCTATTTTGCCATGCTGCCTCTCACTGTGTAAATGTGAGCTACTATCATAGCTAGTATACTGTGCAAAATATTCATATAATGGCAAAATATTCAGGAAGTCGTATAGAAATTGTCTCCAGTGTGGTTTTGACTGTGTTTATTCAACATCTTGATGACTGTCCAAACTTTTTGTGTTTCGTCCCAACGCTGATGACATAGAGACACCTGATGGAATTTTGCCTTGGGCTCTTTATATGTTAGACCTAAGAGAGTTCTGTAAATTTCATCTTCTGGTATCATATGAGAGCAATCATTCAGTCTATCACTTCCACTGAATGTCACTCTGGAAATTCATCAGCAGTGACCATTTTGTGCAATAATTTAAAAAAAGACTTTTTTTTAGAAATTTTGACACTTCATGTGAAACTAATTCTCTTGATGCTTTCCTTTCTGCCCTGAGCTTATTATTCAAAACAATTTTCTTCTCTTCCTGCTTCCTCTGTCCAGAACACCTGGGCAGTATTCACTTGACAGAACTAGAAGAAATTGGTTTTTCTTTGGCCTCTGACCACCTATTATCTGAAAAATAATAAAGAAAATTTCTGCATTCTCAGGTGGAATGACCTACTATTAGAGCCCACTGGAGAATGGGCTTAGGAAAGGAGCATTATTTCTAACAAAGGATGGTATGAAGATCTTTTTTTTACCTGACCCAATTTAGAAGAATCTAGTTTTCTTGGGCCACAGACCCTATTTTCAATAAACATTTTTCACGTCAGAAATAAACAAGCCCTCTTGTATAGATGAAGTCAGACATTGGAGATGTAGTCTAGTGTAAAGATTTCTGAAATTAGATTCAAGAGACCTGCATTTAAATCCCAGATTTGGTCCTATGCTACCTTAGTCAAGTCACAGCCACTGTGATCCTCAATCTTCAAACTGGAGATAACACTTTTACAATATAACACTTCAGTTGTTTCCCTATGATATTACCTAATGAGGTAGTTGTGGGTAAGTGATGGGAAATTCTAATATACCATGCATGTGTGAGATAGTAGTAATGTTAAATACTAACAGTGACGATGTTGTTGTTGTTGTTTAGAGAAAACAAACTCTCAGTCATGCAGCTCCTTAGGATTCAGTAATTTTACTTTCCTTAATTCTACAAGAAGTGATCTTTTTTGCCACCACTAGTCTTCCAGTGAGGCTATAGGGTTGAAAATCATGGAACACTCTCATTTAGAAAAATTTAAATTCTGTGTGACTCATGAATCAACAGGATTAATACATGGTAAATCAATGTGAGAAAGTAGAAAAATAGGCTAGACTTGAAGTCGGGAAGATCTGCCTTTGAAAGATTCTGCCTCTGACACTTGCAGGCTGTGTAACCATGGATAAGTCATTCAATCTTTCTGAGTAGGTTTCTTCATCTGTAAAGTAGGAATCAATCAATCAACAGTTAATCAAAAAACATTTATTAAGTGATTACTTTGGGCCAGGAATTGTGCTAAGTGCTAAGGATACAAAGGAAAAGTGAAACACAAAACAGTCCCTTCCTTTAAGAAACATACTCGAGAAGAATATATTTTAATGGGAGGCAATATATATGAGAAGTTTCAGCTGCAACTCAGAATTATCCCAAGATCCTTGGGGTGCAGTAGCAAAATGGGTAGTTATGTCTCTTCTTTCATGTCATTTCCACTCATACAATCTTGTCACTTTCTGATATTGAACCATTTGACACAGAGCTAGAAGCATTGCTATTCCAAAGATTCTTGTGTTCATGGTCCTGCATCTAAAGGGAGATGTTAGTCAAGCTGGTGGTTATATTTTGACCTGCCTGATGCAAGCTATCTTCTTTCTCTGTCTCTGTCTGTCTCTCTGTCTCTGTCTGTCTCCCCCTGATTGCTTTTCCTAGTCTGGCTTATTTGGCCTGCAAGTGACAGTTGATTACCTGTTTATAGGGATGACTGGCCCATTCTTTATCAAAGACACCTTCCCATATGGACAAAGATTTTAATGGAATCAGAGGTCTGAGTAGATGTGTGATCTATACTGATGAAGGGAATATTCACACAGATGATATGCAATGAAATATAGCAGTAATGCACTAATTGAATTATACTACCCCTGATTAATAAAATTGCTTAGGATTTGGCTGTTAAAATGTTCCTCTAAAAAATGATTCTTCTCCTCCTCTTCTTCCTCTTCATCAGTGGTAAGGGTCAGCCCTCCTTGAGTAATTGCTCTTCCTCTTCTTTCTCCTCTTCCTTTTCTTTTCTCTCTCTGTTTCTCTGTGTTTTCATCATCTTCCATGGATTTATCATTTCTACACTGATGATGTTATGTACGAATCTAATCTTTCTCCTCTACTTCAGTTCTACATAAATTTCATTGTGGACATGTTGAACTGGAGGTCCCATAGGTATTTCAAGTTAAACATTTCCAAAACAGACCTTATTACCTTTCCACCAAAATTCAGTCCATTTTTAAGTTTCCTTATTTTTTTGTAAAGCATAGCACCATTCTCCCAGACATCTAGGTCCTTGACTTCTCACTCTTACTCACCTTGCGTATCCAATCAGTGGCCAAAATTCATGGTTTTTAGCTCCAAGCATCTCTTTCATTTTCCCACTTCTCTTTACTCACATAAACACCACCTTAACTCAGGGTCTTATTACCTCCTATGTGAACTATTGTAATAGCCTACTATTTGTTCTCCCTGCCTCATTTCTTCCCACTTCAATCAATCCTCCACACTCGTGACAAAGGGAGTTTCCTAAAGCATGCTGTTGTTCAGTTGTTCAGTGGTATCTGACTCTATATGACCTTGTGTACCATAGAACACCAGGCCCTTCTGACCTCCCCTATCTCCCAAAGTCTGTCCAAGCTCATGTTCCTTGTTTCCATAACACTATCTATCCATTTCATTTTCTGCCATTTCCTTTCCATTTTGCCTCCAATCTTTCCCAGCATCAGAGTCGTTTACAATGAGTCCTGTCTTCTCATTATGTGGCCAAAGTATTGAAGCCTCAACTTTAGTATTTGTCCTTCCAATGAATAGTTTGAATTAATTTCTTTAGGAATGCCTGATTTGACCTCCTTGCTGTTCAAGGGATTCTCAAAAATCTTCTCCAGCACCACAATTTGAAAGCATTGATTCTTGGCACTCAGTTTTCCTTATAGTCTAACTCTCACAGTCATACATTGCAACTGGAAAAACTGTAACTTTGACTACATAGACCTTTGTCAGCAAGGTGATGTCTCTGCTTCACAGTATCCTGACCAGATTTGCCATACCTTTCCTTTCAAAAAGTTTCTTTTAATTTCATGACTGCAGTTGCTATCTGCAGTGATCTGTGAGCCCAAGAATATAGCATCTGACCCTGCTTCCATTTCTTCCTCTATATGCCAGAAAATGATGGGACCATTTGCCATGATCTTAGTTCTTTTTTTTTAATGTTAAGCTTAAAGCCTAAAGCAGAGATCTGTCCATATCACTCCTCTGTTCAGTAAACTCCAGTGATCCCAACTTACTTCTAGGATAAAATACACTAACTCCTCTGTTTGATACTGAAAGTGTTTCACAACCTGTTTTCTGTCTATCTTTCTAGTCTTATTGCACATCATTTGCCTCCATGCACACCTTGGTCCAGCCAAACTGGCATTGTTACTGTTTGTCACATGAGGCACTCCACACGACTCTGATGCTGGGAAAAATTGGAGGCAAAATGGATCTGTGTCTTTGCACTAGCTGTGTGCCATGCCTAGAAGGTCCTCCCTCCTCATCTCTGCCTCTTAGAATGTTTATTACCAGTTAAGTCTTCACTGAAGCACCACCTTCTCTACATGAAGCCTTTCCTGTTACACCCAGCTTGTGCTACCTTGCCCTGCAAACTTTCATGTATTTATTTCTCATGTGCTTTTACATGTGCATATAGTTTTTCCTAGCTAGATTGTAAGCCCTTTGAGAGCAAGTACAGTTTTGCTTTTCTCCTGGTTGCCCAGTAACTCATACATGCCAGGCACTTAGTGGACACTTGTTAATTAATTGATTAGATGACCAAAGAAGCAATCTCCAACTCAGGAAGTCCCTGTTCCCCCTGCACCCTGCTCCCTTCATCCTACTTTTCCTTAAGGTCCATGAGAAGATTCCTAGAATCATTTTTGCTTTGTTCTGCCTGGGGAAATATAGTTTCTAAAATCCCCTAAGAAGTGAACATTTCCTGATAAAACTTGGTATTCTTGATATTACTTATTACTCAGAGACCATACTTTCCTCTGAGACTTTACTTGGAAAGTTCAGAGAAAAGTTAATTGCAAGAGCTCTGAAGTGATTACTCTTCCCCAGA
Organism: Potorous gilbertii; assembly: GCA_028658325.1. Classification (NCBI taxonomy): domain Eukaryota; kingdom Metazoa; phylum Chordata; class Mammalia; order Diprotodontia; family Potoroidae; genus Potorous; species Potorous gilbertii. The sequence continues at coordinate 363,814,410 of CM053769.1, read as the reverse complement.
GATACCATGACAAACCCATTAGACTCCTGGAATCTTTCTGTGTACTTTTGAGCTTTATTCAGTGTAACACTGAATAAAACTCACTCATCTCCTCTTATGTAGGATGAAATCACGATTACTTAGTGCCTTTGAGCTTGAAGGTTCTTCCATTTCAGTAAAATCTTCAGCCTCACCATCAATTCCCTTTCTCGTTCTAATCATCTTTGTTTTCTTTTCTTTCTATATCTTTTCTCATTTCCTAGTGCCTAACATCCTTTCATTCTTGATATCAAAGCCAATTGATCAAAAACTTTTCTGATAGGATAAGGATGGACAGGAAAGTAACATTTGGTAAGCACATGACCTGAGAAATGAGGGAGAATTGGTGAGTGGATAGATTCCAAATTTTGTCTTCCTTTCCCTCAGCAAATATCATTTAACTTATACTCAACAACCATATTATGTGCAAATGGGACAGGATCGATATTACAGCTCAAACTGTCTTTTTGATGGAGGAAGAATTTGAAAATATAGAGGTGGGGCATGGAAAGGCACAAGGGAAACAATTTTGGGAAGCAACAATGCACATCCTAGATCTTCACCTGCTAGTTTACAGGCAGCTTTGACTTTTCTGATTGGAACAAAAAGTAATAAAATCAAAAATCAAAATAAAATAATGATGATGATGATGGTGATGATAGATAAGCTCTTAGTGCTAGTCACTGTAATAAGTACTTTATAAATACTGTAACATCTAATCTTCACAACAATCCTGTGGGGTAGGTGCTTTTAATATCTTCATTTTACAATTGGGAAAATTAGGCAGAGAAAAGTGACTCACCCATAAGCATATGAATACAAATTTGAGCTTAGGTCTTCCTGACTCTAGGCCAGTACTCCAGTTACTCTATCACCTAGATTTAGTGCTAGATGGAATCTTCTGGTTTTTGCTACTTCTCTAGTCTACCTGTCTCATGTTACAGATGAGGCAACCAAGGGCCAGAGAAGTCAAATGACTTTTCTAGGGTCATAGAAGTAGCAAATATCAGAACAAAGATCCCTAACCCAATTCCTTTGACCCCACATCCAGTGTTCTTTCTTTCCCTTATACTCCTGCCTCTGTTTTCATTGGGATGAGGAGAAAGCTGCATATTTGGGAATGCTGGATAGTAATGGTCCTATTTCTATCAGCTGAACCCAGGACACAGAGTCATAGAACATCTGAACTGGAAGGGACTTAAAAGTGATCTAGCTCAGCTCCCTCATCTTATAAATGAAGCAAATAAGATTTGTCTAAGCAACCAAGGAGACAGGGGCAGAACCAGGATGAGAGTCTAGAAAAGATGAGGTAGATAGTTTAAGTCAAGCAAAATTTTTATCTCAGATGTTTAGGCAAAGGAAATCAAAATAGGATTTTGGGGTTGACTTGTCCCCAAAATGGTTGTCCATCACTGCATAAATCAGGCTCAGTGATAAAACAAATAGAAAACTGAGGGTAGAGGCCACAGACTATATTATTTTTATATGCCCACATTGCAACAGGTCTTAAAAAGGTCTGGTCACTCTAAGGATATTCCAGAAACACTGAGCTCATTTATGTATCTCAGCGACTGGGAGGTATTTCAGATCCTGGATCAAATTTGTATACCTTCCACCAATAAGGAAAACTTTTAAAATATAACTGTGGTTGAAGGATAAACTAACATAGATACAAACATGTTTTGCAAACACGTTTGAGGAGTTGAGCATTTGTACAGTGAGATGTAAGCTAAGGACTGATCAGTCAGTCATTCATTCCATGAGTATTTTTTGAGTATTTATTATATACTTGGCCCTGTGCTCAATGCTTTGGGATATACTGTCTCTCTGTGTTCATCCTTCATTTTTAAAGAAGACCATGACATCAGAGAAATGATGACATGACTTGCACTTGACTTTGAGTGAGGGAAGGCTGTGCAAGGTCACCAGTCTCACTTTCCCCTCCTGAGCCATCTGGATCCAGTGATCAGACATATTCATCAGGATGACTTGAGAAGGCTCAGGATGCAATGGGAGACCTTGGCCTATTCAGGTACTCATTTGGAGTGAGATAACGCCCATTCAGTGAATAGGCTCTTCAAGAAGTAATCAGGTAATGGCCCCTTCAATGAACAAAAGAAAAACAGGCAAAAACCTATTCCTTTCCCTAAAGGATCTTATACTCTGAAGAGTAGATAACCTAAAAAATAGTCAGTTAGCTACAAGGTATGTAAAAAATAGGTGGAAAGTAACTTGAAAGGGAAGACATTATTAGTTGCTGTAGGGAAGCCTCCTACAGTAAGAAGGTAAGATTACGACTGAATCTTGAAGAAAGTTGGGGACAATAAGAGATGGAGGTGAGAGAGAAGAGTAATCCAGGAATGAAGTAATAGTAATTATAAATAAAAATACTAATACCTAACATTTATATAGTGCTATGTCCCAGGTGCTATGCCGGGTGCCTTAGAGCTATTATTTCATTGGTCATCACAATAACTCTGAAAAGTAGCTGCTGTTAGTATCCCCATTTTGCAGATGAAGAAACTAAGGCAAATAGGTTCAGACTGAAGTTAAGAGACTTGCCCTTAGTCACACAGTCCCTAAGTGTGTAAGGCTGAATTTTCATTCAGGTCTTTCTGACTCTGTGCCCAGCACTCTATCTACAGACACAGAGACAGAAGATGATATTTCACTTTTGAGGAAAAACAAGGAAAGCCGTGTAGCTTGATCTTAAAGTGTATGGAGAAGAGTAAAGAGTAGGACAGGAAATCTTGGAAGGGACCAGGTTATGAAGATCTAAGAATTCTGATCAATGGAATGACCAACCATGATTCCAAAGGACTGGTAAAGTGATATGCTCCTGATAAAGAGGTGACAGACTCAAGATGCAGAATAAGACATACATTTTTGGACATGACTAATGCAGGAATTTGATTTGCTTGACTATAATATTTCAAGTTTTTTTTTTGGGGTTAGGGGACCTGAGAGGGAGAGATAATAAATGCTTCATTCTATACATTAAAAAAAAATTAAGTGACATATATAGAATACTGTACTCTACACAGGAAAGAAACAACAAAACTAAAACGAGATGTTGCTCTTACCTTCACAGACCTTCAAATTTAGGAGCAGAATATGGTAATCAGTTAACTCCAGTGCCAAATATACCAAAATTGTGGTAGATCAAGATAAAATTATATTATTTCACAAAAAAGTGACTAATAAAAATACAAAAAAAAATATGGAAAGGTTTAGGTAAAATGATGCAAAGTCCAGAACTCAGAGAGGGAACAAAAGTATATAATCTACTATGGCTATGTTAAAAAATGGCAGAAATAAAATTATTTCCCAAATGCATCAGCAAAAGAGATTAGAAGGGAATATAAATTTTAAACAAAATCTCCTTGTTTTTCTTTTGTTAAAGTAAATACATATTTTAAAATAAATGCAATTTATTATTTTATTTATGACCATAGGTAGAATTGTGTTCACATGTTTTTCCTATTGTTACTAAATTATAGAGATGTGTGTGTGTGTGTGTGTGTGTGTGTGTGTGTGTGTTCGCCCTTCGTTGCTGAAGAAGACCATGCCATCAGAAAAATAATGACGGTTTGCACTTGACTTTGTTTTGAGGGAGGGAAAGCTGTGCAGGTCACCAGCCTCACTTCTCCTCCAGAGCCATCTGAATCCTGTGAGCAGATATTCATCAGGATGAGTGGAGATGACTCAGGATGAGGCAATTGGGGTTCAGTGACTTGCCCAAGGCCACACAGCTATTGAGTGTCAGGTGTCTGAGGTGAGATTTGAACTCAGGTCTTCCTAACTCCTGCACTGGTGCTCTATCCATTGCACCACCTACCTGCCCCTATAGATAGAGAATACATAGATGAATAACATATAAATATGTGTATACATATACAGATTTCTATATGTTATATATACTATATTAATTATATCTACATATATTTAGATATATGTGAATATATATACACACACAAATATATCTGTCTACAAATACAAAGAGTGTGTGTGGGGGTTGACTAAGAGGAAGTTGGGATCATTACAAATACTATAAAGTTTCCTAAATTTAATTTAACTTGATTTTGATCTTGTCCAGTCTTATTCTAGGCCCAGTATTGTCCTTTTGTAATGCCTGACTAAGGTTTGTCCATCTCTCTCTCTCTCTCTTTCTCTCTCTCTCTCTCTCTCTCTCTCTCTCTCTCTCTCTCTCTCTCTCTCTCTCTCTCCTTATCTATCTAGTTATCCATCCATTTATGTAGAATTTCTCAAACTTTTTGGCCTCCAGACTCCTTACACTTTTAGAAATTATTGAGGAACCTGAAGAGCTTTTGTTTATGCGATTTAAATACATATTTCTAGATTACAAATTAAGATATCTTAGTAATATTATGAAAATAGTTTTAATCTTGCAGACCCCCTGAAAGGGTCTTGGAGACCCCCAGTGGTCCTACCAGACTCTGAGAACCTCTGATCTGTATCTACCTCTAACTCTATTTATACATCTATCTATCTATGTATCTATCTGTGTATCTATCTATCTATCTATCTGTCTAATCTATCTGTCCGGAGAGAGGCAGACAGACAGATAGACAGAGATACAGAGAGAAACTGAGACTCATTCAAAGAGTGGTCCATCTGAAATTTTGTTGGCAATACCATTTTTCCCCCATTTAGGTAAATGGGCAAGTTTTCTTGTAACAACCATGGATCTCATTGAGAAGGCATTGTATTTTGGCAGCTCAGTAGAATGAAAGCAATATCATCTGTGAAGAATATTATCTTGGAATCCTTCAATTTAGACTCCTCATAGTGAACACCTTAGGGAAATATATATATCTGTGGTTACTGATAAATGAAAAACAGTTATTTCTATTGTTTGCATAATTTTTAATCTTCTTAACCTGAGTGTTTGATGCACCTTTGAGAAGAACTTTTACAGCTACATTTTCTTGTACCAAGTGAAATATACAAAAATAAATACAAGAGAACCTTATAATCTCCATTCCTCTTTTCTCAGTTACTGAGAGGATATGGTCTACCATAGAAAATACTTTTAAAGCCTACCTGTTTCTTATTTATATTTTCTTTAAGTTTACTCTTGATGTGAGCAAAGATTATTATCCATATCGTAGAAGTTTTGTAGAGAAGAGAAAATATGCATGAGTCAGTAGCTGATGATGTCTTCTCAGTAACCTCTTTTTTTAAAATGAAAGTGCAATCAATGATCTTTTCATTCTTTGGACACTTCTCTGCTTTCCTTTCAAATTGTTCCACTTTCAGAATGGCTTTGTTCTGTATGTAATTGACAAGTCATGTCTAACCATTCTTCATAATTCATCTTATTACATCCTCTGCCTGGTGCCATAGAAACACCACCTTTCTGTTCCATTTCACCTGTATTTGTTATCCCTCTTCCAGTGCCTTGGGGATGATGAAATTTTGTGCCAAGATTTCCACATGCTTATTTTCTCTTCAACTCCTTTTCACTGTTTTATAAAGTGATACTGTTTAGGATCTTCTGTTGTCTTCTGCCTTAATGCTTTGTAAATGAACTAAACCAGCTGAACCCACCATATCTCTCTGATTAATGTTTTATTGCTGAGCTAATATTTGGATTCTTTTAGTCTCTACAAGTCCGACAAGGGATCACCCTGCCCTCTCTGGAAACCTTTATTGATGGGGGAGAACTTCTTTATAAGGTAGCCCACTATACTTTCAGATAGCTGTAATTATTAAGAAGATTTTCTCTGTGATGGAGTACAAATATAATCCCCTGAAACCCCTTACTATTAATTTTGGATCTGCTTTTTGAGACCAAACAGAACAAGTATAATCACTTTTCTATAGAATAGTCCTTCAAATGCTTGAAAGTAGTACTTAAATGACTTTTGTCATTTTTTGAGGTTACACTTTAGTTCCTTCAATTGCCCCCTGTATGACATAATCTACACTCTTCCTGCTATCCTGATTTTGCTCTTCTGATAATCTCCAGTTCATCAGCATCCTTCTCTAAACCTCATACATCTCTCTGAACACAATGCAGTGGATATGGTCTGCCCTAAGTAGAATACAGAGAGATAATCACCTCCATCATTATGGCATAGGATGAGATAGATAGATAATGTCATGGAAGCAACAAACATGAGCTTGGCTGGACTTTGGGAGATAGTGGAGGATAAAAAGGCCTGTTGTACTATAGTCCAGATCGGGGTGGGAAACCTGTAGCCTCGAGGCCACATGTGGACCTCTAGGTCCTCAAATGTGGCCCTTTGACTAAATCCAAACTTCACAGAACAAATTCACTTAATAAAAGGATTTTTTTTCCTGTAAAACTTGGACTTAGTCAAAAGGCTGCACCCAAGGACCTAGAAGGCCATATGTAACCTCCAGGTAATAGGTTCTCCATCTTTGGCCTAGGGAATCACAAAGAGTTAGACAAGATTGAAGGACTGAACAAGAAAAACAACAATATCCTATTGATATGGATATACAGGGAATTTATCAACCTACCTACATTTTAAAAATAGGCATATATTATTCTCTCCTTGTTGTACCTACTACTATTGGCTACCGAGGTTGGCTAGTACAGGAATATACAATACAATCTCCTATTGAATCCGTTTTAAATTTTAAGTGAAAATAGAAATAATTAGAAGTTCAACAGATGCTTATTGATGTCATTTTGCTCATTACATTAAGTCTTGATATACATATTAAAGGCCTTTTCAGTGAATTCTTCTATTAAAAGAGAGGAGACTATCATACTTGAAAAACAAAGTGGATGAAGAACACATTTTGGCAAGATTATAGCATGTAGTTGAATAAGTAGCTCATTTAGTTAATCTATTGGTCTGTATGTGTGTGTGTGTATTTATATATATATATATATATATACATATATATTATATATATATATATATACATATATATGTATATATATATATACACACACACATATAAGTCTTGTGGGTAGACAATATACTGGGCCCAAGATTGATAAGGAGAAAGAGAAGAAGCTACACCATATTTGGGAAATATTCAGTTTTTTTTAATATTTCCAAGTCACTCCCTATTGCAAAGGTCCATTTTGTAAATAATGGTCTTTGGGGGATGCTGTGTGACTCTGAAGTTACTTCTCTCAGTTCTCTAGACAACTTTCCAAGACTGTTAAGTTATAGAGAAAATGCTGGCCTTCATTGAAAGATGGAGTTTCCTACTTAGGAATTTCCTTTATTTGTGAAGTCACAAGTCCATTCCCTATCTCTAGCCCTATGAATGTGGGTCTGAATACAAGACATGGACAAAATCACAAAGGATGAAAAAGTGGGGATGAATTGTGATGTGCAATAGGGGAACAATTACGGGTTCACTGAAGTATTGAAATATTTTCTTTTCTATATCTATCAGTCAATAAGTCAATAAGCCTATTCCATGCCCGGTACTAATCTAGGTGTTAATGATACAAAACCAAAGGGGAAACAGTCTCTTTCCTTAAGGATTTTATTGTCTATCAAGGGGAAAACAACACATACATACATGCACACATATATTTGAAATATGTACAAAATAATAATATCTAGTATTTATGTAGTACTTTAAGGTTTGCAAAGCATTTTACTCATTTCATTTACAAAGCATATGCCAATAAAATTTAATTATCTGAGAAACATAACTGTATTTTTTCAGTTATAATCAATGTTATGAAAAAATAAGTTTATAGATGGGGGTTCTTACAGTGGATCACTGGATTTGGGGGAGGAGAAGTCTTTGATTTTGGACAGGAAAACATGACATCTTTATCTTCATTAACCTCTAATTGAAGTAAGAAAACACTTTATTTTGGGAAGGGGAGGACCATAGTCTTCACTAGGCTTCCCAAAGTCAGTCACAAAAATGGATAAGAACCTTGGGTGCAAATGCTTGTTACCAGTTTGTACATGTATAACCTTTAAAAAAAAATGAATGATCTGACCAAGTGGTTTAAAGAATACTGGCATAGCTTGGAAGAGCCAACTTGAACAAGCTCAAGGGAATCTGTTAAATTTTCATTGTAAGCATTTATACTTTGAAAATAAAAAGAAATACTTTGTAGAGATCAATTTATTGTTTTGTTAATTGCCTAGACTTAAGAAAGTGATAGAGAAGATATTAACAGTGAACATTAAACTTAAAAGTACTTCCTTGGAGAGTTGCTTGATAAACTATTAGTAGCACACTCCTGTTCAGTTGTCCATATCCTTCCTTCAATAAACATTAAATGATGTCTTACAGTCACTCAAAAGAAACTTGAGATGATAAAATTTAGAGACATCTCCACTCCAAATGTTCATGTGGATTATTTGTGCCCAGCCTGTGGTAGAGCCTTCCAAGCTTGTATTTGTCTGCTTAGCCACTGTTGCACTATACCTTGCCTCAATATAGTGATATCATTTTGGTCCTCTTTGAGAATGGACAACTACCAATATCAATACCATCCAATGCAATGGAAAACATAAAGCAGTAAAATATATGACCCTGAACCCAATTATCTTATAGACTAGTTCAAGGGATGAGATTGGGGAGGAATTGAATCTGGGAGTCAGGACATCTTGGTCCAAGTCCTGGCTTCCACACTGAAAGGCTGTTAGACTTTGGAAAAATTCGATCTTTGCTCTGTGTCTCAATTTGTCTCTCTGTAAATGAAATACTTGGACTAGATGACCTCCAAGGGGCTTTCCAATTCTAAATTTGGGATCCTATGATCTCATGATTAATTTATCATAATTCCATTAGGAGAATATTGCAACACTTCAGGTAAAGCTGTGTGGACTCTAGGCTTGGGAGATTGGCTAATGAAAAGAAAAAAGGTGATGTTAAGAGATGTTTCCAAAAGAGAATTGACTGGATTTCTAGTCAGGTAATGAGTTATGTAAAAAATATGTCTTTAATAACTGATGCTATGGAAAGAGTGATGGATTCAGAGTCAGGAAAACTGAATGACTTTGGATAAGCCATTTTCCCTGAGTCTTGATTTCCTTCTATGTAAAATGAGGGGGTCATACTTAAGTCAGAGGTGTCAAACTCTGATCCATAACACTGCTGAGTGTGACTTGAACCAAAGTAAAATGTAATTGGGGAAACTGAACAAAATAAATAAAGATTGATAATATTAACATTTTAAAACTAAGTCATTATGTATTCCGCTGATATCCATATGTAAGAATTAGTGGTTCATAGTTCTCTTTGATACCATTGTACTAGATGACATCTGACATTCATTCCAGCAACAAATCCATAATACTGTGCCCTTTCCTTTGCATGACCTTTAATTCCACCCAAAGATTTATATTATGGAGAACATCAGGCTTATTGATTTTCATAACTAATTACTGAGAAGTTGAGATGCGAAGGGAGGGGGAAAATAGCGTTGTTCCATTTCATTACACTCACTACTGCTTGTGGACACATCATCATTCTACTTTTTAAACAATAAGTTTCTTGATTAATTGAATTATACTGTGTATCAGCAGCACTGCCAAAGTTGGCTCATCTGTCAATAAAATGGAAACCACATGAGTGTTTGGCAAGGTGCTTAGGGAAAAGTTCATCATCACCTACCACATAATCAGTGTCAGTGTGCTTTCTAGTTCTGTTTTTAAAAGGAGATGTTTATCCTTGACCTTGACAGCACAAGCAATAGAGGGCAGGTGATGCCATTAGTCAGGAAAGATCATTGAAAGGGAATTCTATTAAAATCATCTAATGACAAGCTGATTGCAAGTTGAAAGTTGCCTCAACAAGACAACAAATTAACTGGTTAATTCAGTCAAAGTAGCTGAGTTGAGAAAGAAAAGTCAGTAGGTTGAACTTATGCAGTAGAGTCCTCTGAGGGATGTCCTTTGAGGACTCTCCTGGATTATGGCTGATTAGTTTTACCCCTTGATTTAGGAAGAAAGTGATTGGCAGTATAAATATAGTTAGCAATATAGTACAGTGCTAAGAGCTCTATACTTGCATGTAGAAGATTTAGGTTCAAATTAATAAGTCTTAAAAAAGTCACTTCAAATTTCTGAGCCTTAATTGCCTCATCTGTAAGGAAAAGCAACACTTGGGAAAGCAGCTTCTTGGAAAGGGAACCTACAAATCAAATTTTACCTCATCTTTTTACTTTGATATTACTATTCAAGCCACTTCCCTCATGTGGGCCTCATTCTCTTCAAGTCAAGTCTCAAGCATTTATTAAGTGCCTACTGAATGCCAGCTATTATATTGAATATTGTCAATACAAAGAAAGGCAAATAAACAATCTCTGCTTTTAAGTTGTTCCCACTCTAATGAAGGAGAGAACCTGTAAACAACTGTATAAAAAAATATATATATATATACAAGAAAAATAAAAGATATCCTGATTGGTAAAATGAAAAGAATGGGCTGAGAGCCTGGTTCTCAAAGTATTGTCTGGGGATCCTTGGGCTGCCCCGTTTTTGGAAAACTTTACAAAACTAATTTGGTAATTTTTATTGCTTCAACTCAGTGAGGCCATATATAAGAACAGGAGAAATACAAAACTGATGTTGTACCTCAAGATAACCCTAATTCCTCTTCAGTGATCCATTTTTGCTATTATCTAGCATAAATTTCAATTTGGTTCTGTTAAATTCAGCATATATTCATAAAATACTCAATATGGACAAAACCATTTCAAGGGGTCACTGAGGTTAACGCTATTTTTACAATAATACTGAGACATTTTAATTTTCATTAGATATAACCCACATAAACAAAAACTCTGTGAAGAGTCCTCAACCACTTTTTTAGAGTGAAAAGGGATTCTTAAGACCAGAAAGTGTAAGAAATACTGGACAGGATGATTTCAAAAGTCATTGACAACTTAAAATCTATAATACAATGACCTTAATGTACTAATTATGTGAAGGTGAGTGATTTTATTATTATTTTTGGAGGCAATCAGGTTTAAGTGACTTGCTCAGGGTACCTAGCTAGGAAGTGTCTGAGACCAGATTTGAACACAGGTCTGCTTGACTTTTGGGCCAATGCTTTGATCCCCTCAGTCACTAAGCTGCCCCCTAAGTCATCATTATTAGGCCTGAGTGGGTTGACCTTAAAATTGTAAAAGAAAAGTTTGCTTTGGAAAGTGTGGTCTAGTGGGGATCATGCTAGTGTTAGAGCTAGGAAGTCCTAGGTTTAAAACCCTTCTCCAACACTGAGTACCTGTGTGAACTTGGGCAAATCTCAGCCTTTTTAAGTCAGTTTCCTTATCTTTAAAATGAAGAAGTTGGGCTTTATGCTCTCTAAGGTCCTTTCCAGCTTTAAAAATATGATCCAATATGGGGACAAAGATAAGATATCAGGGTAGAAGCAGAGCCCTGGTAGAGCTCCTCATCCAAATCCCTCAAAAAAACTTTAAAAATAATTGTAAAAAAATTCTAGAGCAGCAGAAGCCATAAAATGACAGACTAAAGTAAATTTCCAGCACAAGACTTTCTGGGAAGTCAACAGGAAGGGTCTATCACATCAGGCTGGTAACAGAGCACAACTCAGCATGGGCCACACCAGTATGAGCCATGCCAGCACAGACTGAACTGGAGCAGGCCTCAGGGGACTAAATCACTGACAGTGGCTGCAACTTTCAGACTTCTCAACTCATTAACACCAGATAGCTTTGAAGGTCAGGGGAGTGTGGTCCAGCCTCAGGGAATTAGCAGCCACTGCTGAAGTGGAGGCTGCTTCTGGAGCCCTCAACTTAACAAAGAATTCAACAGTCAAGTAACTGACTGAGAAAATGAGCAAATAGGGGAAAAAGAAACAGACTGTAGATTCTTACTTTCTTGGTGAAGAGGTATATTCTTACATCATTGGTGACAAGGAAGATCAAAACTTACAACCAGAAGACAACATAGCTTAAGCTCCTGCATCCAAAGCCTCTAAAAAATATGAATTGGTCTCAGGCCAGGGAAGAGCTCAAAAAAGATTTTGATAAACAAGTAAGAGACGTAGAGGAAAAATTGGAAAGAGAAATGAGAGTGATGCAAGAAAATCATGAAAAATGAAATGACACCTTGCTAAAAGAAACTCATCAAAATGCTAAAGAAAGTATCATCTTTAAAATTAGACTAACTCAAATAGCAAAAGGGGTTCAAAAAACCAATAAGGAAAAGAATGCCTTAAAAAGAATGGGCCAAATGGAAAAAAGAAGTCCAAAAAGGGGGCAGAACCAAGATGCTGGGTAGAAGGACCAACTGGCTCCAGCTATCCTCCCATAAAATACCTGTGAAAAATGACTAAACAAATTCTAGAGCAGCGGAAGCCACAAAATGACAGAGTAAAATAGATTTCCCATCCAAGACAATGTAGAAGGCTGACAGGAAAGGTCTATCACACCAGGCTTGGAGCAGAGTGCAGCCCAACCTGGACCAGGGAGCACAGCTGGGACTGGAGCAGGTTTCAGGGAGTGGAATCATGGGTAGTAACTATGGTTTACAGATTTCTCAAACCACAAATGCTAAAGACAGTTTCAAAGGTCAGTAAGAAAGCTCTTTCTCTTTGTTGAGAGTGGAACGTCATCTGGCCCCAGCCCCAGGGCAATGACAGTCCCTGTGGCAGCAGTGTCCATTTTTGGAGCCCTCTGCCTAAAGACCCTGGGGGAATCAAGCAGCTGATTTGGGTCTCAGTCCTGAGAGGTAGTTCTGGGCTGAGAAAAACTGCTGGTGTGATGGAGCTAGGGTGACTGGAGAGAGGGAAACCTGCTAGCAGTTCCAGGGAAGAAAAGAATGCTTGTGGTTGCTCACAGACCAGAATGCAGGCTAGGAGAGGAGTAAACTCCTCTCCCTTGATTGTGCCAGCTTGGAGGAATTGAGAACTTACAGGTTCCTAGAGATATCCCAGAGAATAACTGCACAAAACCTCTGAAGCCTAGGGTAGAATACCCTCTACTTTTTGACAAAGACTCAAAAGTCAAGTAACTGGCTGGGGAAATGCCCAAAAAAGGGGAAAAAAATAAGACTATAGAGAGTTACTTTCTGGGTGAAAATATATTTTCTTCCATCCTTGCAGATGAGGAAGAACAAAATATACCATCAGAGGAAGACATCAAAGTCAAGGCTTCTACATCAAAAGCCTCCAAAACAATAGGTAATGGACTCAGACCATGGAAGAGTTCAAAAAGGGTTTTGAAAATCAAGAGAGGTGGAGGAAAATTGGAAAGAGAAATGAGAGCGATGCAAGAAAATCATGAAAGAGAGTCAACAGCTTGCTAAATGAGACTCAAAGAAATAGTAAAGAAAATAATACCTTTAAAAATAGACTAGCCCAAATGGCAAAAGAAGTACAAAAAGCCAATGAGGAGAAGAATGCTTTAAAAAGAAAAATTAGCCAAATGAAAAAGGAGGTTCAAAAGCTCACTGAAGAAAATTGTTTTAAAAATTAGAATGAAGCAAAGGAAGGTAATGTTTTCATGAGAAACCAAGAAATTTTAAAATAAAACCAAAAGAATGAAAAAAATAGAAGTCAATGTGAAATATCTCAATGGAAAAACAACTGACCTAGAAAATAGATCCAGGAGAGATAATTTAAAAATTATTTGTCTACCTGAAAACCATGATCAGAAAAAGAACCTGGAAATCATCTTCCAAGAAATTATCAAGGAAAAGTGCCCTGATATTCTTGAACCAGAGGGTAAAATAGAAATGGAAAGAATCCACTGATCACCTCCTGAAAGAGTTCCCAAAAGGAAAATTCCTAGAAATATGGTAGACCAATTCCAGAGTTCCCAGGTCAAGGAGAAAATACTACAAGCAACTAGAAAGAACCAATTCAAGTATAGTATAAATACAATCAGGATAACACAGGATTTAGCAGCTTCTACAATAAGGAATTGAAGGCTTGGAATATGATATTCCAGAGGTCAAAGGAGATAGGATTAAAACCAAGAATCACCTACCCAGCAAAACTGAGTATAATACTTCAGGGTAAAAAGTGGAATTTCAATGAAATAGAGGATTTCCAAGCATTCTTGTTGAAAAGACAAGAGCTGAATAGAAAATCTGACTTTCAAATACAAGAATCAAGAGAAACATGAAAAAGTAAACAGGAAAGAGAAGCCTTAAGAAACTCATTAAAGTTAAACTGTTTACATTCTTACATGGAAAGATGCTATTTGTAACTCATGAGACCTTTTTCAGTATTAGGGTAGCTAGAAAGAAGATATATATATATATATCCATATATATATATATGGATATATATATATGTATATATGTGTGTGTATGTGCATGTACGTGCATACATATATACATACATACATTTTTAGGTGTGTATGGGTAGGTAGATATGTGCATATTATATATGTTAAGTTATATATATATATGTAGGTATATGTGTGTATGTATATGTATATATGTATATATGTGTGTATGTATACATGTGTACATGTGTGTATATATATTTATATACATGCACACATAGAGGGCATAGGGTTAGCTGAATAGGAAGGGAGAATACCTACAAAAAAATAAAATTTTCTGTTGAATGGAACATACTAGGAGCAAGAGAAAGGGACAGCAAATCATCTTACATAAAAGATGGAAGAAAGTGCTTTTCTTATGGAGGGGAAGAGGGCAGAGATGAAAGGAAATAAGTGAGACTTACTCTCATGGGATTTGGTTTAAGGTGGTATAGCACACACTCAGTTGGATTTGGAAATTTATTTTACCCTAAAGGAAGGCAAGGGGGAAGGGGACAGGAGAGGGAAGATAATAGAAAGGACAGCAAATTGGGGAAAGGATAATCAGAAGCAAACACTATTGTGGGAAGACAGGTCAAGGGAAAGAATGGAATAAATGGAGGGCAGGGTGGGAAAGAGGGAAATGTGGTTAGTTTTTTACAGCATAACATTATGGAAATCCTTTGCATTGTTACACATGTTTGGCCTATATTGAATTGCTTGTTTTCTCAATGAGGGTGGATGAGGTGGCAGGGAGACAATATGGAATTCAAAGCTTTAATAATGAATGTTAAAAATTGTTTTTGCATACAACTGGAAATTAAGATATACAGACAATGGAGTATAGAAATCTATTTTACCCTTCAGAAAAATAGAGGGGAAGGGGGATGGAAGAAGAGTGGGTAATAGAAGGGAGGACAAACTGGAGGAAGGGGTGAATGGGGTGTATGCTATCCTGGGTTAGGGGTGGGGAGATTTGGGGAGAAAATTTTGAACTCAAATTCTTGTGGAAGTGAATGTTGACAACTGAAAGATAAATAAATTAATTATATTTTAAAAAAAGAGGTCCAAAATCTCACTGAAGAAAATAATTCCTTAAAAATGAGAATGTAGCAAATGGAAGGTAATGACTTTATGAGAAAGCAAGAAATTATAAAACAAAACCAAAAGAATGAAACAAAGAGACCACAATGTGAAGTATTTCATTGGAAAAACAACTGACCTGGAAAATCAATCCAGGAGAGACAATTTAAAAATTATTGGACTACCTGAAAGCCATGACCAAAAGAAGAGCCTAGACATCATCTTTCAAGAAATTATCAAGGAAAAATGCCCTGATATTTTTGAAACAGAGGGTAAAGTAGAAATGGAAAGAATCCACTGATCACCTTCTGAAAGAGATCCCAAAAGGAAAATTCCTAGGACTATGATAGCGCAGTTCCAGAGTTCCCAGGTGAAGGAAAAAATATTGCAAGCAGCCAGGAAGAAACAATTCAAGTATTGTGGAAACACAATCAGGATAACACAAGATTTAGCAGCTTCTACACTAAGGGATTAGAAGACTTGGAATATGGTATTCCAGAAGTCAAAGGAGATTGGATTAAAACCAAGAATCACCTACCCAGCAAAACTGAGTGTAATACTTGAGGGGAAAGAAATACAACTGCAATAAAATAGAGGAATTCCAAGTATTGTTGTTGAAAAGACCATAGCTGACTAGAAAATTTGACTTTCAAATGCAAGAATCAAGAGACCCATGAAAAGATAGACAGGAAAGCATATGGAAGTTATTGAAGTTTGGCTGGTTACATTTCTACATAGAAAGATATTTGTAACTCACGAGACCTTTCTAAGTATTAGGATACTTGGAGGGAATACACACACACATACATACACACATGTGTATGTATGTAGGAGAGAGAGAGAGAGAGAGAGAGAGAGAGAGGGAGGGAGGGAGGGACGGGGGAGGAGAGAGAGAGAGAGAGAGAGAGAGAGAGAGAGAGAGAGAGAGAGAGAGCGAGAAGAGAAGAGAAGAGAAGAGAAGAAAGAGACTGAAAGGTGAGCTGAATATAAAGGGAGGTATCTAAAAAAGACAAATGTTGAGAGGAATGTGCTAGGAGAAAGAGAAAGGGAGAGGTAGAACGTAATAAATCATGTCACATAAAAGAGGCAAGAAAGAACTTTTACAATGGAGGGGAAGAAGGGGAAAGTGAGAGGGAATAAGAGAGCCTTCCTTTCATTGGATTTGAATTCAGGAAGGAATAGCATACACACTCAGTTGGGTATAGAAATTTATCTTATCCTGTGGGAAAGCAGGGGGAGGGGCATAAGAGAGGGGGGATAATAGAAGGGTTGGCAAATTGGGGAGAGGGGTAATTAGAAGCAAACACTTTGGTAGGTCAAAGGAGAGAAGAGAATAAATAAAAGGTGGGAAAGGATAGAGAGAAATATAGTTAGTCACAATATGACTGTTATGGAAGTGTTTTGCATGATTACACATATATAACCTACATCCAATTGCTTGCCTTGTCAGTGAGAGCAGGTGGGGCAGAAAAAAGGGAGAAAATGTGGAACTTGAAGCTTTAAAAATGAGTGTAAAAATTGTTTTTACATGCAACTAGGAAATAGATATACAGGCAATGGGATATTGAAATCTATCTTTCCCTATAGAAAATGGAAGGGGAGGGGTTAAGGGGGGGAATGATAGAAGGGTGGGAAATTCAAGGAGAGGTTAATCAAAATACATGCTGTTCTGGGTGGAGGAGGGAGATGAGGAGAAAATTTGAAATTCAAAATTATGTGGAAGTGAAAGTTGAAAACTAAAAATAAATAACATTTTTTAAATGATCCTATAATCCTGTGATTTCCTCTAATTTTCTAATCTACTCTTCTATGCCCTTCCCCCTCAATAATGCTGGCCTCTTTCTCTCCCACACTTCTTTAGCAAAACTTGTTCTCAGTTCCTTCATTCACAGGGTAGAGCATCAGGATGGCTAATAGCTTAATGCCTTATTTTTCTGGGATTTGACTTTTGATAAAGTAGTTTAGGTTCATATAGAATATTAATCTCACCTAACTCAGTGAAGGGCATCTCTTTGATTTGGTGGCATGTCCAGTTTTAGCAACTAGATGGTTCAGGATCTAGAGCAGTCAGGAAGAGCTGAATTCAAATCTAGTTTAAGACATTTACTATTTGTGTGACCCTAGGGAAGTCCCTCAATTGGTCTTAGGTCCCGATATGGGAAATGGGGGTGATACTTAGGCCTTACCTCCTAGAGTTGTTGTAAAGCTCAAGAGAGACAATAACTGTGAAGTGCTTAGCACAGCGCCTGGCACATAGCACTATATAAATGTTGTTGTTCGTATTATTGTAGTAATTCTTCCTGAAATCCCTTTGAGGTATGTCAACTTATTAGATACAGTCTCAGTCACAGTGATGTCTGGGCAATCAGTCCGGATTGGAATGGATTGAAGAAAGTATTGGCTTGTACTAGAGTTAGTTAGAAGATATGTGATGCTGGTCAAGGTCTTCATCTATTTATTCAATTATTCATTCATTCATTCATTTATTAATTTGTTTGTTTGTTTACTTATTTATTCATTTATTTAGGCATAGACCGAGGAATGAGAAATGTTTCAATACAGAATATAAATTCCTTTAGGACAGGCACCATTATTTTCCTTCTTTTTGTATCCCCAGTACCTCTCACATAGTAGGTCTGTAATAATACCGATTAATAGGATCATAGATCTAGAGCTGAAGGGGACCTTATTTTAAGAGGAGACTGAGGCTCAGGAAGATCAAGTGATTTCACTAAGGTCACCCAGGTGGCAAACAGCCACAGCAGGATTTAAACCTGGGCCTTTTGAAGGTTTTGTTAAATCATTGAATAAGAACACAAAAGCTCTTTTTCTAGGGCAACTTTTCCCCTCTCAGTGGAGAAACTTTTCATGTGTCATCTTCAGACAGAACCAAAAATAAGAAAGTGATCTCTGTGAGGTTTTGAACCAAATAGAACCCATCCTGTTATGACATTCAGAAGATTTGCTTTTGACTTTTTATTCATTTTTAAAAAATGTTTTATTCCAAATTTAGTAACAAAATATTCAAAAACTAAATAAAAGATACTGATACAAAAATCCTAAACTCAATTATTTGTGTGTTTATTAATTACAAGTAATAGCAAAAAAATCCAGATTTCTTTACCCACTTCCAATCTTTTTTTCTTCTGCATGTTTTCAACTTGGATTTTATTGCGATCATCTTTTTTTCATTTTTGCATAGCTCTCATTAAGGTTTAGGTGACTTTCTTGATCCTTTTTTTCTTCACTCTTTGCCATTTTCTGAGTCTTCTAATGTTTTTGTAAGCCTTACACTTGCACTCTGACCTATAAGCCTCAGTTCAGGCTACTTCTAGCATTTCAGTCTCTCAAAGAAATCTGTATAAGCCCTCAGGATGGTTATAGTATGACTTGGTCTGTGGGCTTAGGATGTCCTGAAATATAACAACCTTTCAATAAAAGTCAATATGTCCTTGTTCGGCTGAAAACAAACTTTACAAGGTAATGTTCTTCAGGTAAATGACTGTGCCCTTTCTCTTGTTTATTGATTAAAAGAGAGGTCATAGAGAAGAGAATTTTAATTGACTAGAAAGTAGTGTAATTGATTATACTGAAATGTCATCTTGGAAATTTTCCTTCCTTGATGCATAAAGAAACAGAACTCTGGAAACTCAAGTGATTAGGGTCACCTTCCCTACAGATTCATTGTCATTCTGAGAGACAGCTTAGTGTTCCTGGATTTGTGTGCACATGGAGGTTGAGGAAGGTCATGGCCCAGAGAGCCAGGATGGCTTGTCAACAAAAAATTTCATTAACAATAGAGGTAGATCAACTAAAATTGATGCTATTTGATTCCTGAGCTTGGGTTCCAAAATTAAAAGTCTTGGGTGGGTGAACTGGTTTCTTTTAGTATAGTACAACCATCTTGGAAATGGTTTTCATCATTTTAACTATTTCTACAAAGGCCAGGGCAAAGGGACAATAATCCAAAGAGGTCACAGGATTACTTACACAAAACATGGCATTCCAAAAGTACTTGTAGACTGTAAACTTCTTGAGGGCAGACGTTCTATGATCTGTTTTTTGTCTTTGTATCACCAGTGCCTAGAAAAGTACCTTGAATAAAAACACAGGTAAATAATTTGCTAATTTTACATATGTGTTGCTGTTCCAGTCAGTTTATGGAGTTCCCATTGTGGGAACTTCTCCCATCAATATAGATCATAAATTATCTCTATTTTAGCAGATAAGTCCTAGGAATTTACTTTAGGCACATTCAAAACCCTTTCACTGACTCTGCCCTACCTTTTCTTCCAACTCCTTGGCAAAGGGCAAACACCTTGATGAGAAGCAACCTAGAGGGAAGTGTCCTATTTCTTAGTTAGGTGGAAACAGGGGGTAGGAGGGTTCAAGAGCAGGGACTAACCAAGGAAGTAGGACAGGTAGGGTGGAGAGACTCTCCATATAGTGTGCCCTTACCTTTACCTCACCACTCTTTAATAGTGAACAACCTGGGAAGGTCACAGTCTTTCACAGTCCGGTTGCAGTGAGAAGGGAAAGGATCAGAGATGCAGCTGGAAGCCTATGATGTAACCAGCATATTTAGAGCCAGCCTTGCTCCCAAGCTTCCTCCACCATCAAATTTGGACACAGACCTCGTAGGTGGCTAAAAACTGAACGGCAATTAGCAGCTGCCATTGATTTTCTACACCCGTTTGCCTGCTTCTAAGAAAAGCAACCACAGTGAGGCTAAAACAACCATACTATGTCTTTCCTGGAACTCCTGGGTTAGCAGCATGTGTATAGAATGGCAAGTGGCTGCCTGGGTCATTCATATTGTAGATGTCTCATTACATATGTTTTAATGGTTTCTATGAAAGAACATTAACTATATATAGTTATGTAAATCTATTTATAGAGGGTGAAATGATGGGTACAATTCCATTATACTAATAACAGATTTCTAGGCTCAATAAAATATATCCTATACAGGGAAGACATGGTAATTTTATAGGTAGGAGCTGAAAGAGGTAATTTTAATTAGATAAATCAGTACCTGTATGAAATGAAACAGAGCTCTGCCTGACTTCTGCCTCTGCTCCTTCGGGCCTCTTCTCTCTTTAGTGAGTTTTTCTTGTACCTTCCATTTTGGAAAGGATCCCAGGGCAGCCATCTCTAATTTTTAAGACTATATCCATATACTTCATGGTCTCCTGACTGTGTTCCTCTAAGCCATTTCTCCTGTTGGTGAATTCCTCCCCATACCGCCATTGTGGGACAAGGTCCACATGTGCCATGCATCATTCTTGGGGCTGGGGCACCTTTCCTCAATCTTGCCCAGAGCTAGTATACCCTCCCTCCCTTCTCAGTTCTCCTTTTATTCATTGTTCTATTTTCTCCCCACCCCCCATTTAGAATATAATTTCCTTGAGGGCATGGGCATGGACTATCTTATTTTTTTGCTTGTATTTACCCAAAGTCAATTGATCACCATTTTTGAAAAGACTCCAGGTATTCTAGGTCAACACAAAGGCTGAATGAAATACATTGCCATATATCATATACGAAAAATAATATATACATACATACACACACATATTATATATATATATGTATATGTAAATCTATATATCTTTAAGAGGAAATTCATGTTACAAAGAGATATAGGGTATGAATGAGTCAATTCAGTTCAATTCAATTTTTAAAAATAACTTATTAAAAACTTACTACATTTAAGGTACTCTGTTAGAAGGAGACAAAGAGACAAGTTGTTTTTTTCCTTCAAAAAGCTTACATTGTATTGAGTGGATACAATTTAAATTCATAAAAATAAATGCAGGATGAGCTTCTTACTGAGATGTTTTAGAGAAGTTGCTTGCCCATTTCAGCACTTAGCCAGCGCCTGGAACCCAAAAGGCAATTAATAAGGATGTGTTGACTTGACATGCAGAAGATAGAGGCAACCTAATATAGTGTAATGAGCACTGGATATGGAGTCAGAAGGGGCTAAATTACAACCCTGGCTCTGCTGCTTACTACCAGTATGACCTTGGCCAAATCATATTTCTTTCCTGGGTCTCAGTTTCCTCAAGTGATAAAGTTTCACTAGATTTTCTCTAAGGTTCCCTTCCAGCTTGAAATCTATAACCTACTTATTATTGTTGTTTTTCAGTTGTATTCAACCCTTCATGACCCTATTTGGAATTTTCTCAACAAAGATACTGGAGCAGTTTGCCATTTCCTTCTCCAGATCATTGAGGAAACTGAGGCAAACAGGGTTAAGTGACTTGTCCAGGAACACACAACTAGTAAGTGTCTAAGGTCATATTTGAACTTATGAAGATGAATGTCTCTCACTCCAGGTCTGGTGCTTCATCCACTGTGCCATCTAGCTGTTCCTCTATAACCCACAGGACCAGACAGTTTCTGAAATCTCTTCTAGCTCTGTGATAGGAGTCTTATGAATAAATTTTGTTTTAGAGAAGAAGGCATTCTGGATTGATTTTGACTAAAATCCAGAAATGATGTAAACTGGCAGCTACTCCTTATTCCCAAATCCATAACCGTGCCCATTTCCTGCTAAGAAAACTTAATTTGTCTCAAAGCTTTCCAAATGAAACAGACACAAGCCATGTTAGAACATGTCTGGCAAATCAGCACAATTTTTCATACCTAAGAATTCTCCTTCTTCCCTGGTCTTCCTCTTCCCCCATCCTCCAATTTGAGGTGATCATGAAGCATTGGCTTTGTTCCAGCAGCACCCTGTGTCTGTCTGCTCTTGTTGATGAATGCTTGAGCTCTGGAGTTGGGAAATGATTCTTTGTGAAAGCTTACCTAGAATCAAAGACCCATGAAATGTCAGGTAACTTGGTTCCCTCCTGCCAGCTCTTTATTTGCTCTTGTGGGAGCTTTAAGAGGCTTTGAGAAGGGCAAAAAAAAAGGCAAAGTTAAAGTGATGAGCTGTTTTATGGGTCAAACCAGGGCCTCTAAAGTGGAGAATGAGAGGTTAATTATGCTTCAGGGCATGGCATATGACAAATGCCTTCTGACTTCACCTAGTTTCCTTTCTTCAGCATGGTACCCAATACCATCCTCTGGGGAGCCCATGGCCAGGGCCATGTAGTCAGAGGATTTTAAGCTTAATGAGGCATGGATAGTATCTGGTCTTACAGAGAGAGCTGAGTCCCAGAGGGTGAAAAGATCTGCTCAATTTCACATAAAGCCAGGATTTGAATCCAGATCCTCTGGATTGGCTGGTCCAATAGTCCTGCTGTAATGAACGGGTATTTTTACTGCCCTGACATCTCACCTTCCCTAGGTGAGGGTGGTTAGGTGGATGAATGAGAAGAAGATATGGCACCAAATTCCACAGAAACATCCCCAATAACAATTCTGAACGCAGCTTGCTTGGGCTTGATGATGATCTTCATATTAAACTTGTAAACATTTTGTTTGGTTCCTGCTTCTTCCTCTTACCATTCATCTCTTTTTTTCTTTTTTGGCAAATGATGGTTTGTTATATAAATATGACTCCTGTTTGTTTTTCACCAGACCCCCCCCCCCCCCCCACAAATGATGAGAATAAACATTTCCAGCTGAACAAGACACTTCTTTCTCTTTCCGGCTGTTTTTATCTTAACGATCTATGTCTCTCATCCACATGTGATTAGATGCAGGAATTACTTCATTTTTGTTGTAGTGCAAATTAAATCCTTAACCAATGTATTTAGATTGTTAAACATTAAGGAAAAGGAAGAATACTACAACAAGAAAAAGAAAACCCAAGTTTGAATCCCGACTGTGTTGCTTACTAGTACTTAGAGAATATTTGTTTCCTTTCTCTGGGCCTCAGTTTCCTTATGGATCATAAGATAATTGGAATAGGTCACCCCAAGAAGTAGATAAGCTACTGGACTTAGAGTCAAGGTGATTTGTATTCCAGTACAATTTTAGACACTTAATAGTTGTGTAATCTTTGGCAAGTCTTTTAAACTCTCAATGCCTCAGTTTCCTCATCTGTAGAATGAAGGAGTTGGATTCCTGACCTTTAAAGTCCCTTTCAACTCTAAATTGGTGATTCAATGATAAGGTCCCTTTTAGTTTCAAATCTTATAATGAATTTTGGTATCTCTGTCACCTTCCTGTCTCTCTACAAGTGCGACTGCTGACCCCTCTCAGCCTGTGCAATACTTACCCACATTTTTTCTGTAAAATCTCCTATAGAAGACCCCTCAACTCCACCCTAATCTGAATGTCTTCATTGGGTTCTTTTCATATTTGATTTGGTCCGTGTGGCTATAAGGCCATCTATCTGATATTCATTACTCTTGCTATATGAATAATACTCTTTTTCTGGCCACATATATATTCTTAATGGCATCTTTTATGCCACTTTCCATGTTTGAGTCACAGTTATTAATCTGCTATAGACTATTCTTACCCATGTGTTTATCCACCAAAGAGACTCATGAGTTATGGTCTATACTGAAGAGAACCCCACTAAGCTTCTCCAAGTCCCCTTTCATATATGAAAGTCAGATCTTTCATATCTGACTAAGCATTTCTCTTCGTAACAAAAGCTTCAAACCCAGTCTAAAATTGGAATTACAAACACCTGGATCTGGAGTTTCATTTATACTAATTCATTAAACAATGACTTGTCATTGACAACATTGTTTTAATGGTCCTTTGACCCTGTCTAAATGTGGAAAATTAAAGATTACAGGATATTACTTGGACAATTTAATCAGAAAAGGAAATCAAGAAAAAGAAGGCAAAAGCAAATAAATTATATCCTCTTTATTCAATGACTTATGAGAAAAATGGTTATTAATAATCAGTGATTTGGCGAGATTCAGATTTCCCTTTTTTTCTTTTATCACAATTTCAAAATCTCAGTCTCTGAAGGTTGAGCTAATCTTTTCCTCTCTCTAAATTCCACTCAGGCTGGGAAGTCATTGTGTCTTGCTCAGGTTTGAGTGGGGACAAATTCTTTGAATAGATTGCCCAAGACTGGAGATAACTTAAAAAATAAATGACATGATCAAAGTTTGGGTCCAGCCCCTCACTGTAATATTCCTTCTGTCATTAATGGCTGCCATTCAGTTGATTTCCCCTCTTGGGAAAAACTTTCTTCTATTGGACATATAACCTGTGAACCCACTGCCATATTTTGGTCTAAGAGCAGACACTCAAATGACCATCCATTTACTAATAAATATGCGGGTGTTATTACTAAAATGACAAAATTACCCAGAAATTATTTCTCTCAAATCTTTATAAATGACACATTGTCTTTTGAGAAGCTTCTCAAGTACCACTTTCTAGAGGAAGCCTTTCCTTGTTCCTGTGTCCCTCAAGTTAGCATGCATTCTCTTGCAAGTGACTTTGTATTTTAATGTATATATTTGTTATTTATGTTCTTATATATGACATGTGGTTTTTCTCCTCACCCTCACAGAAATAAGCTCCTTAACAGTAGGGATTGTTTCTTTTTTTCTTTCTTTTTTGGGGGGTTATTATTTGTATGCCCAGTGTCTAGAATAATATCAGGCATATAGTAGGCACTTAATAAATTGATATAGTCTATGCATTGTGTGCTTTCCATTGTATATAGGACAATAATCAATCAATCCATTAGCATTTATCAAGCACAGGTGTTGTGCTAGGTGATCAAAATACAAATATAAAAATTAGACCCTGTCCTCATGGAGCTTGTATTCTCCTGCAAGGTTTTTATTATTTGCAGTCTTTCCATGGGAACAAATGACACTATAGATTGTTAGGGATGGCAGATGTTTGGGGAACAAATACTAAATGTGAAAGGGACCATCCATCTGAAAAGCTGGGTCCAATGAGATTGCAAAAGACCAAAAACTTGATACAATGAGCTGATGGCCCAATTATTTGGATAGAGTGGGAAAACGCAAAGTTAATATTGCTAGTTCTAGTATTTGGTAGATCTGTGCCTAATTGTATAGAGTGGGAATGACAATAGATTTTAGTAAACAAGTGAGTATTTATTACTAGGGATTGGATAAAAGATTAATAGATTATCTTGGGCAGTCAGTCACTATGTGTTTATTAAAATCCTACTGTATGCCAGGCACAATAGTAAGTTTTGTGCATACAAAAAAAAAATGGAAAAAGACAATCTCTGCCACCTTGGAGCTTTCAAGGTGAGAGTGTTCCCCAAACAGCTATGCACAGGATAAATAGAAAATAATTAACTGAAGAAAGGCTCTGGCATTTGGTTGGGAAAGGTATCCTGTAAAAGACAGGGATCTCATTGGGACTTGGAGAAAGTCAAGGAAGACCATAGGCAAAGATGAAGAGAGAGAGAATTTCAGGCATGAAGGACAGCCAAAGAAATTACCTAGAGATAAGAGATGAAGTGTCTTGTTTGTGGAACAGCAGCTGAGGTGGTGTCACTGGATCGAAAAGTATTTGGGGGGAGTAAGGTGATTGCAAAAGCATAAGGAAGCTAGGTTATGAAAGTCTTTGAATACTAAGCAGAGGATTTTGTATTTGATCCTGTAGGTGACAGGGAGACACTAGAGTTTATTGAGTTGGGAAATGGGGGTCACATAAGTGTACTTCAGGAAAATTACTTTGGTGACCAAAAAGAAGATGGTCTGGGGTAGGGAGAGACAGGCAAACTCACCAGCAGGCTATTGCAATAATCCAAATATGAGGTGATGAGGGCCTGTATTAGAGTGTTGGCAAAGTCAAAGAAAAGAAAGGATCATATCGGAGATATGTTGTAAAGATGAAATTAACAGGTCTTTGCAACAGACTGAATATGGGAGGAAGGTGAGAGATAGGATAGAGAATGATATATAGGTTATAAGCCTTAGGGACTGGGGGTATTGTTATCTTTGAAAGTATAGGGGAGTAACAAGGAGAAAAGGTTTTAGGAGAGGTTTAGATAATAAGTTCACTTTTCTACTTACTGAATTTAAGATGTTTACTACATATCCAGTCCAAGATGTCTAAAAGGCAGTTGAAAATATGAGACTGGAAGTCAACAGAGAGGTTGACAAATTACGTAGATTTGAGAATTATCACCATAGAGATAACAATTAAATCATTGGGAGCTGATGAGATAACCAAGCAAAGTAGTATAAAGGGAGACGAGGACCCACTTCAGAGCCCTGTGGGGTATCTATGGTGAGAGGGTATGAACTGGATAAAGACTCAGAAAAAAATGACTGGAAAGGAATTGTCTAATATGTAGTAGCTTAACCAGGAAACAGCAGTATTTTGAAAATCTAAAGGGAAGAGAGTATTAAAGAGAAGAGATGATCCACAGTGTTAAAGGATGCAGAGAGGTCAAGATGAAGGAGAATTGAGAACAGCTCATTAAATCGGGCAATTAAGAGACCACTGGTAATTGCAGAACCATTTCCAGAGTGGTGAGGTCAGACCCTGAATTATAAAGGGTTAAGAAAGGAAGGAGAGGAGAGAAAGTGGAGGCATCTCTTGTAGATGGTCTCAAGAAGTTGAGCTGTAATTGGCAGAGGAGATCTAGGATGATAATGGGGATAGAAAAATCAAATGATTTCTTTTTTTTGAGGAAGGAGGAAACAAAGGCATGTTTGTAGGGAAGGAGCCACAAGATATGGAGAGATTGGAGATAAATGCCTTACTCAGCAAATATGTTCTGCTTGTGCATAGCATTACACTAGGCTGTTTGTGTGGATTGGGGAGGGGGCAGAGCAGAACGATACACAGGAATAAAATTTATGGCCCCTGTTCTTGAAAAATTTACCAGTCAATATCACAGGATCAGGGCAGTTAGGTGGTGCCATAATGAACAAACTTTCTTGGCCTGGAGTCAAGAAGACTCATCTTCCTGAGTTCCAATCTGGCCTCAGACACTTATTAGGGGTGTGACCCTGGGCACGTCACTTCATCCTGTGTGCCTCAGTTTTCTCATCTGTAAAATGATCTGGAGAAGGAAATGGCAAACCTCTCCAGTATCTTTACCAAGAAAACCTCAAATGGGGTCAGGAAGAGTCAGACATGATTGAAAAGTGACTAAACGAAAGCATAAGATCACAAAATTAGTACAGGAAGGGATCAACTAATCCAATTCCCTCATTTCACAGCCGAGGAAATTTGAGTCCAGAGAAGTTAAACTCACTTGTCCAATGTCAGCCAAGACTGTTGTCTGTGCTGCTGAGTTCAGCAGCAGGGCCAGGACGTGAATCTGGCATCTCTCCCTGCAAACTCTCTACTCTTTCCATTGCATCTCATTGGAGACTTACGGTCAAGATACACAGAACAGCTCAGTCTAACACATACAGTCAAAAATCACATGCCAAACAAGAAGCTTTTTCGGGCAGTGTGACTTTTATAAACCAGACCTGCTTTAAAACCTCAAAACTGGAAGATGTGAAATACTGGCAGGATAAGACAGTTGTGCTCTGTCCTATGTCATGGACACACATGAAAAGCTCTCTGAAGTCCTCAAATATTCCTCTGTTAAGAACAAAAGCCTAGTTAAACATTTTTAGACTTTTTTTCTTTTTTTTATTTGAAGTCAGGGAGGAAGACAGGCTAGTTGTTACAGAAAACCTTTCACTCACACATCCAAATCTATCTTCTGAAAAATAAATTAAAAAAAAATCACAGTAAGCTCCAGAAATAAAACTTCTTTGAATAAAGCATTTTTTCTAAAGGCTTTTGAACCAATGCTTTGGGGACTCCTGGAGGGATGAGTTTTACATGAGACACTTTGGAACCCTTCTCACTGACAGGGCTTGAAAGGGATTTCTGAAAACCCCTTTGAATGACAAGCTGCCATAGAGAAACCAATTGCACAGCATGAAGCCTGTGTCTCTCTCTGGATCTTTCCAACATAACTGACAGACCTTTCATTTGAACCAATAAGAAGAAAAGCATACCTGAAAATTGGGGAAAGAAGGCAAATATGATTTGTTTTATCTACTCAGAAGTGCCACCTCCAGGGTGTGGGTATGCATGGAGAAAGAGAGTAAGATCTGAGGCAGGGCTGCTAACACAAGCTACTTAGGGAAAGACCTGGGATAAATGACTCATAGATTTAGAAATATAAGGGACGGGAGAGGTGACCTAATCCAATCTGCTTATTTTGTATCTGAGAAAACTGAGGCCCAGTAAAGGGAACTGACTTGTCTAAGGTCACAAAGCTAACAAGTAGCAGAGCTGAGATTCCAACATAGTTTCTCCGATTCTGTTCCTTCCATTGCACTAGACATCAAAGAAGAAGAACTGGATGAAAGTGGAAGGAGAAAGCAATCGACATTCCCCCAACACAAGCCAAGAGGAAATAGGAGCCGTCAGATGACAGCTCCCAGGAGGCAATCTATTCTGGCCCAGGATGGAATTCAGCTAGCTGCATGGGGTAAGGTTGTCCTCTAGTGGTTACTTAGGAAAGTGAGGAAACTCCTCATGGGAGCTGTTGGGGCTTTATCTTTGTGAGCTCAGAGCTGTGTATTGAAAATGAAAGACTTTCAAAGTTTCCCAGGGAGTGTGAGTGCATACTGTTCCCGGCAAAGGTATTCACTTGCTGCTTTGACTTGTCGCTACATTTTGATGCGTTTGGAGATGAGAACTTCCCTGAATGACTGTGATGGAAAAGTAACCCTAGACTCTCAGAGATCACTCCAATGGAATCCAAGTTCTTGTGGGCCTTCTTGTAAAGTCAGAAAGGCTTCTGGTAGGTGGACAGCAGTAGATTATGTTACTATTGGTGAAAGATCAACTGTGATAAGCTCAAAGATGGTTGACCACAAAGAGATTGCTTTTTTTCAGTCACAACCATGGATGAAAGTCACCTGCTTAGGCAATCTATGTAAGTGGAAGAGGTGTCCTCATATTATAACCATAATGCAGATGGAGTGATGGAACCTTCAAGTATAGCATGAAGTATAGATGAGAGGAAATGTGGTATGGTGATAAGAGCATGGTCCTGTATATGGTTTTTTTTTACCTTGAACAGGTAATGTCATCAACCTGAGTCTCAGTTTCCTCATCTGCAATTCATTAATTGATCCTCATTCAACAAGCATTTCTTCAGTGCCTGTTGTGAGTGAGGCACTGGGCTGGACATCTACATACAAAAATGACATTGTCCTTTTCCTTGGGATTTTTTTCTCTGTGTATTAAATTAATATTTTGTAAACTTGAAAGCCAGAGCACAACCTAGGAATTTTTGCACCTTAGACGAGTGCCACAAATGGGGCCCCGGGCAAATAGGAATATTGATAATGATGACGTCTGTTCATTTGAGTTTGGGAAGGGTGCATGATACACAAGGAGAAGGGGGAATGTCTCTCCATGAGGTAGAGACAGAGAACCCTAGCACATCAGTGTGAGTCCTCCGCTGTTCAGATGGCTACACAGGTGGGGAACAGACAAGGTTTGGGGAGGAGTTGCCTCCAGTCTGTCTCCCAGTACCTTCCTGTTTGGAATATGTGACTTTTGTATTGCATTTAGGCTAGCCCATCCCTCATTGTTCTTCCTAGACTTAGGGCTTGTATATGTCAGTCAACAAACTTTAATTGTTTTCTTAGATGCTTACTAAGAAAGTTTTTGAAGAAGTCACTGCTTTCAAGGAACATATGTTCTAATGGCAGAGAGATAATATGCAAATATATACAAGTTATTTTAGTGTATATGAGATATATACAGAGTAAATGGAAGATAATGTGAAAGGGGAAAGCACTAGCATCTGAAGAGGACCAGGAAAGCCTCTTAGAGAAGGTGGGATTTGTGTTCAGTCTTGAAGGAAGCCAGGAAAATGCTAAGATGCTGAGGTGAGTGCGCAGAATTTCCTAGGCATAGGGAAGACCAAGAGCTACAATATGGAGGTAGCAGATGGGTGTCATGTTCATGATACAAGAAATAGTCTAATATAGGGATTGTACAGTATGTGGTAGAGAGTGATACATAAGAAGACTGAAGATCAGAAAGGGCCAGCTGGTAAAATGCTTTCAGTTCCAAAAAGAAGTTTGTATTTGATTCTCTGTTGTGGAAGGAATGACACTGATGTCGATCTGAACTATATTTTCAACCCTGGGGTAAAGTCTCAGGCTTCCGCTCAGGGTAGTTTTGGTTTATCTTCATTGAAAATAGAATGGTTGTTACTTTCCACAAGATGATACCAGAGGGGTGATCTCTTTACTACCACCACCACATTTTTGTTGTTGCTATCACTCAGTCTTTTCCACTGTGTCCAACTCTTCATGACCTCCATTTGGGGTTTTCTTGGAAAAGATACTGGAATGGTTTGTAATTCCCTTCTACAGTTCATTTTACAGATAAGGAAACTGAGGTAGACTGGGTTAAATGACTTGCCCAGGATTCAGATTTGAACTCAGAAGATGAGTCTTCCTGATTTCAGACTTTGTACTTTGTGTACTTTGCCAACTACCTGCCTCATTGCAGCACACATTTATAATGGTCTCTATTATAGTTTAAGTCTCTGAAAGAACTTTATTTACATTATTATCTCTTCCCTTGTCATAGTGGTACAACGAGGTAAATATTACAGATATTATTATTCTTTTGCAGATGTGGAAAGTGAGTCTTAGATGCTTTATGCATGACCACATCTGATTTGTAAGGTACAAATTTTAAGTTCCTCTCTTTTTTTTGGAAATAATGGAATTGTCTTATTCTAGAATATCAGCACAAATTACTTTTGTATATTCCACTGATCTTTTTAAATTTCTGAAAATATGTTTGACACTGGATTCTAAAAAGAATGTAGGAAAATCTATTGGGAAGCAAAAGCAACCTAGAGCAATGCCCATCTTCATAATGACTAATAAATGCAACAGCTAAATCATGTTTAAGGGGGAGGAAACAAGCACTTACTAAGTTAATCTACGATGTGCCAGGTATAATGGCAAGCATTTTAAAATGATTATTTCATTTGATCTTCACAATAACCCTAGGAAGTAGGTGGCATTATGATCCCAATTTTACAGCAATAGAAACCAAGGCAGATAGAGATTAAGTAACTTGCCCAGGGTCACATGTCTAGAAAGTATTTGATGCGGGATTTAAACTCATCTTTCTTACTCTGAACTCCACATGTATGTCACCATCTAGTCACCTTCTAGGATAATATAGTCCAAGATTTAGAGATGGAAGGAAGCTTAGATAGGTCATACATTGCATGTTCATTTATCTATTTGTTCTGTTTACATGTAATAAAAAGCTACACTTTCTCACTTTCAGTTTTTTGGTGGGTTTCAACATATAATAATTGCTAATGTTCACCTTCTTGTGTTCAAGATCAGCCTCTATCACCCTCCATAATATGCTGTTGAGTTGAGATGAAGATATGGCATTTTGATATAGCTTAGACAATTTAGGTCTCCTTGGCAATTTTTGAAAAATGAACCACTTGGGGCAGAGCTAAGATGGCAGAATAAAAGGACGGTCGTATAGAGGTTCTCCCCCCAAACCCACCAGCTCATAAAATACCTGTAAAAAATGACTCAAAACAAATTCTAGAGTAGGAGAAGTCACAAAACAACAGAGTGAAAGAAATTTCTGTCCCAAGGCAGCCTGGAAGGCGGACAGGAAAGGTGTCTCACATTGGGCTCAGAGTGGAGCCCAGCCTCGTCTTGGCCATGCTGCATGGCAGGGACAGGACTGGATCAGGCTGGGGCATGGAATCCAGGAAGCAGCTGTGGTTCCCAGATTGCTCAACAAACGAATGCCAAAGACAGCTGCAAAGGTTAGTGAGAAAGCTCTTCTACCTGGGGGAGAAGGAAATGAGCAACAGTGCCTATTTTTGGACCCCCAGCTTAAAGACCCTGGGGAAATTGAGCTACCGCTCTAGACCTCATCCCTGAGTGGCAGCTCTGAAGTGAGGAGTGTTGGCTGGAATGCTGCAGTTCGTGGAGGCTCTGAAGAAGGAATTCAATGTGCAGATTCTGGGCAGAAAAGTTTGTGGTAGATCCCAGAGCAGAGAACAGGCTAGGAGAGGAGTAAACTCCTCTCCCTTGATTGTGCCACCTTTGAGGAACTGAGAACTTACAGGTCCCCAGAGTATACCCTCTTCTTGACAAAGGACTCAAAAGTCAAGTAACTGGCTGAGAAGATGCCCAAAAAAGGGAAAAAAAATAAGACTATAAAAGGTTACTTTCTTGGTCAACAGGTATTCTCTCCCATCCTTTCGGGTGAGAAAGAACAATGCATACCATCAGAGGGAGACCTAAAAGTCAAGGCTAACTCAATGGGCAAAAGAGGCCCAAAAAGCCAATGAGGAGAAGAATGCTTTAAAAAGAATAAGCCAAATGGAAAAGGAGATTCAAAAGCTCACTGAAGAAAATAGTTCTTTAAAAATTAGAATGGAGCAGATGGAAGCTAGTGACTTTATGAGAAACCAAGAAATTACAAAAAAACCCCAAAAGAATGAAAAAAAGATGAAGATAATGTGAAATATCTTATTGAAAAATAACTGACCTGGAAAATAGATCGAGGAGAGACAACTAAAAAATTATGGACCACCTGAAAGCCATGGTCCAAAAAAAAAGCATCATCTTTCATGAAACTATGAAGGAAAACGGCCCTGATATTCTAGAACCAGAGGGTAAAATAAATATTGAAAGAATCCACCAATCATCTCTTGAAAGAGATCTGAAAAGAGAAACTCCTAGGAATATTGTAGTCAAATTCCAGAGTCCTCAGGTCAAGGAGAAAATATTGCAAGCAGTTAAAAATAAACAAGTCAAGTATTGTGCAAAAACAATCAACATAACACAAGATCCAGCAACTTCTACATTAAGGGATCAAAGGGCTTGGAGAGTGATAGTCCAGAAGTCAAAGGAGCTAGGATTAAACCAAGAATCGCCTACCCAGCAAAACTGAGAATAATACTTCAGGGGAAAAAGGGTCATTCAATGAAATAGAGGACTTTCAAGCATTCTTTTTTTTAATTGAATTATTTTATTTGTTTTCAGTGCTTGACAATCACTTCCATACATCTTAGATTTTTTTCCATTCCCTCCCCACTCCCTCTCTGAGATAGCGGACAATATTATATAGTTTCTTTTTTTTTCTTTTTTCATCTAGTTAAATTTATTTATTTAACTTTTTACATTCATTTTCACAAAATTTTGGGTTCCAAATTTTCTCCCCATTTG
>CM053769.1:363742433-363780463 GCA_028658325.1 Potorous gilbertii | reverse complement strand
CTAGCTGCTTGCAATATTTTCTCCTTGACCTGGGAACTCTGGAATTTGGCCACAATATTCCTAGGAGTTTCTCTTTTTGGATCTCTTTCAGGTGGTGATCGGTGGATTCCTTGAATACTTATTTTGCCCTCTGGTTCTAGAATATCAGGGCAGTTTTCCTTGATAATTTCATGAAAGATGATATCTAGGCTCTTTTTTTGATCATGGCTTTCAAGTAGTCCCATAATTTTTAAATTGTCTCTCCTGGATCTATTTTCCAGGTCAGTTGTTTTTCCAATGAGATATTTCACATTATCTTCCATTTTTTCATTTTTTTTTTGGTTTTGTTTTGTGATTTCTTGGTTTCTCATAAAGTCATTAGCCTCCATCTGTTCCATTCTAATTTTGAATCAACTATTTTCTTCAGTGAGCTTTTGAACCTCCTTTTCCACTTGGCTAATTCTGTTTTTGAAAGCATTCCTTTCCTCATTGGCTTTTTGAACCTCTTTTGCCAATTGAGTTAGCCTATTTTCAAGGTATTATTTTCTTCAGCATTTTGGGGGCCTCCTTTTGCTTTTCTTACATCTCTCTCATTTCTCTTCCCAGTTTTTCCTCTACCTCTGTAACTTGATTTTCAAAATCCTTTTTGAGCTCTTCCATGGCCTGAGCCCATTGAATATTTAACTTGGATGTTTGGGATACAGAAGCCTTGACTTCTATGTCTTTCCCTGATGGTAAGCATTGTTATTCTTCATCAGAAAGGATAGGAGGAGATATCTGTTCAACCAAGAAAGTAACCTTCTATGGTCTTATTTTTTTTTCCCTTTTCTGGGCATTTTCCCAGCCAATTACTTGACTTCTGAGATTACTCTCCACCCCCACCTTGCCTCCAGATCTGTGCAGCTAGTACTTGGGGTCTGAGATTCAAATGCTGCTTTCCAGCCTCAGGGCTTTCAAGAGGGGCAGGGATGCTATTCAGTGTGAGATTAAATTCAGATGCTCAGGTAGGGGCAGGGCTGCTATTCAGTGTGAGATTAAGTTCAGCTGCTTGGGTTGGGGCAGGGCTGCCACCAGGGGCTCAGTTCCTTCAGGGGGTATATGTGGAGACCTTCAATAATGGATCTGAGCTCCTGCCTGCTTTGGGAGCCCCTGTCTGCTGCTGCCTCCTGAGGGGGCCTGAGTTATGGAGACCTCCGCCCCCCTCTCGGCCAGCCAAACAGGCTCTCTCACAATCTTATATAGTTTCAACACACATATTCCTATTAAATGCACATTGCATAGAACAATTAATACAAATGGGGAAAACCATGAAACAAAATATAACATAGCACAAAAGAAAATTGTCTGTTTCCGTCTGCAATCCAATTTCATAGTTTTTTCTGGATGTGGAAGGTGTTTTACCTCAAGAATCCATTGGAAATTTTTTAAGTTAATGCATTGAAATGAAATGATAAATCTACCAGAAAAGTTCCTCACACACTGTACTTGTTGCTGTGTGAAAAGTTCTCCTGGTTCTGCTCCTTTCACTCAACATCAATTCATATAAGTCCCTCCAAGCCTCTCTGAAGTCTTCCTGTTCATCATTTCTTACAGCACAATAGTATTTCATTACATTCATATACCATGACTTGTTCAGTCATTCCCCAATTGATGAGCATCCCCTTGATTTCCATCTTTTGGCCACCCCAAAGAGAGCTTCTATAAATATTTTTGTACATTCTATAAATATATTTTGTACATTGTAATGTACAAATCTCCATTTCTATCATCTCTTTTGGATAGAGTCCCAAGAGGAATATTGTTGGGTCAACATTTTTATTGCCCTTTGGGCATAGTCCCAAATTACTCTCAAAATGATTGGATCAGCTCACAGCTCTGCCAACAATGAATTAGTGTTCCAACTCTCCCACATCTTCTCTAACATTTATCATCTTCCTCTTCTGTCATGTTAGCCAGTCTCATAGGTATAATGTGGTACCTCAGAGCTG
The DNA here is from genome assembly GCA_028658325.1 of Potorous gilbertii. Lineage (NCBI taxonomy): Eukaryota > Metazoa > Chordata > Mammalia > Diprotodontia > Potoroidae > Potorous > Potorous gilbertii. The sequence goes on along the minus strand of CM053769.1, from coordinate 363,778,496 downwards.
TCTTGATTTGTGTCTCTCCAATCACTAGTGATTCAGGGCATTTTTTCATATGATTATAGATAGTTTTAATTTGTTCCTCTGAAAATTCCCTGTTTATATCCTTTGACTATTTATCAACTGGGAATGACTTGTTTTCATGTACATTTGACTCAGTTCTGTATATATTTTAGAAATGGGGCCTTTATCATAGACATTAGTTGTAAAAATTCTTTCCCAGTTTTCTGCTTCCCTCCTAATCTTGGTTGCATTGGGTTTGTTTGTTCAAAAACTTTTCAATTTAATGTAACCAAAATTATCCATTTTCCACTTCATAATTTCCTCTCTCTCTTGTTGAGTCACAAATTTCTCCATTGTCCACAAATCTGACAAGTACACTATTCTTTGATCCCCTAATTTGTTTACAGTATCAATCTTTATACCTAGATCATGTATCCATTTGAAATTTATTTTTGTGTATGTTGTCAGGCATTGGTCTATGCCCAGTTTCTGTCACATTGTTATCAAGTTTTCCCAGAAATTTTTGTGAAACAGTGAGTTCTTATCCCAGAAGCTGGGGTCCTTGGGTTTATCCAAGAGTAGATTCCTATATTCATTAACTACTGTGTCTTGGGTACCTACCCTATTCCACTGATCTTCCCTTCTGTTTCTTAGCCATTACTAAGTGGTTTTGATACTTGTTGCTTTATAATACAATTTGAGATCTGGTGGGGCTAGGCCCCTTTCCCTAGCATTTATTTTCATTAGTGCCCTTGATATTCTGGACTTTTTGATCTTGAATTTTGATAATATTTTTTCTAGCTCTAGAAAATAAATATCTGGTAGTTTGATGGGTATTGCACTGAACAAGTAAATTAATTTAGGTAGAATTGTCATTTTTATTATAATGGCTTGGCCTACCCATGAGCAACTGATATTTTTCCACTTACTTAGATCTGACTTTATTTGTGCAAATAGTGTTTTATAATTGTGTTGATATAGTCCCTGGGTTGTTTTTGGCAGTTTGACTCCCAGATATTTTATAGTGTCTACTGTAGTTTTAAATGGGATTTTTCTTTCTATATCTTACTGTTGGGCCTTGTTAATAGTATAAAGAAATGTAGATTGCTTATGTGGGTTTATTTTGTAACCTACAACTTTGCCACAGTTGTATATTATTTCAAATAGTTTTTTTAATTTGATTCTCTGGGATTCTCTAAGTATATCATCACATCATCTGCAAAGAGTGATAACTTAGTTTCTTCTTTGCCTATTATAATTCCTTCAGGTCTTTTTTTCTCTTATCACTACAGCTAGCATTTCTAATACCTTATTGAATAACAGTGGATTGTATACTCGGTAAAACTGAGTATTATACTTCAGGGAAAAAAATGGTCATTCAATGAAATAGAGGACTTTCAAGCATTTTTGATGAAAAGTCCAGAACTCAAAAGAAAATTTGACTTTCAAATTCAAGAATCAAGAGAAGTATGAAAAAGTAAAGAGGAAAGAGAAATCATAAGGGACTTACTAACGTTGAACTGTTTACATTCCTATATGGAAAGATAATATTTGTAACTTTTGAAACTTTTCTCAGTATTTGGGTAGTTGCAGGGATTATACATGCATGCATATATAGACAAGAGGGTACAGGGTGAGTTGAATAGGAAGGAAAAAAACAGTGAAAATATTAGTGCAATAGTAGAAATTAGTAGTGCAAATACGGTTATTGACTGGGAGTCAGGAAAACCTGAATTCAAATCTGGTGTTAGAGTCTACCTGTGTGATCTTGGGAAGTTCCTTGCCTCAGTTCCCTTTTCTGTAAAGTGGAGATAATAGACTCTAGCTCCCAGGGTTATTGTGAGGATCAAATGTGAAAATAATCATAATTAGTTAGCATGGTGACTCGAACATAGTAGGTGTATAGTAAATGCCTATTTCTTTCCCCTTCTATGATTTAGCTTTTACATATTATTAGGTGTTGCAAATATGGGTATTGCTCTAAGTAGTTTTTGCTTCCCAGTAGATTGTATTACATTCTTTTGAGATTTCAGAGCCAAATATATTTTCTGAAATTTAAAAGAATCAGTGGAGGAATTCAAGGTACAAAAGTCATTTGTAGTCATTTTCCCTTCCTTCCATTCCTCCATTTTACAGATGTAGAAACTGAGGTCTACAGAGTCCAATCCTTTCCAACTGAATCCATTTTAACAAACATTTTTAAGTTCCTACTATGTGTTTTGCACTGGGGATACAATTAATAAAAAACAAAGACATTCCTTTCCTTCAAGGAGCTTGCAATCTAATGGGAGGTAGGAGACAACATACAAAAGGAGGCAGGAAATGGGGAAGGATGTGTGGAGGGGACATCAGGGGGTATCTTGTTCATGGAATTGAAAAAATAACAGGAGGAGCAGAAGCTACAGAGTAGAGTGAGTAGAGTCTGTAGCAGTAAAATGATGTCACATTATTGAGAAACCACTGGAGTCAAAATTTAAACTCAAGTTTTCTCAGTCTAGTTCTCATTTTACTACACTCTGGAAAGCCATTAAAAACTCATCAAAAGGTATCTCTAAGTATATGCCTTTGGTGGTCTCACCCTCAGCCTTGCCTCTTCCTTGTGCCTCTAGTTCTACCCCAGGGCAAGTGCTTCTTAGGAGAACTCTGAGAGGGACCATTCACTATTAAGTCATTCTTCTCTAAGACAGCTGGACAGCATTCCTGCTACTTAATAGTTAAGTTAAGAAGAAAAAGAAAAAAATACCTCTTTTACTTTAAAATGTTCATATTTTTGAGTCGTAACTTGATGTAATTAAGAGCACCTCCTCCTCCCCTTCCCATTTTTTTTTTTTGCTAAGCGAAAGGTTAAAGCTATTAAAAATGACTTTAAAATGACTGCAGCTTAGTATTCATATTACTTGAGCTTTGTCTTTTTTTGATCAAATCATGTCAACTTCAGGGCTCTTTTTTCTTGGTTTTCCATTACCATTTTGTCAAACTTCAGTGTTTTCTTTTCTCTTCCCTTCTTTCCCTGAGTCTTACTATGTCCCCAAAACCTACTCAGTCTTATTCTTCCTGATCCACTGAGAGTGCATTGCCCTGAAAAAATAAGTCCAGTATATTCACACCTGGAGCTCTTGTCCCATGCTAATTACACAATTTCGCACTTTTGCTGCAGGTGACAAGGGTTTGAAGAGGATATGAGTTGGCATCAGAAAGGCTGGCATCCCTTCTGTGGAACGCTATTGCTTTGTAAATTCAGGGTATCATCAAAGAAACAGGGCTGAATTGGGAATCAGAGGACTCAACTTCAAATCCTGGCTTTATTACTATCTGTCTGTGTCACCTAGGAAGCAGTGAAGGAATATGATATAGCAGTTATTATTAAGCAGTAGAATCAAGATTAGAACTTCAATCCAGTTCAGCAAAAAAATGCTAGCAATGAGAAAAATACCAGGCTAAGTGCTCATCTTCTGATTTCTAGTTCTCTGCTATACCATATTTCCTTCAATATGAATCGAATTAAATTCAAATGGGTTCAATTCAAAACTTCATAGGCTCAGGAGATTTAGGGATAAAAGAGATCTTAGAGATCATCTGGTCCAGCTCTCTCATTTTAAAGATGAAGAGGCTAGAGTCCAGTGAAGGTACAACGATGTTTCCAAAGTCAAATAGTCAGGAGTAACTATGCTCCTCTCTATTAATTCTGTGACAGTGGGTAAGTTACTTTACCTCTCTGGGCCTCACTCTCCTCAAGTTTTCAAGCCAACAAGTATGTATTAAGTACCTCCCATGTGCAAAATACTGAGCTAAGAACTGTGTGTATTCATCCTTCATTACTGAAGAAGACCGTGCCATCAGAGAAATGATGACATGACTTGCACTTGACTTTGTTTTTAGTGAGGGAAGGCTGTGCAGATCACCAGTCTCACTTCTCCTCCAGAGCCATCTGAATCTAGTGACCAGATATTCATCAGAATGACTGGAGATGACCTAGGTCACACAACTAGTAAGTGTCCAGAGTCTGAGGTGAGATTTGAACTCAGGTCCTCCTGACTCCTGCACTGGTGCTCTATCCACTGCACTGTCTAGCTGCCCTCAACTGAACTAAGAACTAAGGAAACAAAGAAAGAAAAAGACCAAAAACTAGTGAAACAAATATGTACAAATATATACAAGAAAAACTGGAGATAATCAGCAAAGGGAAAGCATTAACATTATGGGGTATCAAGAATACCAAAGAGAGTGCTAGAGATAGGATTTGAACCTGGGCCCTGGGTCTTTAACTCCAATGCACTTTCCATTATGCTTTTTCTCCTTCCTTCTTGTCAGAAAAGAAGTTCATCAGAAGGAGAGGAACATGAAGGATGTATAGGTGGGTGGGCACTGCTAGCAGCCTCTTACTTTCCATTGCTTCTATTTATACTTCCTTTTGATCACACAGCAGCAGATTCTCAGATTCATAGAAATTCCTCATATTCAGAAGACACCTCAACATTGAAAACCAAATCAGAAAGGAGTTTTTCATTGTCCATTTCTATGTTTTCAAGGCCCTTTCATCCTAGAAAGACATGGATGAACATTGTCATGTTCATTACTATCCACAGTTCTTGCTTTCCCATTTAAGACTCAAATACTCCATTCACAATTTTTTTTTAATTGTCTTTTTCTTTTTATTATGTTTAAGTTGCTAGAGAAAATTGTGACAATCCTTGAAAACCTTGTTGGGATAGTTGGGATTATTGTTTTTGTTATCATTAAAAGTAGTGACAGTTAGGGGCTAAGGGTTTCAGACTCAGCTGATGTCTGGCTTAGTTTTTCTGCACTACTTCTCTCCCCTCCCCCTTTCTTTTTCTCCTTTTTTTTTTTTTTTTTAAAGAGAAGGCTTCATAGAGGAGGTTGCGGTAGGATATATTCACAAATGTACATGATATAAAACCCCCAAATTTATCAATGAGATATACTTAAAATAAATGCTATAGCAGATATCACACTAAAATGTAATAAAAAAATATTCAAACCTGTGTGTAAATAAGAGTTTTTCTCTGCTCTTTTCAATCTCATAGGATCAGAGATTTAGAACTGGAAGGCATCTGAGAGGTCATTTAATTCAACCTCATAATGGCAGATAAGGAAATAGAAAATCAGGGAGTTAAAGGTCATTCAAATAGAAAATAGCCTTAGAAATCAGACTCTCTGATTACAAGTTCATTACATAATCATCCTGCCTACTATTTCAATTGCTTTTGAATTAAATCTGTAGCTCAAAAGAAACATGAGATGTGTTAATTTAGAGCTATCCCTACTTCAAATGTTTGTATGCATTATTTGTGCCCAACCTGTGGTAGAGCCTTCTGAGCTTGTATTGCTGTCTGATCAGCCACAATTGGATACACTGTACCTTGACCCTGGCATAGTGATATCATTTTAGTCCTCTGAGTATAATGGACAACAATCAAGGTTTACCAAGTATTCTCTCAGCCAACTTGAGAGGTAGGTGGTGCATTTAAAATTATCTCCATTTTATATATGCCTAGGAAGGCAGAGACTTTGAAATATTATGTGAATGATAAACGAAAGAGAACTTATTTTGCTCTAGGGTCAAGATCAAGGGTAGCATGTTAAGCCCACTATCATCTATTAAAGTTTGTAGAAATCCTTGAATTAACTGCAGTGTCTTTTAACTTCTATAGTGTGTTAAGCCGATCTCAGTAGTAAGGCAAGAAAGTGGCAGACTTGGCGAGAAATGACCTTCTTCACTTCTAATAGAGTTCCTATAACAAAGCCCTTACTTTCATGTAGTATCTTCCTTTTGTTTTATTTCTTTTTGTCAAAAAGAGAATGCCCTCTTTCCTGGTTACCTATTGTCTTGGCAGGAGAAGCACTGGGGAACAGTGCAGGGAACAGAGCAGGTCACAGTCCTCCCTCCTCTTTGGACTTCTCATGTTTGCAGCTCCATAATCTGGAAGGTCTCTTCTAGCTCTAAAGTCTATTAGCATTAGGTACCAGTACCGAAGGATGTCATTTTCAGACTTGCATTTCCTATTTTTACTTGACCTTTCTGAAATTATTCTTCATCTAATAAGGACACAAAATTAAAAAAAAATCTCATGTGGCTTCCTTTCGTCTCACTGTCCCTTTTCCTGGTTCTTGGAGAAAGTAAGTTCCTTCCAAAATTCAAAAATCCTATAAAATTAGGAAATTTGAGGTATGCTTGTGCCTTAGCATTCCAGTTCTATGAAATCTCTATAACCTGAAAGATGAAGGATTTGGGCCAGAAGACCTCTAAGATCTGTTTTAGCTTTAAATCTTATGATCACATGAATTTTTTAATGACAAAATTTAATATTGTTCCAGAGTTTTAAAGACTTCTTAAGGAAACGTAAGTGTCATCCACTTCCAAACCTCCTGGTCTCTTTTGGAAACAAATATTGATAGCTTTTGTTTTTATGTTACATACATTCCTCAACGTGTCCATTCCTTTTTCTCTTCTCATAGAGCCATCCCTCATAACAAAGAACAAAAGAAAGAAGAAAAAAGGTTAACAAAACTAATTAACATTTCAAAAATAATACCATGGTCCACATTTCTAATCCCCTATCATTGCAAGAAAAGAGAAGGTGCCTTTCTATCTCTTCTTTGGGGGTAAGCTTCATCATTACAATTTCACAGAATAAGTTGAATTTCTTTCTCTGTTCCTTCCATTTCCATGGCATTGGCATTGTGGATTTTGTTTTACTGCTTTTTGCCCACTTCTCATCTAAGAATTCCCACTGTCTTCTGCATCATTGTTTCTTACAACAAAGTAATAATTTTCCATTGATTTCATGTACCACAACTAGCTTCTCCAATCCCTAAATTGTAGATATCTAACTTTGTCTCCATTTCTTTTTTATTAAATAGAACTTGCTACAAAGAGTGACTTTATAGGATGTTTTTTGTTTGTTTGTTTTTGGTTGAACTTGCTTTTTGTCATTGGCCTTCTTGATGTATATGCCTAGCACTGGGATCTCTGGGTATGAATATCTAATCAATTTATTAGCATAATTCCAGAATTGTTTGAATAATTCACAGCTCTTTCAATAGTGTCTTACTATTCACTTTTACAAACTCCTCTAACATTAACTATTCCTGTATTTTCTCATCTTTGCAAATTTGCATAGCATGAGATGAAATCTGAGTTGTTTTCATTTGTACTTTTCTAGCTGATAGTGATTTGAAAATGTTCCCCATGGTTTTTAATGATTATTTGCTATTTTTCTTTTGAGAACTGTTTGTCCAATCCATTCTTTGACTAATTGTCGATTTCTCCATAATCCCTTTTCAGGGCCCTAAGCATAGTTGAAGCCAAGTAATTGAGGTTTTACTTATTTAAAACCAAAAGTCATCCAGATAAAAGCCAGAAACCCATTCACTGGCAGTATCTAATAATCTCAATGTTTATAATCATGAAGATAACTATCTTTGATAGTTAGATCCTTCATTTTATTAATGCAAGCTCAACCTCAATCTGTATTGATCCTATCCCCTTTTTGCCTTCATATCCTGTACAATTTTCATCCATGTCCTACTAGGTCTCCTCAATAGAGGATACACTTCAAGCTCTGGATGCCTTCTTCTGGTTATCTTAAACTCAGAGGTACCAATGTAGCCTTTGGGCAACCCATTCATTATCTCTCATTTTCATTACATAGGATAATAGGTCCATAAGTTCATAAAATCAATTTCTTTTTTTTCCCATGCAAAACAAATTTCTACATTAGCATGTTGAAAAAAAAAAAAGAAAAATAAGTTGAAGGGCCATATGTTTCAGTCTGTAATCAGAGGTAATCAGTTATCTCTTTAGAGGTGGATATATTTCATCATGAGTCTTTTGGAATTGTGTGGGATAATTATATTGATCTGAGTACCTAAGTTTTTCACAGTTGATCATCAATAAAATATTGCTGTTACTGTGTATAATGTTCTTCTGGTTCTACTCACTTCACCTTACATCAGTGCATATAAGTCTTTCCAGGGTCTCTGAAACCATGCTGCTGTCATACTATAACACAATAGTGTTCCATCACAATCATATGCCATAACTTGTTGAGTTATCCCCCAAATGATCAACATCCCTTCAGTTTCCAATGATTTGCCACCATAAAATGCGTTGCTAAATTTTTTTTTTAATGCATAAAGGTCTTTTTTCATTTTATCTCTTTGGGATGTAGACCAAGTAATGGTATTTGTTGGCTCAGGGAGATGCATAGTTTGTAGCCCTTTGTGCACAGTTACAAATCATTCTCTAGAATAGCTGGACTAGTTCACAACTCCACTATCAGTCCATCAGTATCCTTATTTTTTTCAGATCCCTTCCAGCATTAATCATTTTCCTTTTCTGTCATGTTGGCCAGTTTGATAGGCATGAGGTAATATCTCAGAATTGTTTGCATTTATGTAATCAATAGTGATATTTTTTTAAAAAGTCATAGTTAATTATAGCTTTTATGTCTTCTGAAAACTTGTCTGTTTATATCATTTTGTGAATGTCTCCCTCTTTTTTAAAATAAATTTTGCTAAATTCCAAAAATATTTGAGAAATGAAGCCTTTATCAGAGAAACTTTGTGTGAAACTCCCCAATTTACTGCTTTCTTTCTCATTTTGACTGCATTGTGGTTTTGTTCATGGAAAAACTTATTAATTTCATGTAATCAAAAATTATTTTAAATCATGAAATCCTCTCTATTTTTTGTTTTATCACAAACTTCGTAATATTGATTTCTTTTCTGGTCAGACATACATTTGCTTCTATCTCACATGGGAATTCATTTAAGAGTAATAACTGGTAACGTACTATGGTCACCTTATGGCCCCCCTGCATTTTTTTTCCTTTATGTCTCCATTGTCTAATGCAGTTCCAGGTGTAGTAAGTACTTAGTAAATGATTACTGATTTATCAGTTTTTTAAAGGGATTTAACTTTCAATGAACATGCAGATCAATTTTTAACTCCTAGAAAGCTTCTTCAAAACCTGTTAATGGGGAATAATGATAGGATTTAGAAAGTTCTCTAGAACCAGATTTTTCCTTACTATTCAAAAGCTTCTCTTACATGTATTTATGTTAAAAAAAAAAGCTCCTTAAAGACTTTTATTTTATGTGTAAAGGAAAGAGATTATTCATTTGCACATTTTATCTCTCTTGTATTCTCATAAGGTAAGGAGCATTAGTGCATGAAAATAAAGTTTCTTCTAAATTCCATTGATGATTAAAGGGATTTAAAATGTGCCACGGATGACTTCCATTAAGCAAACAACAAATAAGGACAAAAAACAGTCAAGGAATTGAATTGAAAATGGTAGTAAAACAAATAGGATTTAAAATGAGATCTGAAATGAAATTACAAATGAGAAACTAAAGATAAAGACTGTATGTCCATTTTAGTCCCATGAGATAACTGAAGTTTGGTCAAACAAGCAAATTTAAAAAATAATTGAATCTTAGTACCAGTAGCATGTTTTCTGTTTGCAAGAGTTCATAGGGAGAGTGCATGATATTTAAAGTAGCCTTTTTATTGAGGCATACCAAGGTATTTAGCAAATTTATACTTTTTTCTGAGGTTTAAAAAAATTTTTTTTGACAAATAAAATGGAAAAATGAGTTCTGTATATAGCAGATATTCAAGTCCACTTTAGGAGAGACTAGCAGAGCTCTCTAACAACCCTAAATAAACTCATCACCCAAATAGGAAAAATAGTTGTAGAGACATAACTAGAAATTCTAATATGTTACTCATCAATAGTAATTAGTATTTATATATTATTATTATTTATACATTGTTTTCCTAGTTTTTTACAAATATTATACCATTTGATTCTCACAACAACTCTAGGAGGTAGGGCTATTGTTATCCCCATTATACAGAAGAGAAAACTGAGGCAAACTGAGGATAAGTGATTTGGCCAGGAACACACAGCTAATAAGTGTCTGAGATTGGTGTGCACTATCCGCCTTGCTGCATTTAATGAGGAGAATTTTTGAAGGCAGATTTTAACATATAACTCTAAGAAACATATAAAAAAAGGCATTTTTTATGTGCATGCTTTGTGATGGTAGAGGTGGTTTAGTACCTATTATTTTTTCAGAATAAAGAATTCTGAGTGTGGAAATGCCCCCTTCTGATGCAAACAACCTGTCTCCAACTTATCTCATGTATGTATATACACACACCCATATGTGTAAGTATGTGTAGATAACTATATATGTACATGCATATAGATATGCACACATAATGTATGCACACATATATTCATACACATATGTACATATACAAACACATATGCATACATATATGTGTATATATGCATATACATGCACATATAAACTTGTAGACATGGAGGGATTTGAGCATCACTCAGAGGCTGACCTTTTCCCAAATAGGTCCCATGTACCTATTCTAGTGCTAGAAATCTCACATTAGTCACTCTTTTGGATAAAAGCACTGGAGATGATACCTAGGCTATATAATCTCATAAAAAGCATAGCCTGGATGAATTAGCTTCATATTCTCTGAGTCCAATACTCTGGCCCTGAGGGAGTGCAACTGATGATGGGTAAATTAGGACTATACTATTATTTCTTCTTTCACAATATTTTTCACATCCAGTCCCTCTCCTCTATTTCCACTGTGACCGCCTTAGTTCAGGCTGGCATCTTTTCTCACATAGACTATTGTAAGAACCTCCTCACTGGTCTTCCTCTCTCTAGTTTCTTCCCCTCTCTACTTCATTCTCTAGATGAGAATTTGAGTCAGTTTACAAATGAACCCAATAACTATGTCAGTCCTCAGTTCTCAGAAGCTGCCCACTAAAATCTAAATAAAATATAAACCTTTGACCTGGACATTAAAAGTCCTTGATAATATGGATCCAATATGCCTCTCCAACCTTTTCTCATACTCTTCTCCTTCATGGGTCTTGAATTTCAACAGGACTGTACTAAATTGCATCATCATTTTTGCCCTGTCCTCTCCTATCTGTAATTATTTTGCTTATGGTTTCTCTTATACCTAAAATAGATTCCTCAACTCGCACTTTTCTGTCTCCATTTGATGAAGGCTCTTCCTCCCTTCAAGGCACAGCTCAGATATTACCATATTATGCATCACTTCAGACTTTTCTGACACTTCTCTCACACTCCACCAGTCTTTTCTGTTCAAAATTTCTCCACTACCGTGTTCTTTTGTACTTATCTGACAATCATTTTTGCACTTATTCTCCTAGTGATTTTCCTCCTTCCCGCCAGTTATATTGTCTCCAATTTTAACTACCACCAAAAAAATTCTTTTAAAATATCTTGATGTGTATTGGACCTTTATTTCTAATTCCAAACTCTTTGCAGTATATACCTAGCAGTGAGATCGCTGAGTCAAAAGACATTTAAGTCCCTTTCTTAGTGTAATTCCAAATTGCCTTTTTGAATGGTAGGGTCAGTTTATAGTTTCACAAACAATGTTTTAGTATCCCTATCTTTCCCCAACCCCTTCAAAATAAACTTTTCCGTACTTGTACCATCTTGGCCAATTGTTTGGTTTTGCATCCCCTCCTTATTAGATTATAAACTGTTTGAGAGTAGGGCCTGTTTCCAATCTACCTTTGTAGACTCACACAGTGCCTTGTGAATAATAGGTACTTAAGAAGTGTTTGTTAAATTGAATCTAATTGATTGATATTGGAGAGATAGGAATGTTTAGAAAAAGAAGAAGTCAATTCTAGTCAGGGACTCTGGAAAACCAGTGGATTACATTAGAGAATGACATATGCTTTGTTGTCATCAAAGAAGATTGGATGCCAAAAAAGGATGTACTAAAGACAATTTCTTTGCACTTCTTAGTCTAGCCCAGTCTTAACCAAACTCAAGCCCCATTTGATGTAAGTACATAATTTTTTAAAACATCTCTAGAGTTAGATATTTCCATGTTTGGAGACTTTTGTAACAAAAAAGATTAGGGTTGTTTTTCTTGACCCAAGAAGGAAGCATCTGAGGCAATGGAAGGAAGCTGAATTAAGGCATATTTTTTCTTCATAAACTTAATAATTAGGACTAATTAAAAATAGAACAGATTGTTTGGAAGGCAGTGTTTGCCTTACACTTGAAGTCTTCAAGTAGAGTCTGGATGGCTACTTTTTGGACACATCATAGAGAGAATTCCTATTCTGCTATTGGTTGAACACCAAGTCCTCTTCCCATTTTGAAATTCTATGATCTTCAATCTCATTGGTGTAAGAATTCATTCCATTGGGACATAGTGCAACCCATTCCACCTTTCTATCTTCTATTATGCTTGTTCATAACTTTTTGTTATGTTTGGAGAAGTTAACCAATATAGAGAATTTGCTCTGCTTTTTCAAGATTTTGTGGCCACTAGTGGAGCCCAAGATCTATTGAACTGTCTTTCACTCTTTTTATATGCCTGGCTCATCTCCTTTTTTGATTATATATAAGATTTTAAAGTACTATATAAATGCATTATCATTATATATGTCCTTGATTCACACCACTTCTTGTGCACTAATAGTTTTTGGTTCAACGCTAAAGTCTATTTACATTTATCATAGATCTTTCTATTGCCTCTTGAATCATTTTCAATTTTCATTCTTCTAAGACTTGGGCACTCTAAGATTTGGAACTGAGGTTACTGTCATTAGGGGAATGTGTTACATAACTCCTATTAATTTCCATTCGCTGACTTAGCATATGGTTACAAACTTTTCTATGAAGCACTTGCTTTTCTACTGCCCTAATAAAAACTCAAAATGAGTTGGGTTCACTGGAAGGATAATTCATTACTTAGCATTCTTCTTGTTCTTGTTTCAGCTTCAATGAAACTTTCCATGGGGATTTTAGGCACTTTTATGAAGATGACCTTGATGAAAATTTAAACAAAAGGACAACTACAACAAAACAGAATGAAACTAGGAGACAGGATAAGCTTACTCACAAACTGATCCAGTCTCCCTTCTGCGGACTAGGTCCATACGACTGGTCATACTTGGCCTGATATATATCACACCCACTATATACATAAGCCCAACCCAATGAACTATAATGAATCAGTGGTTGGATCTTGAGTCACATAGCATTCACCTATGTTACTGTGAAGGGCTAGCCCAGAATAGGAGTGGGGAGCATGGAGATATGGGGGAAAGGGGAGCAATAGGTGAGTGAGAAACTGAGAAGGAAGAGATTTTTCTTTGCTACCTCTTCTCTTTTATTTTTCTCCTTTTTTTCTTTTAGCCCCTGTGGCCTCAGTCCTGACTACCACTTCATCCCTATAAAATCTACTTAAATAGTGTTAAGGTCTATAAACAACTTCATTTACAATAACAACTCTATGGTATAGGCATTTGTAACTGTTATTCCTATTTTATAGACAGAGCATAAAAAACCCAAATCTCCTTATAACAAGCCTAGTACTCCTTCTGCCATATTATGCTTCCAAACCCCAAATACTCAGACTGCTGAAGGTTGCCCTGATATACTTTGGTACATTCTCCTCCCCACACCTGTCCAGTGTTCCTAACTCATTTTTCTTGCCACTACTAGTCTCAAAGGGAGACTAGTTGTGGAGACATAAATGGACATTTTAATATCAATTATTCAGGAGAATTGTGAAGGTTATTATGCTGATATATAACCTCATAATATTATTAAAATGATGGTGATCATTTTTAATTATCAATTATCATGTCATCATCATTATTGAATGTACAATTCTATATGACTGACCAATTAATTCATTAAACTAATCGATACCAAGTGATTAGTATTTAAATGTGCCTCTACTCCTATGTTGTGCCCTATAGAAGGACAGGGATGTGAGTCTTCAGTTAAACTTTACATTTTTCTTAGGCTATTACTAAGAAATACTGTCATACAATGGAAAGAGAGCTGACTCTGGAGTCAGAGGTTGTTGTTCAGTCTTTTCTGACCCCACTTAAGGTTTTCTTGGCAAAGAGATTAGACTAGTTTGGCATTTCCTTCTCCAGGTCATTTTATAGATGAGAAAGCTGAGGCAAACAAGGTTATGTGACTTGCCCCAAGACCCCACAGCTAGTAAGTGTCTGAGGCCAGATTTGAACTCAGGAAGAGTCTTCCTGATCCCAGTCCCAGAACTCTACCCACTGTGCCAAGCTGCCCTCCTGAGAGAGGACCCAAGTTCAAATCCTCCCTTTCTTGTTTACTACATATGTGACCTTTGTGTAAATCACTTCATTTTTCTGACCCTCATTTTCCTTATAGGTAAAATGAAATAATTGGGCAATATAGCCTCCATGGTACCTTCTAGCTGATTTATGGGTCTTTTCAAATACATTTTGTTGTTGTAGTTTTCCATTTTAATTGTGGCATTTGATGCTTTCCTCATTGGAAATGATGAAGAGTTTGATGGGAATGGGGGATGGGAGGCATTGGTGGGCATATAGTGAGTACCCCCAGTCATATCAAGGAAGCAGGTAAAGTTTTAAAACCAGAGTCATAGGAACAAAATCATCTCTCCAGACACATGCAATGCACAGCCTCAGCCACTAGGTGGCAAAATTGTAGAGCCAGACACAGGCTACCAAAATTAATCCAGAAAGGGTTGAATTTAAAAATAAAAATAAAATAAAATAAAATAATTATATCATCTAAGACCTTCTCTGAGAGAGGAAAATAAATTATTCCTCCAATGATGTTTGGACATTTAGAATCTGGTGACCTGCGTTTTGTGGTTCTGGAACTTTAAGAAAGGACTCAGGGAAGCAATGTGATGTAGTGGAAAGAATATGGACTCTAGGATCAAAGGATCTGAGTTCAAATCCTGCCCCTGATGTTTACCACCTATGTGACCTCAAGAAAATTCCATCACCACACTAAGTTTCAGTTTTGTCATTTGTGAAATGAAGGAGGTGGTTGCTGTGTTATTCAATCATGTCCAACTTGGCAAAGATACTGCAGTGGTTTGCCATTTCATTCTCCAGGAGACTAAGGCAAGCAGAGGTTAAGTGACTTAATAAAGATCCCATAGCTAATAAGGGTCTGAGGCTGAATTTGAACTCAAGTCTTTCTGACTCCAGGTGCAGCCCTCCATCCAGGGTTAATGTTCTATCTGTGGTACCTTCTGACTAACATTGATATGGTTCTTAACTATGTGCTAAGTACTTTACAATTACTATTTTATTTTATCCTTATAATAATCCTGGGAGAAAGCTGATATTACTAGCCTGTTTTACAAAGGAGAAAACAAAGACAGTCAGAGGTTAATTACATGACTTGCCCAGGGTCACACTGCTAGTAAGCATCTGAATCCAGATGTGAACTGGATCTTATGCTTTTATACTATTTTGTAAAATACTTCTCTTGACCAGGCTTTGGGAGATTGGAGCTGAGAGAAAATGTATGGTACTAGTGAAAGGAATACAAGAATGAAAATCAAAAGAGCTGAGTCTTAATCCTGTCATTAATTTACTATGGGTAAGTCACTTGATTTTTAAGTGATTTAGAAATCATCTAATCCAAACTTCTAGTTTTATAGATGAGTGCACTGGGGCAGAGAGATAAAGAGATAGCATGGCTGGAATTTGAATGCTGTTCTTCTGATTCCAAATCTTGTGTCTTTAGTCAGTTTCCCGATCCGTCCAGTGGGGAAGTATGTAATAATAACATCTGCTCTCCTTAGCTTATGGGTGATTGTGGGGCTCAGATGAGATAATAGATGTGAAAAATAGAAAGCCTAGATAAATGCAGGATATTAGTCAGCGTTTCCTTGGTTACTCCAGAAAATTTTGCAGCCAGCAATATCACCTCCTCTTCTGCACAAGTTACAACTCAAATGTGTTGACCATGTGTTTCAGTGACCAGTGGACCAAGAATGTGAAGGAGGATTGATTGTATAAAGTGTCTTTAAATTTCACATTTCTGTAGCTTCAGATGTACTCTGGCCAGTTTTAAACATGCAGTCTGTTCTAATTAAACAGACAATTAAAGCAGGCTATTACCCCCACCCACATGGTAGGGACCATGGAGAGTCTCCACATTAGGTGATCAGGGCATGCTTCTACCTGGGGCCAATCCTGAATCCTCCACTGAAATTACATTGTAGCTATTTTGTTGTTGTTGTTTTTAATGTATCTATCTGTGTTCATGTTGGGCCTTTCCCCAAAAACAAAACAAAACAGATACAATAGAATATGAGATTCTTGAGGAAAAGAACATTTTTGGTTTTGTCTTTATGTCTCCAATACAAATCTCTGGCACAAAGGTTTAATAAGTGCTTGCCAAAAAAAAAAAAACAACAAAAGAAACAAACTTAATTTTTATAATTCTGCTCTTGAGTAATAAATAGTCTGAGATTTCTCAGTGGGAACTCTGGGTCAAGGCAAAGTTATTAGGGAGGCCATTCTGCAGATTTTACAGGTTCTGTGTAAACCCTGATCTTGAGCTTCTGGTCCATAGGCTACAAGTAGTTATTTTTGTACATGTTGTATCCCCCTAAAAGACTTGAGTTCAGTTCAATCCAATTCAATAAGCATTTATTAGCACTTCTTTTTTGCCCTCCACAGTTATAGACTCTGTAGATACAAATGCATAACCAAAGCAGACCCTGATCCCTTAGAGAATTTACATTCTATTGGAAGAAAAGTTCATCAGCAGATTGGATTATGTCACATTTAAACTTTGCTTCATCCCCACTTAGCCTGACACAATACTTTTCATAGAATGGACTATATATACATACATACATATGTGCATACATATATACACATATATATATATAAATGCATACACACATATATACACATAAAATACATGTTAAGCAAATAATCAGTAAAGAAAGAGTAAAAGAAAGTAAGGAGAAAAAATAGATCATAGGGTAAGCATTTTTCTAGATCAAGCTAACCTAGAATAGATAATTTTTTCTGATGATATTGTTAGTACAGAGCTATTCCTCAGTGCCAAATAACCACAGCTCCTGATTTGTTCTCTGGGCTGTTTTAGGCAGGGCTATCCATCAGCAATATCATAAAATTGGCCAAGTTTGTGTCCAGCATTCCCTATCTTCTAATTTTAGCAAACGTTTTCCTCTTCATGACGTCTCCCATTTCATGTCCAGAAAATCCTAATAATAGCTGACCTTTATGCTTAAAAAATTTTTTAATATTTTTATTTAAAGTTTTGAGTTCCAAATTCTCTCTCTCCTCTTTCTCTTCCCTACTCTCTCCCTGAGGTGGTAAGAAATCAGATATAGGTTATGCATGTGCAGTTATGTAAAACATTTCCATATTCATTTTGTACAAAAAATAAAAGAATAAAATGAAAGTGAAAAATAGCATTCTTAAGTCTGTATTCAATATTATTTGTTGTTATTTTTTGCGGGGAGGGGGGCAATATGAACACAGATAAATTAAAAAAAATTAACCACAGAATAATTTTAATGAAGGATACAGGATTGACCTCAGGTAGAAGTTGGAACTTGAGCTGAGTCTTTAAGGAAGCTAGAGTTTTAATAAAATGAAAGAGAGGAGGAATTCCAAGCATATGGCAAACCTGCATAAAGGCAGAGAGGTAAGAAAAAGTATCTTATGTACACCGAACAATCAGGAGGAGAGTTTGCTTGGAAAAAAGAAAGTAGGAATACGAGTGAGAAGATAATGTGCAACAAGCTTGGAAAGGTAGCTGAGGCAATATTATAAGAATGCTTTAAATGTAAAACAGAGAAATTAGTATTTGCATTTTATTTTATCCTTTTATTTGAACTAATTTGTAATTTTATCCTTCAGGTCATAGGGAGCCATTGGAGCTTCTTGAACAGGGAAATGAAACATCAGACCCGTGATTTAGTAAAGTAACTTTGCTGGCCTGTGGAGGCCATGTGAAAGATGACTTGGAGAGGGTGAAGATATGAGGCATATCTCCAATGTGCTGTTCCTCCCAGGAATCATGCTTCTGCCAAGAGGTGCTCCTTGATTCCTAGCATAGTTTCCAGTATTTTCTTTTTTCTCAGTGCTTCCCCAATTCCTGTTTCTGTGTAACACCCTGTCATTCAGGTGGCACTGCTCTCTGTTCAGTTTCAGAGATCTATTTCTCTGCTAAACTAGCCCTATCCTCCTCAGGACAGCATAATAGAGAGACACTAATACATGCTTCCTCCGAGTCTATGCAAGTCACTTAACCTCAGGGTCCCGGGTAAATTTCTTAGACTTGTTGCTAATTTACCTTGGCAGAGTCAGGAGCTCCCTATACCACTGAAATCATAGGTCTAGACCTCTACCTAAAATGTGCAAGGCACTTTGCTAATATTGGGAATACAATGCCAAAGAAAATGGTCCTCTTTATTTCTTCAGTTGATTTGGATTCCAAAAAGTGCTTGTGCCATCTTTTCATTTCTGTTTATGCTTTCATCCTCCTCCTAGGCATCTGGGTCTAGAACATGGAAATTATCCTAGGGGGTCCTCCAAGTTTTGAGAAAACACTGGGGATGTTGGAAAGGAAAAGGGAAGATCTGGTGACTGCTTTTAGTATAGATGATCCCAGAAGTTGGCTGCTGCTTACACAGACATCTGTGACTCTTGAGCATTGGATGGATCAGCTTTGTTCTAATTACAAATATTCAGGCTTTCAATAATATAATTATATAATACTAACTCTTCTCTATAGCACTTGGTTTTTTTGTGTTTTTTTAATTTATTTTTAACACAGTTTATAACAGATAAAGCAATTTCAACTTTTGGTCATGTGATACTTCTTTTGAAAGCATTTACAATATGGACCACAAAAGAAATTCTTTTTTAAAAATTAACCAACTGAGGCACAAATAATATTTATGTTGCTAGCTTCACAAGCTCTTGACCTGATTGTCTCCACAGTATTACTAATAATTAAAGGACCCTAATTTATTGTTGCTGGTCTAAAGTCCTATGCCTAATAGCTTAATTTTAGACTTAACCTCGGATGTTCCCCTACCCATAATCTATAATTGAATTCCCAGGCTAAAAATCATTCTTCTTAAAAAGTGAAGCAAATGCAAGATGAATTGAATGGTTCAGGCATTTCAATGTTATCTCCTGTCTTGTCTATCTCGAATCTCCTCTTGCCTTCCCTCCTCCTGCATGACTAGGAAAAACAGAACCCTTTTTCTTTGTTCCTACTCTTTATCATCAGTCTCAGCACATTCTGAACATTACGGCTCTAGCACTATTCTCTGGGATTTTGTTACTATTTTGGACCCATTGACAATAACTTGCCCTTATTTCTAACTTTCTAAATGTCTCTTTTAAATCTTACTTGGTTGTTAAATTCCTTGTGTTTTCTCATCAGTTTCTTTAGGCAGTACCTCTTTTTCTGGCACATTAGAATTAATTCTCTTAATAATCTTAAATAATTTTTAAGCTTGAGACTTTCCCATCTCTCCTGAGTTGACTTACGTTGAATTTTAGGCTGTGAGATCCTAACTATGTTTCCTCTGAACATTTTAAAATCCACTCCCCCAAAATCGAGGGCACATGTCAGCCTACGTGTGTCTTTCTGCTCCTTTGTCACAGATTCCAGGATAGAATAGTCACTCCTCTCCAAAGTCCCACTATTTGTCCTTTAGTGACTAATAAATTCCTCCTCATTGGTCAGAATTAGGTTTAGAAAAAAAAATAGTTCTCCTTTTTACTTCCTCTTTTTAAGTGCAATTACCTTCAAGAAAACCAACAATTTGCTTTTGCTGATGTTTTAACAGATTTCTGTTTGGCTGAAATTACTGCCATATTATGCCTCCATGTGGGGTTTGTAATCTGTTTCCCAAACTTCTCTTTTAATTTCCTCCTTCTGTCCCTGTAGTCTTCTGTAGACTCTCATATGGTGTCTACCATATTTCCTTCTCCAACTCCTGTAACTGTCCATAGTAGCATATATCCTTAACATAAAGTCTCACCTTTAATTCCCTGCTTCCTTCTTTTTTCTTTTGCCTTTATATTCCCCAGTTCTTAGCACACTGCCAAGTACATAGTAGCTGCTTAACAAATGTGTGTTTATTTGACTTTCATCTATTCTATTCTTTCTTAATAAGGTACACTCTTTTGTAGCTACATTAAAACGATGAGTTTCATTCCACTCTGTTACAGTGATACCTATTAGGTAGAATTTTCTTTCTTGAATTTATGGAAGTAAATTGAAGAGGCCTCTTACTTCTTCAGCTAATGCACACACACAGACACACAAGACACCCCTAGAGATATAAACACACATATTCATGTGTGTGCATATATGTACATATTTGCATATACATATGTGTCTATGTCTATACACGAAGAGGATAAATTGGAGATAATCAACAGAGGGAAGGCACTAGCATTAAGGATGAAGGGGGGGAGACAGTGTTCCCATGGAAAAGAAGAGAAGGTCTGTTAGTTCTCCTTTAAGAACAAAAGGTACTTGTTCTTGAAGTTGTAACAAGAATTACAACCAATTATTCAGAAGTTACAACAGTGAAGGTCCCACAGCTTACAGTCCTTGAAGTAAAGTGTTCTATCTTAGTCTGTAAACATCCAGAGGGGCCTTGAAATAACTTACCATATACTGCTTTGTTATATTCTGTATATATGGGTACTTAACCTCAAATAACCATGTAGAATAATTTTGATAATTTATAAGCTGCTTGATTCTGCCTGTTTCTCAGAGTCTTTAAGAATAAAACTGATGGTGGCAATAAAAAAAGATAGCTAACATTTATATGATATCTACTTGATTACAGGCAGAGTACTTTATAAATATCACACTTTTGATTCTCAAAATAACCCCAGGAGGGAAATGCTATTACAGTACTCATTTGAGAAAAATAGATTTTACATGACTTGTCCAGGGTCCACAGCTAGGAAGAAAGATGAACTGAAGAATTCTTCCTGCATCCTGCTTGTAAATAAAAGTGTACCTCTAATAGATATGATTTTAAAAACAATCCAAATATTTGTTTTAATGATTCATCACACTCTGTATGTATGTGTGTCTCTGTGTCTAGATGCCTGCTTAGATTTTTTCTTCTATGAATTACTGGGCCTTTCTACTGCTATTTTTTCCTGTGTCAGTTAATTGATAAGTCAACAAGTATTTATCAAGTGTTTACTACATGCCAGGCACTGTGCTAAGTGCTGGAGACATAAAGAAAGGCAAAAGTAGTGACTCCCTTCAAGAAACTCACAGTCTAATGGGGAAGACAACATTTAAACTAGGTAAAAACAAAAGATAAATCTATCTATCCATACATCTATCTGTCTGTCTGTCTCTGTCCATTCATCCATCCATCCGTCCATCCATCCATCCATCTGTCTGTCTGTCTCTGTCCGTCCACCCATCCATCCATCTATCCATCCATCATCTATCTATCTATCTAAATCTCTCTATCTATTTATTTATCTATGTATCTAAATCTCTCTCTCTCTATCTATCTACCGATCTACCTACCTATCTATCTACCTGTCTATCTGTCTATCTAGAGAATGAGATAGAGAAATGGCCTGTTTATGAATCCTTTAATTCTTGTGATTTTGAGGCATTGACCACTTAGGCAAAAATAATATTCAAATTCACCAAATATTCATTCTGTGCCTCTCATAGTCAGTCAACAAATCAAAACTGAACACTGCAATTATAATGACCAAGATTGGCCCCAAAGAAGAAATCTGATAATGCATCTCTGTCTTTGCAGGCTGTAGATGTGGGGCATTTATTATATACAGTAGGACCTTTCTGGGGTGTGCTTTTATTTTGATGAATTTTTCCTGTTTTTCTTTTTTAATTCTTTGGTAGAAAGAGCTAGGGAAGTGAAGAAGAGGAATATGTCAAAAAATTAAGATCGTGTAAAATATATAAATATATATATTTTTAAATCGCTATTTTTTTCCCGAAGCTCAGCTTAAGTCACAGTTTTCTGGTGCGGCCTTCTCTAATGGACCCAGGTGCAGGCATTTCTTCCCTCACTCTACTACTTTTCATTTACTTATCTGTGCACTTTTGGCATTCTCCCTTCCTTCCCCCATTTGCATCATCCTGCTTCTTGAGAGCAGGAAGTATTTTTTATTTTTCTTTCCATTACAAGTGCTAAGAGTGATGCCTGACATCTAGAAGGCACTTTGTTCATATTTATTGAATTAAATTGCAGCTTTTACTCACCCAACAAGTGATTATTCATCCTTTGCTTCAAGACATCCCATGAAAGGGAAATCACTATCACTTTTGGGTGGATCTAAGTGTTAGGGAGTTTTTCCTTATAGCAAGCAGAAATCTGCCTCTTCCAACTTCTATCCACTCTCCTATTTCTTCCCTCTGGGACCAAGCAGAAGAAACCTAACTTCCCTTCTACATGCCAGACTTCTAAATACTTGAAAATAGTGATCAATAGCCCACGAAGTTTTCTTTTCTCTAGGCTATCTATCCTCATCTCAAGGCCCTTTCATCATCCTGATTTTTCTTCTCTGGACATTCTTCAGCTTACCAATGTCCTTAAGCCAAGGGACCCAGGACTGAACACAATACTCTAGACGGTGTCTGACTAGAGCGTAGTACAAGGAGATCGTTATCTCCCTAGGCACAGATGATAAGTCTCCATTAATGCAGCCCAAGATTGTATTAGCTTTTTTGGGGAAGAGATACTTATACCTCTCTAATTGACTCATATTGATCTTGAAACTCCAAAAACCCTTTCCAGTACAACTATTGTCTGGCTATACCTCTCCCATCTTGTCCTTAAGAAGAAAACTGATACTATTCAGAGTGAACCTGTGATTTCAATGGCATAGGAAACTTCAAAGAGGAAAATCTCTCTACCAGTGAGGTTGGTAACATTTAGTCTTAGATGCCTAAAGCACTGAATGGTTAAATAACTTACACAGTCAATGTGTGTCAGATAGAACTTGAACCTAGGCTAACAAAGAAGCCAGGCTTGCATCTTAGCTTACAAGACTTACTCTGTCCACTTTATCATGCTGCCTCTTGCAAGACAGAATATAGATACAGAGAAAGTGCACGAAGTGCTACAGGAGACCTTTAGAGAGAAGTTA
This sequence comes from Potorous gilbertii, assembly GCA_028658325.1. NCBI lineage: Eukaryota > Metazoa > Chordata > Mammalia > Diprotodontia > Potoroidae > Potorous > Potorous gilbertii. The sequence goes on along the minus strand of CM053769.1, from coordinate 363,755,457 downwards.
TTTCCCAGTGAAGGAATAAGGGAAAGCTTCATTGGAAGCTGAAAAAGCAGGTAGAACCTCAACAAGTGAAAATAGGGGGTGAGAATAAAGATAGTGGCAGAAAGTGCACAGAATTTGTAGAGGCAGAACATATGTACAGCATTCCAAGGAGTCCTGCTTAACTCCTCTGTAACGTGCCTGAAAGGGAGTAATTTGAGATAAGGGTAAAGAAGTAGTTTACCCAGGCAATAAGCAGTTTGTGTTGAGTGAGGTTGTTATGCCATGTCCCAATTTACATGGCTACTGCAGAATAATAAAGAAAGCAACCTCATTATTTTACTTTCTCAGGTAATCAGGAATGCTAGGCTAAGGAAAAGACACGACAGACTGAAGACCAGATGTGGTGGCCTTGTAGGAGAGGAAGCTGGTCTTTTGAGTGGGGAGTTTTCATTTCATTTCACACAGAGATTTAAAAAAATTAGATACTCTCCAAAGAGATGGTCAGTAATAACACTCTGAAATGTGTAAACACAGGCTTCCAAACAGATTAGGGGGGATCAGGGGATTTCCAGATCTAGGAGGACTTTGAGGATTATCCGTTACAATCCCCTCATTCTGAGATTGAGCAAGCCAAGGACCAGAAGGTGGTGAGGATCAGAGGTGAGGTCTAAATTCTTCGCCTGTGACTTCAGAATCAATTTTATGTGATTTTGTGGCCTGGGTTTCTGGTCTCACTTTGTCATCAAGAAGAAACATCAGAATGAAGAGCAACTTCTGACCCCCAAGTTTGCTAGACAGCTGTGGTATCCTCTAAGTGAAGGGAAGGGGACACACATATACACAAAGAGACAGAGACAAAAACATGACAAAGGCAGAGTCTGAGACTTACAGAGGAGCTCTAATTTCTGCCACCAATCGTACCCTCTACAAGATTTACAACAACCATAGTGATTTCTCCATCACAAATAGCTAAGCCCCATCTTTCAAGTTCCTCAATTACATGTTAAAATAGTTTTTGACACTTTTTTTCAAGTTTTGATTTCTAAATTCTATTTCTCCCTTCCTCTCTCCTTTCCCTTTTCTCCTTCCCAAGACTGTAAGCAATCCGATATAGTTTATACATGTGCAATCATGTAGAACATTTCCATATTATTCATCTAGTACAAAAAGATTTGAAGAAAAACAAAAGAAAGTGAAAAATTGTATGCTTCATTCTGTATTCTGACAATATCAATTCTTTCTCTGAAAGTGCATAGCGTATTTCATCATGAGTCCTTTGAGATCATTGTGTTGCTTGAGAAGAGCTAGGTCATTCCCAGTTCTTCATCATGCAATATTGCTCTTGCTGTGGATAATGTTCCCTTGGTTTGACTCACTTCCCTTTGCATCAGTTAAGTTTTTCCAGGATTTTCTGAAACCCATTCTACTTGTCATTTCTTATAACATAATAATATTGTATCACAATCATATACTACAGCTTGTTCAGTCATTCTCCAATCAATGAATATCTCCTCAATTTCCAATCCTTAGCCACCAAAAAAGAGCTCCTATAAATATTTCTTTTTTTGCAAATAGGTCCTTTATCCTTGCTTTTTAAAATCTCTGAGATACAGACCTAACAATGGTATTGCTAGATCAAAGGTTATGTACGGTTTATTGCTCTTTGGGCATAGTTCCAAATTGCTCTCCAGAATTATTGGATCTCCACCAATAATGCATTAGTGTCCCAGTTTCCCCCTATCTCCTCCAACATTTATCATTTTCCTTTCTTGTCATATTAGTCAATCTGATGGATATGAGGTGGTATCTCAGAGTTGTTTTAATTTGCATTTCTCTAATTAATAGTGATTCAGAGAATTTTTTAATATGACTGTAGACAGCTTTGATTTCTTTGTCCAAAAACTGTCTGTTCATATTCTTTGACCACTTATCAATTGGGGAATGACATATTCTTATAAGTTTGACCCAGTTCTTTATATATTTGAGGAATGAGGCCTTTATCAGATATACTTGCTGAAGCCCCCTGCCCCCCAATTTTTTGCTTTCCTGCTAATGTTGATGGCATTGGTTTTGTTTGTGCCAAAGCTTTTTAACTTTATATAATCAAAATTATCTATTTTGGATTTTGTAATGCTCTTGATGTTTTTTTGTCCTAAGTTCTTCCCTTACCCATATATCTGACAGGTAAACTACTCCATTCTGCTTTCCAAATTTGCTTATGGTATCATACTTTATGTCTAAATAATGCAATCATTTTGACCTTATCTTTGTATGTAGGGTGAACTGTTTCTATATACCTAGTTTCTGCCATGCTGTTTTCACCTTTCCCATAGGTTTTTTTTTGGTTATTGTTGTTTGCCAAATACTGAATTTTTATTCCAAAAGCTTGGATCTTTGGGTTTATCATATACTAGACTATTATGGTCATTTGTTATAGCACATTGTGTTCTTAATCTATTCCACTGATTCAACACTCTATTTCTTAGCCAGTACTAGATTGTTTTTTGATAATTACTGCTTTACAGTACAGTTTGAGATCTGGTACAACTAGACCACCTTCCTTCTAATTTTTTTGCATTGATTCCTTTGTTATCCTTGATTTTTTTGTTCTTCCAGATGAATTTTGCTATTTTTTTCTAGCTCTATATAATAGTTTTGGTATAACCTTATCTAAACTAAATAGATTAATTTCGATAGAATTATCATTTTTATTATATTGGCTCAGCCTATCCATGAACAATTAACATTTTTCTAATTGTTTAGATTTGACTTTATTGTGTGAAAACTAGTTCATAGATAGTTCCCGGGTTTGTCTTGGCAGGTATTTTTTATTATGTGTAGCCATTTTAAATGGAATTTCTTTTTCTATCTCTTTCTCCTGCACTTAGTAACAAATTGAAATGCTAATGATTTATGGAGGTTTATTTTGTATCCTGTAACTTCATTAATTTGTTCTTTATTTCCACTAGTTTTTTAGTTGACTGTCTAGGATTCTCTAAGTATACCATCATATCATCTGTGAAGAATTATAGTTTTATTTCCCATTGCCTATTCTAATCCTTCAATTTCTTTTTCTTCTGTTATTGTTATAGCTAGCATTTCCGGTCAATATTAAACAATTGAGGTAATGCTGGGCATTCTTGCTTCATCCTTGAATTTATTTGGAAGTCTTCTAGTGTATCCCCAATATAATATTTGCTGATGGTTTTAATAAGTTCTTTTCTTACATTCTTTCTAGTTAATAATTGTGAACAAATGAACCTCAGTTTTGATACATTATCCTGTGTATCAATTGTATCTAGTTGTGAACATTTGGGGAAGGGCCAACCTGAGTGAGCTCTCTTTCTACATCTCTGTCTCTATCTCTGTCTCTCTCCCTCTTATATTTAACTCTGAAATACTTTGAGAATAAGGAATAACCTAGGAGATGAATTCCCAGATAAATTCCAGAGAGTGCATAGCCCCAGGACACTAATCAAGCTGACTGTCCTGGAGGTAACCTAAGCACCAGGGCAAGCTACTCCTGTTCACAAGGACAAAACCTTCCCTAAATCATATAAGAGTTAGAACTATAGTTCCTCAGATGTGTCCAGAACTGAGCCTGATGAATTGATCTTAGGTACAGAGAATGACAGAGAGAAACAGAAACAGAAGGAAAAAGAAAGACAGAGACAGAGAGACAAAGAGACATAGAGAGAAATGAGTCCTAGTTATGATAAGGGAAATTAGGTTCTCTCTCCTAATATCTACTTCTACTACTTTATCCTTATATCTACTGTGAAGGTATCTGTAAGATAGTACCTATGTACCTATGTGTCACCTCCATTTGAAAGTTAGCCTCTTGAGGGCAAGGACTTTCATTTTCCTCTTTGTGTCACCAGCACGGTAGTGTCTGGCACATAGTAGACAATAAATGCTTGTTGGATGATTGCTTGGTCATAAAATATTTGACCATGACCCAGTTATGGGACAACTAATTTGTTTATGATTATTTGCTAGTACAATAATATACTATGAATAGTTTCATCTACTTGTGATTGTTATTCAGTCATATCTGATTATTTGTTACTTCATTTGGGGTTTACGTGGCAGAGACACTAGAATGGTTTGCCATTTCTTTCTCATTCCAGTTCATTTTACTGATGAGGAAACTGAGGCAAACAGGGATAAGTGACTTGCCTAAGATCATATTGCTAATAAGTGTCTGAGGCCAGATTTGAACCCAGGAAGAGGAGTCTTCCAGCCCACCACCAAGCTGCCCCACTTTCACATATATGGAACCTTTGCTTTTATCACTAGTACCTTTGTAATATATACCTAGCATGAGATCTCTGGGTCAAGGGATATGGACATTTTAGTCTCTGATAACATAATCCCAATGATTTTCTATAATAGTCAATTCATATTTTCACCAATATTACATTTATGTTCCAATATTTACAAAATGCCTCCAATATCAACTATTCTTATCTTTATTTTTTGCTAAAATATTATTGAATATGTTTTTGATTGACAGCAGATTTTTATGCCATTGATAAAAATATTAAAATATTTTCACCCTTTTCTTATCCTTTTAAATCTATTTATTCGCTTATTTGTTCATTCATTCATTCATATATATATTTATTCATTCAGTTATTTATCTATGTATATGTTCACTTTTCTCTTTTTTCTCTCTATTGATAAGATTATACAATATTTGATTATACATATATTCACTTCTTTCTCTTTTTCTTTCCTTTTTTCTTCTCTATTGATAAGGTTATATAATCAAGAGAGCTTGGAGGCCACTGCAAAAGGGGATATCAAAGTGATTCCTTCTTCACATTTGGAAAGTCTTCCATTAAAATTCTTCTGTGCATTATCATGATAAAGAGGTGAACTTGAGTTCTCTGAAGCTAACATAAGCACTGGCAGGTCTTACTTACCTGGAAAGGCATTGAGCCTGGAGCATTAGAGGAAAAGTCTAACTAAGTTCAGAGATACAAACGTACCCATGCTGGGCCAGTTGAATGGGGAACTTTCTTGGTCACAGTAACATATACAGGTCATACAATGAGGAGTAGCTTAGAGGTCCTCTTGGTGGAGAGAGAGCTCTGTGGACGCAACCATGGATCCTTGCAAAATTCACAGAATCTCAGCTTTGGAAGGGACCTCAGAGGGTATCCAATCCATCTGGCAGGAATCCTTCTTACAATATATAAAAAAGAACACCTTGAGCAGTGAAAAGAGGTCTTTATTTGGAATCAGAGGACCTAGGTAGTTAGCTCAACTACTTATATTCCCATATGTAAAATGAGGGAATTGGACTGGTTAATCTTCAAGGTCCCTTACAGCTCTAAATCTATGTATGACTCTGTGATCCCTGATAACTGATCATCCAATCTGGTGGGGTAAGTGACTTGCCTGGGATCACACAGCTAGCAAGTGTAGATTCAAACCAAGACTGGATTCATACTCAGGTCTTCCTGACACCAGGCCCAGCAATTTATCCACAGGGCCACCAGCTGCCTCTGATAGAGAAGAAAGAACCTTGAATTTGGAATCTGAAGACCAGCTGTACACACCTGGTTCTGCTAATTACTCTCCAGGTCTTGATTTCGTTCTCTACAAAATGATAGGATTGAGATTGATAATCTTTGTGATGGGGTCACCTGAGCTGTCAGATGTTATAACAAAATAAGGCACTCAGAGGTCATTCAATATTTACTAAAAAGAGACATTCTTAGTCATACCATAGAAAAGATGTTCAACAGGGACACTTCCAATACTTACCTTGGTTAGATGCAGGCTTCTATGTGATATGGAAACCAGTCTGGTCAGCAGGTCAAGGCATGATGATTCTCCTTGGTCTTGGGACATCTAGCCAATCTGGAGGGCCACACTTCAAATGTCTGGGCCTTTGAATGCTCTTAGATGAACAGAAAGTCATGTCATTATGGTGAGAGGTGACTTGGAAACTCAGTTTTTAAACATCACTCCTTTTCTCTGCTCCCCCAGCCAATCAAGTCCTCAGAAGAGCTTTGTTGTCTGGCAGGAGGAGACGACATAGGAATCATAGTCCTTAAACCCTTTCAGGTCCAAATTCTATGATTTAGTGACCAAACCTGAGGGGGAGAAGGTGAAGGAGAACAGGGGATAGAACACTGAAGCAGTTAAGTGGAGAATGCTCTGATATCTGGTCAGCAAGGAGAGAAGAGAAAAGAAAGGAAAAAGTGAAAGGGGCTAAAAATTGGATTTCTAATTAAAAATTTGGTGTAGAAGTAGATTCTGTTTGTTTTGGATCCCTGCCAAGAATCTGATATTTGTAAATCAAAGGCAGCTGAGCACACTAACATCCAGTAGAGGAGAGGGCCTGTTAAATATAAAGGCTTGCTCAGACTGTGGATCTGAACACAGGGTAAACAGATCTGACAATCTTTCTGTCAGACCTGGGAGTCCAATTCAATTCAATAAGTTCTTATTTGGTTCTTACTATGTGACAGACGCCATCATTGACATAAGGTATTCAAAAAGACACATTCCCTGCCCCCAAGGAATTGGGTCATTAACAAGAACAAAGGATAAGTGAGATCTCACTTCCAGTGACTTTGTTGATCAAGATGAATTTTGGAGGGACCTGCAGAGAGTGTTCTGGGTGTTGTGCTCCTCCACCATCAAATAACAGATGTCAGTGTGGCACAAAATACAAAGGGCACTGTTAGCTTCCCTATCAGAAGAAAAGAGGAAAGACCTGGAGGGATGTCTATGTTTTTTTTTCTTCCAAGTTATCAGGTAGATCATGGTATTGCTTGAAAGAATGGAAATTCTCTAAAGGGGGGCAATATAAAGTCAGAAAAGACAGAGGCAAGTCATAAGCAGTGTCAGAGGGTTGGAGGGGACAAAAAAAGAGTTATTGAACATTTAGGACAGGAGTTCTTCACCTGGGCTCCTGGACTCCTTGAACCTATATACATACACACATGTGTATGTATATGTGTACATGTGTATGCACACACAAGTGCAAACATTCAAGTATGCATGTATAAAAATGTAACACATGTATTTATATGTATATGCACATATACATGCACATACATAATACATATGTATATATGTACATAATTGGGGAAAATTTATTTCAGTATAAACTGGTTTCCTTTGTAAATCTATGTATTTTATTTTTCATGTATTTTTATTTTTGAATATTTTATATTTGAAAAGGGATCCATACTCTTCACCAGATTATTAAAGGATGTCCAGAGCACAAAAAAAGTTTAGCGCCTTTGCTATGGATGGTAGAAATAGACCCTCTGAGGAGAAAATACCTTCTTGTGAACTGAGAAACTACAAGAAGCTCATGATCAATCAAAAGGTATTTATCAAGTACCTAATTTTGTTAGAAGGTGTGCTAGGGTTGGAGTAGTACCTGGAATATAATGGGTGTTCAATCATACTTAATGTTTAATAACCAACTAACTACATTAAAGAAGAGTCCTTTATGGTTTTGTCTAAGCTGGGAAGAAGCTCTCTAGAGCATTGCCTCCTCCTCATGAAATATGAAAGATCAATAAATTTGTCATTTTTGCCCTTTGTTCAACTGACTAATAAAATATCAAGCAGCATAAGGCCCAGCTTAGATTACTGGAGCAATCCACTGGAGATTTCTTTCCAATTTGACTTCAAGGCATCAGTGACTATATTTTGGGTCTGGCCATTCAACCTGTTCTGAATTCACCTAATTATACTGTCATCTTCTAGCTTATATTGCTTCATCTTTTACAAAAAACTAGCATGAAAAGCTTTATTAAATGCTTTAAAAAACTTGGTAAATTATACCTAAATCATTCCCTGTCTATCATTTTAATAACCTTTTCCAAAAAAGGAAATCAGCTGAGTCTGACACGATCACTTCTTAATGCAGTCAAGGTATGGACCCTTGGTAACCCACCATCTTTTTAATAACATATTTTAGAATTTTTCATGAATCAAAGTTAAATCCACTGGTAAACTGCTTTTATTCTTCTTTTTCTATCCTTTTCTGTTTTTAAAAAAAATCAGGAAAACATTTTCCTTTTGTTGACTGCTGTCAATGGCTCAGAAATCAGATATGCTGATTCTCTCAGTACTTAAGGAAGTAATATAGCTGGACCAAATGACTTGAACCCTCAAGAGGTGGTAGGCTGTTTTTCATGATCTTACTTAACATGGATATCACAGTAATTATTAGGAATTTTTGCATTCCAATCCAGAGACAAAACCCATTGAGAAAGAAAATAGAAGGAAAATAAGAACTTAGTAGCAAGTTCTGTCTTTCTGTCATAAGCTATCTGTATTATTCCGTCTATCTTCACCAGCAGTCCTATACCTTTTTGAACTCTTCTTTTCCCAAACTATTTCAGGAAATACAAATAAATGTAAATTTATAAATGGATGCTATCAAACATTTAAAGAACAAATGACTCTTTTGTTACATAAACTTGTTAAATAAAAAATAGATAAAGATGACACCTTACCACTTTCTACTAAATATGGTCCTAATATTCAAATGATGGAAAAATAAAGTAGAAAAAGAAAAAAAAATCCTACGGACCAGTGTAATTAATGTACATCAATGCAAAAAGCAATAAATACAATACCAGCGAAGTGACTGCAGCAATATTGAAAATATTCATATGACTAGAAATGAATAGTAAGAAAACCAAAAGCATAATTAGCAGATGATAGATGACACTAGATAGAATGATAGATAGGATACAAACTCTTTGAAAATAGCTATTATCTAATTTTTATGTTGATTCAGTACCAAGCTCAGTGCCTGTCACATAGTAGGCACTAAAATGTTGGTAAGTTGGTATGAACAGTAAAAATAGTTAAAACTACATCATTGTATTAATAGATATAGAAAAAGCATTTGACAAAATACAAAACTTACTCATTCTAAAAATAATTTTAAAATATTTTAATAAAATGAACATTCTTACTAGGATCAAAAATATCTATTGAAAACCAAAAACTAGTGTTTTTTTAAATTTTGTTTTATTCTCAATTCCAAATTCTCTCCCTTTACCCCCTTTCCTACCTATTTCACAAAAGAAACACAATACTTATACATATAAAATCATACAAAATATATTTCTGCATTAGTTATATTCTGAAAAAAGAATTTAAAAAAGAGAAAAATGTTTCAGTTTACACTTTGAGTATATCGCTTTTCTAAGTGAAGTGGATATCATTTTTCATGATGAGTCCTTTAAAATTGTGGTGAATCATTGTATTGGTCAGACTTACCAACTTTTTTTCATAGTGATTATCCTTACAATACTGCTGTTACCATATATGTTGTTCTCTTGGTTCTGCTAATTTTACTTTGCATCAGTTCACATACATCTTCCCAAGTTTTTCTAAAACTATCTCCTTCATCATTTCTTTCAGTTCAATAGTATCCCATCACATTCATATGCCATAATTTGTTCAGCCATTCCCCTGGGTATCCCCTCAGTTTCCAAATCTTTGCCACCACAAAAAAGCTGATTTATTTTTATGCATATGACTCAGTTTCCTTTTTCTTTGGTCTCTTTGGAAACCTAATGATAGATGTTGATAGATCAAAGGGTATGCATAGTTTTATGGTCCTTTGGATATAGTTCCAAATTGCTCTCCAGAATGGTTGTACTGGTTCATAACTCTATCAACAGTGTAATGTGCCTATTTTTCCACATCTCCTCCAGCATTCATTGTTTTCTTTCTGTTTTCTTTTCTGTCTTAGCCAGTCTTATGGGTGTGAAATAGTAAAGGAAAAGCTAAATGAAGACAGGTGGAAATAGAAAGAAAAACCATGACAGTGGGGGACTTACATCTTCCCTTTTCAGAAGTAGATAAATCTAACAAAAAATTAAGAAGATGAATAGAATGTTAGATAAACTAGATATGATAGGCGATGTAGAGAATTGAATAGATATAGAATGGAATATACCTTTTCCTAAAAGTTATAGTACCTTTGCAAAAACTGATCAAATATCTGAGCATAAAACTTTATAGTTAAATGCAAAAGACAAATATTAAATCCATCATTTTCAGATAATAATTCAATAAACTTGCATTTAATAAGGACCATGGAAACACAGATTAAAAATTAATTGGAGGCTAAACAGCCTAATCTTAAAGAGGGAGTGGGTTAAAGAACAACTCATGGAAACTCTATTAAGGAGAATGACAATAATTAGACAATATAGCTAAACATATTGAATGTAGCAAAAGCAGCAGTCAGAGGAAAATTTATATCTCTAAATGCTTACATTAATAAAATAGAGAAAGAGAAGACCACTAAATTGGAAAAAATATGAAAAGAATAGATTAAAAATCCTTAATTAAACAAAAAACTGGAAATCTAAAACTTAAAGCTGAGGTTAATAAGTGAATGTAAGAAAACTATTGAATTAATAAATGAAACTAGGAATTGGTCTTATTAAAAAACAAAATAGATAAATCATTGTTTAATATGATTTTCTTAAAAGAGAAAAAAACACAAGTCACTTGTATCAGAAATGAAAAGAGTGAGTATACCACTAATAAAGGTTAAATCAAAGCATTTTTTAGGAGTTGTTTGCCTAATTATATGCCAAAAAAATTTAACAATTTAAGGGAGATGAAAGAATACTTATAAAAATATAAACTACCTTGATTAATAGAAGAGGAAATAGAATATATTGCCAAATAGACCTATTTTTTAAAAAATTGAACAGATCATAAATGATCATATTAAGAAAAAATATCAGAAACAGATGGATTTACAAGTGAATTCTACCAGTCATTTAAAGATAAACTCATTCCAATAGTTTATAAATTTATTTGGAATAATAAGCCAAGAAGGAGTCCCACCAAACTCATTTAACGAAGCATATATGGTACTACTACCTAAATGAGGAAAAAAAAAGAGAAAAGGAAAATTATAGACCCACTAATGAATATTGATACAAAAATCCTAAATAAAATAGAAGCTAGGAAATTACAATATAAAGATTATACACTATAAGTAGGATTTATACCAAAAGGAAAATTATCAACATAATTGATTATACCAATAACAAAGGTAACAAAAATCATGGTATTATATCAATAGCTGCAGAAAAAGCTTTTGACAAAATATAACACTCGCTCCTATTAAATATGCTTGTAAGCATAGGTATAATTGTATTTTTACTTAAAATAATAAGGCATTTACCTAAAACCATTGGAAAACTTCATTTTTAAAAATTTATTTATTTTTAGTTTTCAACATTCATTTCCACAAGATTTTGAGTTCCAAATTTTCTCCCTCTCTCTCCTCTCCCCCACATCAGAACACCATGCATTCTGATTATCCCTTCCCCCAATCTGTTCTCCTTTCTATCACATGCCTTCTTTCCCTTATCCCCATCTTCTCTCTTTTCTTGTAGAGCAATATAGATTTCTATACCTCATTACTTGTATTTTTTATTTCCCAGTTGCATGCAAAAACAGTTCTCAACATTCATTCCTTAAACTTTGAGTTCCAACTTCTCTCCCTTCCTTTCTACCCACTCATCCCCATTGAGAAGGCAAGCAATTCAATGTAAGCTATATATGTGTAGTTTTACTAAAGACTTCCATAATAGGCATGTTGTAAAAGACAAATTATATTTCCCTTCATCCTATCCTGCTCACTATTTATTTTATTGTCTCTTTAGACCTTGTCCTTAACCTAAAGTGACTAATTCTTATTACTCACTCCCTCCTCCCATTTGCCTTCCCTTCTATCATACCCCCACCCCACTTAGCCCTTTCTCCCCTACTTTCCTGTAGTGTAAGATAGATTTTCATACCAAATTGAGTGTGCGTATTGTTCCCTCCTTAAGCCAAGCGTGATGAGATTAAGCTTCACTTTTTCCCACTCACCTCCCCCTCTCCCACTTCCATTGAAAAAGTTTTTTCTTGCCTCTTTTATGAGAGATAATTTGTCCCATTTTATTTCTCCCTTTCTCCTCCCAATATAGTCCTCTCTCACACCTTAATATTATTTTTTTAGGTATCATCTCTTCCCAACTACTGAGAAAAGTTTCAAGAGTTACAAATATTATCTTTTCATGTAGGAACGTAAACAGTTCAACTTTAGTAAGTCCCTTATGATTTCTCTTTCCTGTTTACCATTTCATGCTTCTCTTGACTCTGGTGTTTGAAAGTCAAATTTTCTATTCAGTTCTGGTCTTTTTTATCAAGAATGCTTGAAAGTCCTCTGTTTTATTGAATGAAAATTTTTCCCCCTGAAGTATTATACTCAGTTTTGTTGGGTAGGTGATTCTTGGTTTTAATCCTAGTTCCTTTGACTTCTAGAATATCATATTCCAAGTCCTTCAGTCCCTTAATGTAGAAATTGTTAGATCTTGTCTTATCCTGATTGTATATCCACAATACTCCAATTGTTTCTTTCTGCCTGCTTTCAATATTTTATCCTTGACCAAGTACCTCTGGACCTTGTCCAGAGACAAACTCTGGAATTTGGCCACAATATTCCTAGGAGTTTTTCCTTTCAGATTCTTTCACAATATTTATTTTCCCCTATGGTTGTAGAATATCAAGGCAGTTTTCATTGATAAATTCTTTTTTCTATTTTTTAAAATATAAATTTATTTATTTAACTTTTTACATTCATTTTCACAAGATTTTGGGTTTCAAAATTTTCTCCCCATTTGTCCCCTCCCCCACCCCAGTACACTGAGCATTCTATTTCCCTATTACCAATCTGCCCTCTCTTCTATCATCTCTTCCTTCTCTTACTCCCATCTTCTCTTTTGTCCTGTAGGGCCAGATAACTTTCTATTCCCCATTACCTGTATTTCTTATTTCCCAATAGCAAGAACATTACTCGACAGTTGTTCCTAAAACATTGAGTTCCAACTTCCCCCCATCCGTCCCTCCCCACCCATTCCCGTTGGGAAGGCAGGCAATTCAATATAGGCCATATCTGTGTAGTTTTGCAAATGACTTCCATAGTAGTCGTGTTGTGTAAGACTAACTATATTTCCCTCCATCCTATCCTGTCCCCCAA
>CM053769.1:363721307-363741933 GCA_028658325.1 Potorous gilbertii | reverse complement strand
CCTGTGTGTCTGTGGGTGGAGGGACCTTTGCAGCGCCAGAGATTCTGTCCCTGAAGCCTGCTCGGATCTGTTCCTCTCTGTGCTGTGCAGCCAGGGCAGGACTGGGCTCTGCTCCTGTCTGGTGTGCCATGGACCTTTGGGATCGGTCTTTCAGGGCTCTCTGGAATCGAAATCTCCTTCACTCCATTGCTGAGTGGCTTCCACTGGTCCAGAATTTGTTGGGAGTTCTTTTTACAGGTAATTATGGACTGTGGTTTTGGAGGTAGCATATGTGAGTCTTTCTACTCCGCTATCTTGGCTCCTCCCCCCTCCTTGATAATTTCATGAAAAATGATGGGTAGTCTCCTCTTTTGATCATGACTTTCAGGTAGTCCCATAATTTTTTAAATTGTGTCTCCTGGATCTATTTTCCAGGTCAGTTGTTTTTCCTGTGAGATATTTCACATTGTCTTCTATTTTTTCATTCTTTTGGTCTTGTTTTGTGATTGCTTGGTTTCTCCTAAAGTCATTACCTTCCATCTGCTCCATTCTAATTTTTAAAATAACTATTTTCTTTAGTGAGCTTTTGAAACTCCTTTTCCATTTGGCTAATTTTGCTTTTTAAAGTATTCTTTTCCTCATTGGCATTTTGGGCCTCTTTTGTCATTTGAGTTAGTCTATTTTTAAAGGTGTTATTTTCTTCAGCATTTTTTTGGGTTTTCTTTAGCAAGCTGTTGACTCACTTTTCATGGTTTTCTTGCATCGCTCACATTTCTCTTCCCAATTTTTCCTCCACCTCTCTTATTTGATTTTCAAAATCCTTTTTGAGCTCTTCCATGGCCTGAGGCCATTGCATATTTATTTTTGAGATTTTGGATACAGAAACCTTGACTTTTAAATCTTTCTCTGATGGTAAGTACTTTTCTTCTTCATCTGAAAGAATGGAAGAAAATACCTGTTCACCAAGAAAGTAACCTTCTATGTTCTTATTTTTTTCCCCTTTTATGGGAATTTTCCCAGTCAGTTACTTGACTTTTGAGTCCATTGTCAAGAGGAGGGTATACTTTGGGGACCTATAATTTCTCAGTTCCTGCAAGGTGGCACAATCAAGGGAAAGGAGTTTACTCCTCTCCCAGCCAGTGCTCTGGATGGGGAGCTACCAAAGCTTTACTGCCCAGGATCTGCAAGTAGAATTCCCTTTCCAGAGCCTCCACCAGCTCCACCACACCAGCACTCTTCCTCACCCCAAGGCTGTCACACAGGGCTGAGATCCAGATCAGCCACTCAATTCCCACAGGGTCTTAGGCTGAGGGTTCCAGAAATAGACACTGCTGCTGCTGCCATAGCCTGGGGCTAAGGCTAGAGGAGGACCCTGCTCTGTTCTCTGCCAGGTTAAAAAGCTTTCTCACTGACCTCTGAAGCTATCTTTTGTGTTTGTGGGATCTGGGAACCACAGCTGGTGCTGGGGATTCTGTCCCCAAGGTCTGCTCTGGTCCTGTTTCTGCAGGTGGGGCCAAGACTGTGCTGAGCTCCATGGGCTGCACTGTGCTCCATGCCCTGTGTGGTAGACCTTTCTTGTTTGCCTTCCAGGCTACCGTGGGCTGGAAATCTCTTTCACTCTGTTGTTTTGTGGCTTCAGCTGCTCTAGAATTTGTTTAGAGTCATTTTTTACAGATATTTTATGGGCTGTGGGGGAAGTGCTAGAGTGGGTGTGTCTTTCTACTCTGCCATCTTGGCTCTGCCCCAGAAAGCTTTTTTTATAATGGAGATAATCTAGAAACCTTGCCAATATGATCAGGAGTGAAATGAATTGCCCACTGTCACCAATATTTTTCAATAATGTATTAGAAATGCTAGCCATAGCAACGATAAGAAAATAAATTGAAGAAAATAAAATGGGCAATGAGGTTATAAAATTATCTCCTTTTGTGGATGACATGATGATATATACTTGGACAAGCCTGGAGATTCCACTGGAAAGCTAGTTGAAGCAATTACTAATTTTTAGCAAAGCAGCAGGATATAAAATAAACCAACATAAATCATTAGCATTTCTATATATCACCTAAAACCCTGCCAGAAGAAATAGAGACATACCACTTAAAATAACTGTAAACAGCATAAAATACCTGGGAATGTATTTGCCACGACAAAGTCAGGACCTACATGAACATAATTATAAAACACTTTTTATACAAATAAAGTCAGCTCTAAATAATTGGAAAAATATTAATTGTTCATGGGTGGGCAGAGCCAATATAGCAAAAATGAAATTCTAACTAAATTAATTTACTTATTCAATACCATCCCAGTTAAATTACCAAAAACATATATTGAGCTCGAAAAGACAGTAAGCAAATTCATTTGGAAGAATGAAAGGTCAAGAATATCAAAGGAATTAATGGAAAATATATAAAGGAAGGAGGTTAGTAGTACCAGACTTTAAACTGTATTATATGGTGGTAATTATCAAAACTATCTAGTACTGATTAAGAATAGAAACATGGATTAGTGGAACAGAGTAAAAATATAATACACTGTAGGAAATGATTATAGTAACTTTATGTTTGACAAATGTAAAATATTCTGCTTCATTCTGTGTTCTGATTCCATAGTTCTTTCTCTGCATATGGATAGCATTTTGCCTCAAGGGTGCTTTCAGAATATTTTAGGTCCTTGCATTGCTGTGAAGGGCTAAGTCTATCAGAAACCATCCTTGCACACTGTAGCCATTACTGTGTACAATGTTCTCCTGGTTCTGCTCATGAAAATGTGTATAATAAGAATGTATGTGTAGAACCCATATAAAATTGCATGCCATCTTGGGGGTGGGGGAAGGAGGAGGAGAAAATTTAAAACTTATGGAAGTGATTGTTGAAAACTGAAAGCAAATAAATTAATTTTTAAAAATGCAAAGATTTAAACTTATGGGAAAGAATTGGGTATTTATTTGGTAAAAATTTTGTTGGGAAAACTGGAAAAAAGTTTGGTAGAAATTAGATACAGACTAATATCTTACACCATTTACCAAGGTAAGGTCAAAATGAATACATGACCTAGATATAAAAGCAGATATTATAAGTAAATCAAAAGAACATGGAACATATTGCCTATCAGACTTAGGGACAGGAGAAGTGGGGATGGGGTGAGTAATAAGGTTTTGGTGGTTCTGATGTATTGTGATTCAGGGAGAAATTTGTCTTCTGTTCTTTTGTTCTGATCTCTACTTCTCTGAACTCCTCTTCTGTGTACTGTTCTCCTGGTCTGAGGTCTAGTTCTTATACAGGTATGACCCTTCTTCCTTTGCTACCATAATCATTTCTTTCTGTCCTGGACCTGTGACCCAGAATTGGGTAATGGGTGAGAAAGCTGGTAGATAGCACCCTTTCTTGCCTTCAGTATTAATGCAGGGGTCCCTTGGAATCATTTTCTACCTAGTCATTCAGTTCCTTATTATGTCTGTATTCTGGGCTGTGTCCTCCACCACTGCTGCCACTACCACAGTGTGGTATTGTTTCTACTGCAGTACTGAGCTCCTGGTCAGACCCCATCCCAGTGTCCACAGACCACTTTATCTTCCTAAGCTGCCCTAGGCTATAAAAATGATTCACTGTGACTTTTTATTGGCTTTACCACTCAGAAATTGGTTTGATGCATTTTCTGTGGTCACTGTGGAAAAAAAAAATTGGGGATGCTGAAGGCAAAGTTGCTACATCTCACTCTACCATCTTGACTCCACCTCACTCATTATCTTTCCCCCACAATTTTCCATTCTTCCCAACTTCCTTATTACTGTCAAAGGTACAATCATCTTCCCAGTCACCTAGGGTTCCAACTTGGGTGTCACACTTGGTTCTTCACTCCTTTTGACTCCTTATGTCCAAACAGTTGCCAAGTCCTACCTTTGAAACATTTTTTTTTTGTATAAGCCCTGTTTTCCCCTCTGACATTGCCACCACCTTGGTATAAGCCCTCATCCCCTCATGCCTGGACTAATACAGTAGCCTGCTATTTAGTCTGCCTGCCTCAAGTCTCTTTACACTCCAGTTCATCCTCCACTCAGCTGTCAAATTGATTTTCCTAAAGTGCAGATCTGACCATGTCACTCCTCCAATTCAATAAATGCCAGTGGCTCTGTCGTATTACATACAGGACGAAATAGAAAGTGCTCTATTTGTTTTCAAAGAACTTCTAAGTCTGTTTCCCTTCCACTTGTCCATTCTTCTCAAGTATTACTCTTCCAACCCTCCCTCTTCCTACCCCTCCATGTACACTACAAGTCAAGACACTTACCTCTTTGGTTTTACTCAAATAGAACACTCCATCTCTCACTTAGTGCATTTTCATTGTCTATACTGCATGCCTGGACGAGTCTCAGTTTTATCTTTACTAAAAAGCTTTTCCTGATACTGCCCTTTAATTCTAAATCCTTTTCTCTGTTGATTATCTCTAATTTATCATTTATATGGCTTAGTAATATGAAGTTATTTGTCTGTTGTCTCTCCTCTTAGACCATGAGATCCCTGAGGACAAGGATTGTTTTTGATTTTCTTGTAATCTCAGAGTTTAGCACTGTTCCTGGCATATAGTAAGCACTTAATAAATGCTTATTGACTTGATTGAAAGGACATAAATAGTTTTAAAAAATGCAAAATATTAACTTCCTGAAAAATTCCACAATAATTAACAATGAAAGAACTCTAATGAGTATAACCCATGTTATGACCTCACACCCATCAAGTTAGTAAAGATACTCCATTAAAATAGGGGTAAACTTGTGATTGGAGAACCTGTGTGGCAGACACTGCTACACTACTGAGCTCAGAATTGGTATAACTGTTATGGAAAACAATGACTAATTTTACAAGAAAAGTTACTAAATCACAGATACACTTTGACCTAGATTATATCCTAAGGAGAATATTTAGATTGAGAAGATATATATATATGGAAATGTTTATATGAAGTGTTATTTGTGTTAAACAATTGGAAATATAATGTGGACTTAAGACTTGAGGAATAGTTGAGCAAATTATTATAAATGACAGCAATGAATTATACCATTAGGAATGAGGACATGAAAAATTTCAGAGAAATATGAAAAGAGATGTAAAACAAAGCAGACTGAAGAAAGTCAAGCCCCTCAAAATAATACCCACCAAGATAATTGCTGTCTAAATAAAGGCCACATGGAGAAGCAACAGATTACTAAAAAGCAAGAGTCAATGATCTCAGGATGAAACATACCTCCCTCCTTTTTGCAAAGAAATAATTGAATACACATACAAAATAAGACATGATTCCTAAATGATACAAATGTTCCATTTTGCTTTCCTTGATTATACCTATTTGTAACAAAGAAGAGTGTCTAGTTGAAAGGGTGGGCATAGTGGATTTGTCAGCAACAATATATATGTATTTGAAATATAATCACGTATATATGTTTATATTAAAAAGCATGAAAAAATACATTTTAAATATATAGAAGAAAACCAAAAAAGGTAACAAGGTGGCTACAAATAAGAAAACTTCATGTATTACTAATTTAAGATATGTATATATATATATATATATATATATATATATACACATATATATGTATATACAAACATATAGACATACACAGAGATACGCACATATATCATAAATTATCTATATGGGACATATATATGTTGTATATATGCATATACATAGAACACAAATATTTTCTAGATTTGTACAAATGTTCTATATAGGTGAGTATAGGTTCCATATGTAGAACTTACGTAGACTATGTAGAGGTTCAATATGTGTGTTTTATATAGATGTCTCTATATAGAACATATGTGTTCTGTCTATCATAAGGTAGAAACAAATATTTTCTCTTTGTTCATAGCCCCTTTCTGTACTTCTTTTTATTTCCTTCTATACATTCTAAATGATTTCTTCATGCTCTGGTAGATGTGTGTGTGTGTGAGTGTGTGTGTATTACTACTGACTACCTACAATCCCTTCCAACTAGAAACCCTCTCTTGTTACAAATATGTTTAGTCAAGAAAAGACAAAGCAAACACCAATCACCTCTGGGAATGCATGCCTCATTTGGTATGTCTAGTCCATCATCTCTCTGCCAAGAGATGGGAGTTATGTTCTATCATGAGATTAGTGAACATTGTTTCTTTTTTTTCTTTCTCCCAGAATCTTATTCTTGGCATTTATTTACAGGATAGTTATCTTGGTGTTCATTATCCTTTGGGTTTGACTTTATTCAGCCTGTTTTGCTTTATACCTCTTCCATATTTCTCTGAATTTATACACAAATTCACACATACCAAATGGATTACATAGATAGTTAGACAGATAAGGATAGGAAGTGAATCTATTGACCTGTGATTTCATTAATATAGGAACTATCCAGCAGGGGAAACTCTCACTAGTAATTAATTTGAATCAGCATTTTCTCTATACCTTAGAACCTTAGAGAGTTTTCTAGAGTGACATGCCATTAAATGGCTTAAGCAGTTACATACGTATTAGATATAGGGTCATGCATTTCTTTTAGAAGACTATACATAATAAGTTTTTTATCTGGTAATCTTATTTGTAGTTTATTATATGATATTTTACCCCATTCTTCTTTGTTTATTGACGTTTGTTTGTGGTTATTGGATTCACAGTAAAAAGAGAAAAATATAAAAATAGCATCAATCTTCTATATTAAGGACATATTTCTCCATTCTATAAACAACTCATCAACTGTTTTGAGGGATTGTACATTACATTAGGGTGTTTGGGGGTTTGTTGAAAATTGTTATTTTGTCTCTAGCCCTGTAATTTCATTATTGTAATGTCTGACAGTCAAGAAGCTCCCTCTACCAATGTAGCTCAGCAAGAAATCATCAATTGATAGTCTTAATTATCTGGAAAACTAGAAGGTTAAGTGATGGGCCCAGTGTCTCAGAAGAAGAGTGTGAACATGAATCCTTCTAAAGGGAAGACTTTCTAATGGGACATCTTCATTATATGTGAACCCCTTCAGAGGAGAATGCTTAATTTTTGCCTTTCTTTGTATCCAAAGCATTTAGCACAGCGCCTGGAACATAGTAGATACTTAATAAAGGGTAGACTGGCTGGCCCCAATATTGGGCTCTATCCACTATTACATGAACGACAAACAAACAAAGAAATAACAACAAACCCTCACTTAAGAGGTCTGTTCTTCTCTACACCACTCTCCCTCTCAATATATTTTTAAAAGAGAGAGATACAGTTTTTAGAACCAGGTTGTTGCTAACTCCAGTACTTAAAATGTATGATAGAGCCAGCTTCTACGGATTCTGTAAAGCTGATTGATAAAGTTTCAGTATGAACACATACCTTGGAAAAAGTAAAGGCCACAAATCAGGGCTTGACATTATTTTGGTGATTTCCTAGATTTAAGAAAATATGGAAAAAATGTTAATAGTGTAGATTAAGCTTAAAAGAGTACTGGGTTTACACTCCCCACCCTACCCACTATAGTTGTTAAACATTTACCAGCACCCCTGTAGGCTAATCAATCAATTAACCAAAGTCATTTATTTAGCACCTTCTATGTGGTTGGTGTTTGCTTGTCAGACTACACATTGAGTATTGAGTTCAATATTAGGAAAGACATTGGTAAATGAAGAGTATATGGAAGAGGGCAATCAAAATGGTGAAAGGGCTTGAATTCACGTCACATGAAAATCTATTGAAGGATCTGAGAATAGGGGAGAGAAGACTCAGTAGGGGACATGATTATTCTCTTCTGATATTTGAAAGACTCTCACAAGGAAGAAGAATTAGACTTATTCTTCTTGACCTCACAAGGCAGAATTAAGAGTTATGAATTGAAGTTGTAGAGAAACAAATTTAGGTTTGATATAAGGAAAACCTTTTAAAGCACTATCCAAAAAAAAAAAAAAAAGGGCTGCTTTGAAAGAGAGAAGGGTTTTCTTACTGGAAATCTTTGAGCAAAGTTTGGAGGAGGAGTAGAAAGAGAAGGAAGAAGAAGACAAGGAGGAGAGGAGGAAAGAAATTTATTGAGAGAGGAAAAGGGAAATGAAGGGGAGAGAGGGAAATAATTTATTAAGTATTTATAATATGTTAGGCACTGTACTAAATACTGGGCTCACAAATGCAATTAACCAAGACTACCTCTGCTGTCCAGGAGCTTCCATTCTGGGAAGGGGGAAAATACACGTATGGGGAAGCAGGAAAGGAGGGAAATGTTTCTGCACAGTGAGATGATGGTGAGCTAGCTGCCTCTTAGGTCCCTTCAAACTCTGAAACGCTGTACTTCTTATGAGGATGCTTTAATTCTGTGGCCAGAGATGGGGCATGGGAAAAGTTGGAAGTCCATCTTCAGAGTTGTTCTGTAGGGGGTCCCACCACACTGCTGTTACTTGTTGTTGGTCAGATAACTTATTTTATTTGACCTCTCAGCACAGGGACCCTTCTTGCTCAGTAGGCAAGTCTTTAAATGTAACATTGCTCTTTCAAGTTGATGTAACCGTGGTATTGACAAAAAACGTACTAGAAAGCACAGACAAAAAAATAATGCTTTTCATTACAAGGTGCCTTCAGGCTTGATTTCAAAAAGGCCTTGTAGGAAGCAGATAGGAAACTCAACCCTTGGTAGCACAGATCCATTCTAAATGGCAGAGTCACCTGATTCCTCCAGGCAAGACCTCAAACTTAGACTCTTCAGTGACTCATCTTTGAGATCAGAGATTTCTTCTTGGCTTCAGCATGTAGCCTATGCAAAGCTATTGCTATGGAAAACAGGGGAGTGCAGAGCAAGTGAAATAAATTTAGCTGACAGTATAAAAAGGACATCTGATAATGCAAAATAAAAGCGGGGATGCAGATTTCCAGAATTAGCAGGTTTATCAAAAAACAATATGGAGATGAAAATTCTATTGTAGGTCTGAAAATTTTTGCCAGAGTTATTGGAATAAAGTATGATGCATGCATATCAGTGAACATACGCTCCTAAGATTTAAAACTAAAAAGAAATATAGAATATATAACATAGAGGGTGAGAGCTAGAAGGAACCCCAGAACACAGAATGTTAGGTATGCTAGGGCCTAAATGGGGCCACCAGTGCTGTGATGCATTCAACCCCCCAAGGTCTTTGGATAAGAACATTGGTTGATATGCAAGCTGAGGAGCCACAAATAATCATTTGCATCAACTGAAAACAGCTTCCTAGTCTTAGACCAGTGATATCCAAAACTACTCTCTCCAAATGTCCTCAAGGATAAAACCTCTAGTTCCAGGGATTCCAGAGATCCTAAAGAATCTCTGACTACAACTATCCTATCATGCAGTGGTATAAACTCAAATAGAAATGGGAAACACTATGTAATCATATAGCTCTTCATTGGCTTAGAAAACCACATATTAACATTATCTATGTTTTATTCTATTTAAAAATTTTTTTTTAAAAGACAGTTTCCCAGTTACATTTTAATTTAGTTTAGGCAATGCTTGAAAGTGTTATCAGTGGCATGTGTTAGACGTTGATAGGACCCCTCCCCAATTTAAGGTTTCTAGCCACTTGAGGCTCAGGGGATCATCCATACCACTGGGATAATGCATGTAGCCTATTGCCAGCTGAGGAGGCCAGGCTAGGGGTGTCCCTTGGGCCAATAGCATTTATCTATCAGGTAGATCAAGAGAACACTGAACTTTGACTCAGAGGACTTGTGCTTGAAACCTGCATATGTTATTCACTCCCTGCTTGACCAGGCAAACTGCTCTTTCTTTCTGGATCTTAGTTTCTTCTTCCACAATAGAAAGGGAAATCCCATTCAAAATAATTACAAGATGCAATAAATATTTGAGAATCAGTCAAAGTTCATTCAGTACATAAATAGATACAATAAAAGAATGTTCCTTTAAAAATGAAGAACAATATAAATAGATGGAGGAATATTCAGTATTCATGGCTAGACTGAGCCTAATATAATAAAAAGTACTGCTAAAGTTAGTTTACAATTTTGATGTAATAGGAACCAAACTGTTGAAAGAATAATTTACAGAGCTTGATAAAGTAACAACAATATTCATTTAGGGGATATAAAATATCAAAGGAAATGATGAAAAGAGGCAGGGACAAGGGAGGAATCACACTGCTAGACCTCAAACTATAATATACAGCATTAGTCATCAAAACTACTTGGCACTGGGTCAAAAATGGAGTAGATTAATGAAACAGAGTGAACAAGAGAAAATCAGAAACAAGGGGACTCAATAACCCAGTGTTTAATAAACTTACAACATATATTACTTAGGAAAGAACTTCCTATTTGATAAAAAACTACTAGGAAACCTGGAAAATGGTCTGGCAGAAACTAGGTTTAGATTTACATCAAATTCTGCAATAAATTAAAAAATGAATATATGCTGACTATTAAAAGACATAAAACAAAGAGCAGATCATATATCTCTTATGGCTACAAATAAGAGATATATTCTTAATGAAACCAGGGGTAAAAGCAATTACAAAAGATAAAGCAGATATTATAATTACACAAAATTGAAAAGCTCTTGCACAAATAAAATTAATTAATTTAGACTAAGAAGGGAAGATGTTCAATAGGAAAAAAATTTTTTATTAAAATTTTCAGATTTGGTATCCAAGACAACTCTTTCATATACAAAACATATATGCAAATATGTGTATGTATAACTTATATGTTAATAGACAGAGATATATATGTATATATAACATACAAACATGCAGAGTATTCCAAGTCTCAGTGCAGATGTAAGCTATTAGAGCTTACAAATACATTAGGTCTTATGTGACATCCTATACATGTTTAGCATATTATAAACATATACATATAAGGCATATACATATATGCATGTATGTTTTTATGTACATATAAGCAAAAAAATCTCACAAATACATACTTATAGGATATAAAAAAGCAGTTCCCAAAAGAATTGTAAGCTATTAACAACCATATGAATGAGTGAATGATCCAAGTCACTAAGAGAAATAAAAATAAAAACAAGCCTAAGCTTATAGTCAGTTAATAAGCATTTATTATCAGCAGTTAGTTAGCATAATGAATAGAGCACTAGCTCTCTAGTCAGGAAGACCTGAGTCCAAATCCAGTATTTACTAGCTGTGTGACCCTGGACAAGTCACTGCCCAATTGCCTCAAAAAAATCCCCCATAACAACAAGCATTTATTAAGCAGCTACTGTGTGCCAGGCACTGTACTAAGCACAGGGATTACAAAGAAAACAATAGAAATCCTGCTTCTCAAGGAGAGAGAGGTGAAGACAATATGCAAATAAGTATGTCTGAACAAGCTATAGTTTGGAAATATTCATAAAAGGGGAGTCACTAGAAGAGGGATTGGGGAAGGTTTCCTGTAGAAGGTGGAATTTTAGCTAAGGTAGCAAGAGAATCCAGGGACCTTATATATATCAGGCTAAGCTAATTGCCAAAGATGAAGAACTATGGGAATGGTCAACATTGGATAGTTTGTAGAAAAATAAGAGTAATAGTGAGCTATTGGGTGGAGCTATGAATCAGTACAAATGTTTTAGATAGCAATTTGGGAAAATGTAAATAAAATGACTAAAATGTCCATACTTTGTGACCTGGAAATTCCATTACAGGGACTCTACCCCATAGATCTCATGAATTAAAAAAGGCCCTAGATGTATCCAAAATGTTTATAGCACTGTGTGTGTGTGTGTGTGTGTGTGTGTGTGTGTATGTATGTGAGGGTGTGGGCATGCATGCAAAGGACTGGAAATAAAATGGTGCCCATCAGTAGAGATAACTTAAACACACTGTGGTACATGAATGTAATGAAATATTTCCATGTTGTAACAAAAGACAAATATAATAAATACAGAGAAGTATGGAAAGATGTGAACTGAAACAGAATGAAGTAAACAGAAACAAGAGAGGAATATATCAAACTCTAACAAGGTAAATGGAAAGAACAACAAACAACAAAAATCAAAAGCAATTATTTCAAATGAATAGCCATATCCTCAAAGAAGAGATATGAGAAGACAACTCCCTCCATTCCTTTGCATAAGTGGGAGGGCCACAAGTTTACTTCATATTTTAAAAATATATTGATTGATATTACTAATTTTTTTCTTTTTGTCCCTTAAAAACAACAGCTTTGTTGTTATAGCTCTGTGGGAGGGAGAGATGAGAGGTACTGGAAGATATTTAGTGATTAAAAAAAATACAGAAGGCATCAATATTTGTTAAAAATAAAATATTTTAAATGAAATATTTAAATGAAAATTAAAATCTATTTTTTTCATTGTTTGACTATTTCATTGTCTCTTAATGTCTCATGGAGTCATTAACTTTCTTTGCCAAATTATAATTTTTAAGGAATCATTTTCTTCAGTGAGATTTTGGGCCTCCTTTTCCATCTAGCTAATTCTTCTTTTTAAGGTATTCTTCTCCTCATTGGCTTTTTGGATCTCTTTTACCATTTGGGCAAGTCTACTTTTAGGGTATTATTTTCTTGAGCATTTTTGGTCCCCCTTTAGCAATCAGTTAACTCATTTTTCATGATTTTCTTGCATTATTCTCCTCTCCCCAATTTTCCCCCTCCTTATCTTACTTGATTTTCAAAATCCTTTTTCAGCTCTTCCATGACATGAGACCAATTCATATTTTTCTTGAGGGTTTTGGACGTAGGAGCTTTGACTTTGTTGTCTTCTGTTGTTTGTGTATTTTAGTCTTCCTTGTCACCAAAGTAAGATTTTTATAGCCTGATTCTTTTTCCACTTTTTGCTCAATTCCTCAGCCATTTACTTGACTTTTGAGCTTTGTCAAGGTGATTCTCTGCTTCCAATTGGAATAGGGGAATGTACTGTCAGTCACTTGATCCTCTCACAATCTGTGAGCTTAGAGCTTCAGAAACAGTCACTGCCTCTGTCCCTGCTGCTCTTGTCCAGATTTTTTTCTAATGATCAGTTTTGTTGATTTTTTCCCCCATTTTTTTTCTTAAAAATCTTTGTACTATAGCAAAACTCTCTGGGAGGGATGAGAGGAAAGGATATAGGAATTTTAGGCAATACAAAAATAGGAGATATCAATAAAAATTTATTTTTAAAAAAATACAGCCTTCATATAAGCAATGATTATCCCTTGGAGAAAGGCACTTAGATATTAGCACGTAAATTGTTCTTCCTTCCTTCCTTTTTCCTTTCCTCCTTTCCTCTCCTCTCTCTTTTCCTCAGAGGGAAAATGATAATAGTAGGAAATGAGAATGGAGGTGGGTGAAGGGGATCCTACAGAAGGTAAGATTTGAACAGTCTTCTAATTTCTTTTGAAAATTTGAATTTAAATACCCTCAAAAGAAGAATTTCCAACAAAAAATAAAAAGAAGATTGCATATGAAATCCTGAATCTCCACTTCACACTGCTTGGTATTTGTTTTTTCAGTATATAAGGAAGCCAATGCAATACTGTAAAATCTGCCATGCTTATCTATGCTTCCTTCTGTAGCCTTCTGTTCTCTTTTGCACTGTAAAAAAAAAAAGTTCCAATGGCACTCTCTTTTTTTTGCATCAGTTCTGCTATTCCCCTTCCCCAGACTCTACTCCCTAACTCAGAATAAAGTAAGAGACAAAAACATGGTTGAAACATCATAATTAAGCAATTTGAATCCACTTAATGGTCATTTCCAAAAAATGTACATTAATTTCTGTACCCTGAGACCATTTGCTTATCATAGGTACTCTGGAGACATTGTTGGTCATTGTACTGATCAACATTCTTAAGCCTTTCAAAGTTGGTTTTCCTTTACTTATGTTTATTCTGTATATGTTGTTTTCCTGGTTCTGCTCACTGCATTCTACATCTGTTCATGCTTCCCAGAATTCTCTGCATTCATCTCTTTTGTCATTTCTTATAAAGCACAAATATCCATGACATTCACAAAGCACATTTTGTTTAGCTCCTGTTTAAATGATGATACCAACTTGATCCCAGCATTTTGTTTTTCTTTCATCCTTTCTCCCCTGCCATTTTAATTCCCGCTTTTCAGTATCACTAAGTTTGTTTTGCTTCATGACTATTATCTCCTTGTTGTTTAATGTATCTTAATGTATTTTTACATGAAATTTGTGTGTATGTGTGTGTGTGCATATGTGTGTGTGTGTGTGTGTGTGTGTGTGTGTGTTCAACCCTCTTTTGGGTGTTTCAGATAAAAAGAATTCTCTACCCTACTTCCTCTGTTTGTAAAGTCTTACATGCTTCAGTTATGAGAAATAGCAAGTTCTACCATCCAAGGAGAGGTGTGGTCTGTTCTCTCCTGGTCCATTCTCTGAAGCTTTCCCAGGAAAGTCCTCTGATCCCTTCAGGCTGCAATTAATGCTATGCTTTAGGACCTTTGCTCTCTTGAGACTGGAATTGATACTGCTCCTCTTCAAAAAAAGTGACCTTCTCTATCCTTGAACTATGATCCATGAGTGGGTATAGGGCTTTGGAGTTTCAAACAGAGTCCAGTCCTAGTATAGGGGTCTCCTGTAGTTTCTTTCTAATTAGTTGTCAAATCCTCTTACTGTCTCTAGCTTGGGAACTCCCAAAGGTATTATCTGCTTATGCTGCCACCACCTAGTCTCACCACTGGTGTTGCATCCACCTGGGGTC
Organism: Potorous gilbertii; assembly: GCA_028658325.1. Taxonomy (NCBI): domain Eukaryota; kingdom Metazoa; phylum Chordata; class Mammalia; order Diprotodontia; family Potoroidae; genus Potorous; species Potorous gilbertii. The sequence continues at coordinate 363,727,297 of CM053769.1, read as the reverse complement.
CAGGCTAAACTCCACCCCCATGTCACAGAGTTCCTCCTTAGTTGTCTTAGACTGACCTTCTGTTGTCTTTGTCACTCTTACATTTGATTTGAGGAATTATTTAAATTATTTCATGGGAATGTTGGGTGAGTTCAGCTGAGTGCTTACTCTGCCGACTTTTACTAGATTCATTCTATATTCTCTGTACCTTCTGATTCTATTAGATCTGGGAAGTTTTTATTTATGACTTCTTGAATTATCTTCCCTTGATCCGTTTTCCAAGTGAATTGTTTCTGATAGCAGACACTTTACATTTTCTTCCATTTTTTAATCTTTTGATTTTTTTTTCTTCATGTGTCATGCAATCATTTTTTCTAATTTTCAGAGGATCTATTATTTGGGTAAAGTTTACCACCTGAGTTCAAATCCCATCTCAAACACATGTACAATGACTACCACCATATTATCAAAACTCTCTCAGCACATCTCATCTGTGAAATTCAGATAATAAGAACACCTACATCTCACAGGTTAGTTGTGAGGATCAAATAAGATAATATCTGTAAAAATATTTTGTAAATATCATGATGGTATATAAATATTAACTATTATTCTTGATATTTAAAAAAATCCATTCATAATTAGAACAGGAATGCAGAGAGAGATCAGGCAAAAAAAAGAGTAATTTTGAAGGAATTGGGTTTTTTGGTGCTATAATGCATATAATGGTAGAAAAGCCCTAGGGAACTTACATATAAAAATGCTAGTAGCAGGGCCTGCAGGGTGAGGAAGATGGAAGCATGCCCCTTCAGCAAAAGATAGATTGAAGAGAAAGGTATTCTGGAGTTGTAGGACTGTATTGAAAGAGAAGTGAAACTGAGCAAGGTGGTTAAGAGCATGGGTACAGGCAGTAGATGACAATGCAAAGGAAATTCAGCCTCCAGAGGAAAGAACATGGGCAACTGATGCTGGAAGACCCTCTGCCCTGAGAGAGTAATGTATAAGGCAGTGGTGTGACTATTGGATCTGCGAATTTTGTAAGGACTGGATGACTTTCTCCTCTGGAAAGAAAGGGATGACATCACCTACAAGCTGGCCTGTAACTAATTCACTGCTAACATGGCTAAACCTTTGTTGAGGTTTAGGGAACCCCAAAATACTAATATGCTGGGTCCTGTCTGAATAAATCAGACTCAAGTCTTTTTTTCAGCCATAGAAAAACAAAGTTTATTAAAGATCTACCATATTAGGTAGACTGTTAAGGACTCGAAGCATTTGAGATTCTTGTATTGAGAAATGGGCCAGATTGAATCTCAGCTAGATTAAATCTCAGTGCCTTCTTGGAGGGAAGATGGAATTTATATACAGAAAGAGTGTGGGAGGAATCTAGGGGTTGCCAAATAATCTGGATTGTTGGGAGGAAGGGTTTAGGGAGGAGACTAAGGAGGATCTTGATGGGATTGGCATGACTAGAGGTCAGAACCAAGAGAGTGGGATTTTGATGGGATCAAGGGTAGAAAGCAGCTGGAGGCAATTGGACATAATGAAAGGCTTATGGCATCAGGAGAATGCCAGATCAAGTAGGAAGATTGAAGGAAAGTTCAAGGGTGTTCCCAGAGTCTGTACCCCATCACCTTCTCTATTCTTTATATGCCTTTGAATAAACATGCACTTTGTTATTACCTTGGTAAATTGTTTGATTGAAGGGAATATGAACATTCAGGGACATGAGTCAGATTCAGATATTCCAAGGAGGTAGGTCCAAAAGGCTATAGAGTTTTCAAAAACAAATGAACCCTGTCTCCCTTATCCTAGAATTTTGGTAATGGAATACAGGGTTTTAAAACATTTGGGGGGTGTGTGCGCACGCGCGCGCGTCTGTGTGTGTGTGTGTGTGTGTGTGTGTGTGTGTGTGTGTGTAGTCCCCAGAAAGTTTCATTACTTTGAGGATGATCAGAGAAAACTCCTTGGAGGAGCTGCTGTTGAATTAACCAGGTATCCTGACCATGTCAAATGCTTAGAGCCTTTCCATTGTACATGCACTCAAACACCAATTTGCATGAACTTCGTAGCTATTCCTGCCTCTGTGTGTATGTGTATCTTTTTCTAATCCTGGCTTAATTATACACTTGCTATGAGTAAGTTAGTGGACCGTTTGACTGCTGGGTTTCACTTACCTTGTTTATAGGATGAAAGAGGAAGCACGGATATCTGTTAGAGACTGGGAGTCATGGAGATGTTATTTAACTGACTCACCTCTGGTTTTTTCTAATCTTGTACAGAGTCAAACCAATGAGGCAAATGGATCTGACTAGTAATCTTTACATTTATGGACTTGGGGAGAATGACAAAGTAGATGTGTGGGCTGGGGTTATGTTAATATCAATTTACTTTGAAAGGGTAAAAAATGCCCTCAGCAGTTTCATTGAAAAGACTTTTCTTTTCACATCTCATGACTCATGCTTACATTATTTCTTTAATTGTTTAGTTGGATATCAGGAGATTTATTCCAGACAATTGGTTGGGGATGGAAGCGTGATTAAGAGAGTTAATCAGGCTTGCTGATAAATCACAAACCTTAATTGTAAAGAGTATCTAGTTATTTTTAGGAGTTTACAGGAATCCCTAAGTTTAGATTTTTAAAGGAAAGACCTGAAAAGTGATTTTTGAATTTCTCAGTGAATGTCCTTTAATTTAAGGAAAAAGCATACGAATAGTAGGTAGAATCTCCATCTGATCTTTATTGGACCTTGTGACCTACTTACAAAGAATATGCAGTGACATATAAATATCTTGTGTAGTGGTGCCACCTTCCTGGTAGAAGTCAGGGACTGTGAATGTGTAACAGGCATATAGTGTCAGACTTGGTTAATGTGATGGTTAGTTTTAGTGAACTGCTTTTTTCCCCTCAAGTTAAAAAAAAAATTCCTTTTTACAATATATGGCACAGTGAGGATGCAAAGGAAGAAGAATATATTTGGAAATGACAGTGATGTGAAAAAAATTTCAATAAACATTTTAAAACAAATTTAAGGTAATAATAAAGTCAATAGACATTTTTTTTAAAATATCCACTTCAGGATAGTATTACTCCCGTTCTTTCTGAAATTGAGGAGAAATTCCATATTTTCAAATAAAAAAGAAAAAGGGATGCTGGGTTGTATGCATCAATTATAACGTGTCAAATACTTTGCAAACCCTAAGTCACTACTGTATAAATGTCGCCTCTAATTATAGGTGATAAGAACCTCACTTTAATACATTAACATATCTTATTAAGATTTACAAAGTAGTTCATGTACTTTGCATCTCATTTGATCTTTACAACTTTCTAACTTGGATGTTATTGTTATCCCCCTTTTACAGATGAGGAAACTAAGGTGCACAAAGACTCTCACACATAAGGGTTGGATCCTGAAAATGTTATTGTAGATATTGTTCAGGTAAGAATTGAATTTGGAGATTCCTTGCAACTCTGACCTTCTATGGTCTGGCTGCTTAAAGGAGTAAATAATTGGGTTTTAATTGTTTGCCTGTTTTGCTGGTACTATGGTCCTCCACTAAGGGCTAAGTTAAACTCCTATCTGAGATAATTACTAGGTCTGTAACCATGGGTAAGTCCCTTAACCTTTCTGGATTTCAGTTTCTTCAGTTGTTAAATCAAGGTTTGGACTAAATGACCTCTAAGATTCCTTCTAGTTAACCCTCTATGGTTCCTTGGTGTATATTTGTGTGTGTTTAAACCAATTCTGCACTATGAAATAATTCATTCATGTGTTTGGTGAATTTTTCAGCTGTATCAATGTGAATTTTCCCTATAGAAGGCCTCCATTTGATGTAACTCTGTCAATTTCACCCTAGAAGGAAAGAACATAAAATATTTTTGGTACAAGCAGAGAAAGCCACCAGGAATCCCAAGCCTTGTGTGGACAGGCATAGTCTTGTGATATATAGCAATGTCTGATTCTGATACAGGATAATTCATGTCTCCAAGATGCTGTGGATACATAGCTTGCTTTGACGTTTACTTAAAAAATTAAGTAAGAACTGGGAAAAAGAAGTTGAAGAGAAGACTTGATAATAACCCCAAAGCACATGTGAGGTTATTAAGAGCAGGAAGGAAGACAGCTTTTATCTGTTTTCAGCACAGATGGAATAAAAGGAAAGAGCTGATATTTCTGCAGGAAGAATTGAAATGAAACGTCCTTTCACTGTAAGAGCTGTTATCAGAGTTCATTCAAGTCGAACTAGTGCCTTAAGTAATGGTGATTTTTAGGCAGTGTACAATCATGCAGGACCCAGGAGTCAACAAGACCTGGATTCAAATCCTGCTCCCAGAGTTATGTGATATGTGACTCTCATCAGTCATTTAATTCCCCTCAGCTTCAGTGTCTTCTGTCAAATAAAGAAAATGAGGATAAGGTTAATAAGGGTAAAAAAAATTAGGGTAAATTGTACCTACCTCATAGATAGTTATGAAGATTAAATGAAATAATGCATATAAAAGGCATGCAAATTTTAATATGCTGCAGTAATATCAACTATTATTTAGTTGAATATTCTTTGTTTTATCTTTTCAAATTCTTTCCATTTTGAGGTCCCTTATACAGGGCACCACCTGCCTTGGGTAACTCCTGTCTTTTTCTTCTGACACTGTCCTGTGTGGCCCTATACTTCGTATTTCTGAAGCTTTCTTGAAAAGTCAAATGATTTAGTTGACAATTCTAACCATAGTTTTATGGAGAAAGACATAGAAGGCACAACTGATGTTTTGATAGCTTCAATTACTGATGAATCTCTTCTGAAAACAGTTTTTAGATCAGGAATTCTTAACATGGGGGCCATGGATAGATTTCAGAGGGTCCATAAACTTGGATAAGACACACACACACAGATACATATGTATATATATATATATATATGTATAGTGTGGATAGCTTTATTTTTACTAATCTCTAATTGAAATCTAGCATTTCTGTCATTTATGAATTTTTAAAAAATGATTCCGAAAAGAGTTCCATAAGTTTCACCAGATTACCAAAGGGGCCATGATACACAAAAAAGTTTTATTGTTAGTGTGTCTCTTGAATTATATAGGCTTAGGGGGGAGCCAAGATGGAGGAGTAGAAAGATTCACATATGCTAGCTCCTAATCCACAGCCCATAAAATACCTGTAAAGAAGAACTCCTGGAGCAGTGAAAGGCACACAGCAACAGAGTGGAGGAGATTTCTGTTCCAGAGAGATCTGAAAAACCGACACCAAAGGTCCGTTGCACACTGGATCTTGAGCAGAGCCCAGCCATGCCTTGGCCACATGGCACTGAGAGGAGCGGATCTAAGCAGGCTTCAGGGACAGAATCTCTAGTGGCCATGCAGGTCCCTCCACCCACAGGTGCCAAAGGTCAGTGAGAGAAGTGGGGTGTCTCCATAACTCAGGCCCCCTTGGGAGGCAGCAGCAGAGGCAGCAGAGGACAGGGACTCCCAAAGCAGGCAGGAGCTCAGATCCATTGTTGAAGGTCTCCACATAAACCCCCTGCTGAGTCCCATGTGGCGGCCCTGCCCCCACCTGAGCAGCTGAACTTAATCTCACACTGAATTGCAGGCTTGCCCCCCACCTGAGCACCTGAGTTTAATCTCACACTGAATAGCAACCCCACACCTGCTGAAAGCCCTGAGGCTGGGAAGCAGCATTTGAATCTCAGATCCCAAGCACTAGCTGGGTGGATCTGGAGGCAAGGTGGGTGTGGAGAGGAATCTCAGAAGTCAAGTAACTGGCTGGGAAAATGCCCAGAAAAGGGAAAAAAATAAGGCCATAGAAGGTTACTTTCTTGGTTGAACAGATATCTCCTCCCATCCTTTCAGATGAGGAAGAACAATGCTTACCATCAGGGAAAGACATAGAAGTCAAGGCTTCTGTATCCCAAACATCCAAAATAAATATTCAATGGGCTCAGGCCATGGAAGAGCTCAAAAAGGATTTTGAAAATCAAGTTAGACAGGTGGAAGAAAA
>CM053769.1:363652544-363720807 GCA_028658325.1 Potorous gilbertii | reverse complement strand
ACACACACACACACACACACACACACACACACACACACACACATACATGCGCGCACATACACACGCATGCACACACACATACGCACGTCCATGCACACCCAGACACAGAGAGCACAGAGTGAATTGAATAGGATGAGATCATTTCTTAAAAAAATGAAGTTAAGTGGTGAGAGAGAAATGTTTTGGGAGGAGAGAGGGAGAAATGGAATGGGGCAAATTATCTCTCATAGAAGAGGCAGGCAGGAGAGTTTTTTAGTGGAATTATATAGGAATTATATAAAGAGGAAAATCACTCAACTAAAATATTGCTATGTAGCGTATCCTTCAAATTGGGTGATTTCTGGTGATGGCAGGAAAACACTGGACAAACCCCACAACACTTTCTTCTTTACCTGTCCTTCTGACAGTAGCAACAACAATAGCAACCCACATTTCTAAAATATTTTGTCCCATTTTCCCAGTTAGGTTTTGTGTTTCCTTTTCCTTTTGTCCAATTTTCCTTTTAAACTCTTCTGTGATTTATTTTTTAATATTTTTAAAATCATTGGCCAGTTTTTCTTCTATTTTTCTAATTTGACCTTTAAAATCCTTCTTCAGCTCTTTCAGGAATGCTCTTTGGGTTTGTAACCAGTTCATATTCCCTTCTGAAGTTTCAGATGGGAGTACAGTCTCAATACTGACCTCTTTGGCAATCATGTTTTGGTCCTTGTTCCCACAGAAAGATTCTATGGTCTTTTCTTTTCTGCTTTGCTTCTTACTCATGATGATTACCCTTTTCCTGGCTTTTAAAGTAGATCTCTGCTTCTGGGGCACAAGGCACACTGTCTCACAGTTCTTGTGACTTGAACTTGAGGCTTTGTGTGTTCTGGCCTCTGATTCTTTCAGCTTGAAGCTAAAATGCTGCAACTTACCTGGTGCTTAGTTGGCTGGTATTGGAAAGCACAGGCCAGGTGAAGTCTTTCTGGAACTTCCCTGGAGTTGCCCTGGAGCTAGCTGTGTTAGGTGTGGAGGAGGGGTGGTCTGGTTACAGCAGGTCTCCTCTGCTGAGCTAGAACATAGCCAAACTCAGCAGTTGGTGATCCTGTCTGTGCTAGTGTCTTCCTGATTCTCCTGGGGTGCTGAGGCATGTCCGGGGTCCTGGTGTTGGAGGTTGCAGGGCTCCACCCCACTGGGGCTCCAGATCTAATCCCAGTTTTCTGAGGTGGGGCTGCTTGGGACAGCTCCAGTCCTGCACTGGTCCCCTTCAGCCACAGCAAGAGGGACACTCCTTAGCGATTTTGTTAGCCTCACCAACTAAGAGACTGTTTGCCCCTTTGGCTAATCCCACTGTTCTAGGATTTTTCCTGGGGAAATATTTTATGGGTTTTTCAAGGTCAACAAGGGGAGGGGGAGAGCATTTACTGATCACTCTGCCATCTTGGCTCCTGGAAGTTCAAGTAGGTAATTTATAGACATTTAATCTGTGGGCTGATAATCTCAGGAACTGCTGCTGCAGATACCTGGGGCTCCATGACTTTCACTTGCTCAGTTCTACTGGACTCCCATCCTGGACTGATATGCCCAAGACTCCTCAGTGTAGCCACTGCCTCAGACCTCTAGGGCTTCTTGCTCGGCCCTACCATGGCCACGACAGCCCTGGGATAGCCTGTGTCCTGTGAGCTGTGTACTCCTCCAGACTTGTGCAACAAATCCTTCCTGTTGACCTTCTAGTCTGTCCTGGGCTGTGAATCTGCCACAGTCTGTCTCCTATTGGATTCTGCCCCTCCAAAATCCATTCAGATTCTCTTTTTAGAGGTATCTGAAGGAGTTTGTCTAAGAGCTTAGGTGAGTAGTTTCTCTCACTCTGCCATCTTGGCTCTGCCCCCAATATTGCTAAAATATTTTAAGGTTTACAATAATTCCTTTCATAATCCCAGGGGTATCTAGTTTAATTATTATTGATCTCATCTGAGAGATGAAGAAATAGAAACTCAGAAAAATTAAATGATATTTCTATGGTCATGATGCAAGTAAATACTAAGACTGAGCCCATGTCTCCTGATTGCATACCCATGGTCCTTTCCACCAGAGGCACAAACTTGCCTCTTGCAAATGAGTATTTCTTACACAGACGCAATATCCATGTTCTTGAAACACCTGAAAAGTTCATTTATGTGCATTAATACTCAGCAAAGCTTTTTCAAGTAGAACTTCTTAGCTGTTGCTTCCCAATATTTATCAAGTTTACATCACATTCAATAGCAATAGCTTCTATATGACAGATATATAGAAATATATATGATACAGCCATTGATGTGAAAAACATCTATTTGCTTCCAGGCTGGAGGTGTAGCAGGCATTCATGGGCCTGAATATGCTAATGATCAGCACTGACATTTTGGCCCGCTCAATTTCTGATCTGGGCCAGTCTGCCCATCCTGAATCAGCCTGGTAGCTTACTGTTCCCAGGAACTCATCATGTAGGCACCAGATTCAGCATGGAAATGAAATAGGTTTAGCTTATTGTAACTCAGTCATTGGAAGGAGTTAAAGGAATTAGGACTGCAAGTGGTGAATTGTGGGAATTAAATGAACCACTCCAACTGCATCTTGTGACTCAATTCTAGTTCTAACTTAGTTTCTATTCAGTTTTGGGTCTAGTCCAATTTCTGTCTTTTGGGAAAACTTTATCCAATTATGGGAATTGTGAGAAAACTTTATTACATTCTTTGAATCTAGCCTTGCATGACTGGGAAACTGGACTACCTCTCCCTGCTGCTTAGAAACTCCTAAGGACTGACATTATGTTGACCAGAAATTCTGTCAGATCCAAAGACTGATTCTAGGAATTTTCTCACAGTTGTACATCTCAAGAAACTCTTATGTCTTATCTGAAAACCGGCCTCATATTGATCAATTAATTATTGTTTTCATGTTCAGTTGATTATTTATAGACACTTAGGGGGAGTGAGAGAACTTTTTTATTCTTCTGAATTTAGGGAATTGCACCTCTTTGTTCTCCCCCTCCCAACTTGGAAAGTCCCTAATCTTTCATCCAGTTAGAAATAAGATTACTCAATTTATTGTTTCCTTTCAATAAACTGGTCTTGTTTGATTTATTGTTTTTAATGTATCTATCTATCTCCCCCTGTACTCAGGGTCTAGACCTAAACTGAAGAGGTATGATATTGATTTATTAGGCAACTTGCATATATTATTTAATAAATCAATAAACTTAGAAACAAACCTTTATTTCTTTAATCATTTCATCTTTCACCCACTACAGTTTTTGGTGAGCAATGTTAGGTTGAGTTAGGACTCAGATCACAACCAACAGCTTTCCAAAAAAACTCCCTATAAATCTCATGGATGATTACCTATGGCGGTCATATTACTGTTCTTAAACCTGTTTTCTCCTGAGCTTAGATAAGATTTACGGTAGTGTTTTGATTATTTTACTTTAAGGTTTAGCAGTTGCCTCAAGTATAGGCGAAGTTTCAGTTTTGGTTAATTTGGGGCCCAACCCAAGTTTTGGGGATTTTTTTTAAAGTTTAGATCCAATTTTAGATTTGCCCCCAAAGAGGTAGTTCAGATTTGTCCCAAGGATTGGAGTTTAGGTTTTGATTTTGGTGCCCCCTTGAGAGGGGCCTCCCTGAGAAAGAAGAGAATTAAGCATTGCCCCAGGGATTGAGGAAAATTAGGGCTAGATTCAAACAATTCAATAGGGTTTCATCCCAATCCCCACAATTGGATAAATTTTCTCACATGCCTGAAATTGGATTACAGCCTTAATTGAAAGAAACTAAGCTATTTCCAGAATTGAATGGTAAAATGTATAAAATGAATAAAGTGGGCAGCCCACTTTCCCCATGGATCACTTATCAATAACAAATCATTAAGGTTTTTCACACATTTACAATCAGAATAACATGTCAGGTTACAGATCAAACTACTTAGAAGACTAACAATGGACCTATTTTGAGAAGAAAGATTCATGTTGAAACACTTTAACCACTACTTTCCCTTAAACCCCAACACAGACATTGCTGGATCCTGAATCCAAGAGCCACTGGAACAGCAATGCTTTCAACCCACTGATATGATTTTATCAGCAGAAACACTATTACTACCAGCTTTGCCACCATACATTTGTATTCATCCTTCATTTTTTGAAGAGGACCGTGACGTCAAAGAAATGATGACATGACTTGCACTTGACTTTGTTTTGAGTGAGGGAGAACTGTGCAAGGTCATCAGTCTCACTTTCTCCTCCTGAGTCATCTGGATCCAGTGACCAGATATTCATCAGGCTGACTGGAGATGGCCCAGGATGCAATGGGAGACCTTGGCCTTTTAGGCTAAGGCCTTTTCAGGTATTCGCTTAAAGTGAGGTAATGCCCATTCACTGAGTAGGCCTCTTTAAAAGGTAGTAAGGGGGATGGTCCCTTTAATAGAAAAGAAAAAGATAGATAAATCACTCTGGGAGGGACAGGTGCCTCAGGTTTGTTGTTTGGAAGAGAAACTATTACTATTGACATATACTTTAAGCCAGGAAGGTTCAAAACCAGCCATTGGCCGCTGCACCTAAGATTTAAAGGAACTGAGATATTCCATCTATGTTCTTTCTCCCATTTGAGTGTGAAGAGAGATTGTATTACTTTCCAAGGTTTATTCCCCAAAGTTAGCACAGTGTTTTGCATATAAATGCTTCATTTATTCATGATTTAAACTGAGTTTTCTGTAGGAACAGAGAGCAGAGTCACCAAGGTAATCAAGCAAACTTAAACATTAACATAAAACCATGAAACAAAAGGCCAAAGCAATATAATAGTGTTCAACATATTAACTAATATGTCTTGCATCCTAGCAACCCATTCCCAATGTCATATAATTAGCCTATTCTGAGTCCCAGGTGTCTCAAGTCAACAGGTACCTGGAAACATCAGCTCCTGGACATTCTAAAATAGACCTCATTCTCAGGCAGCTCTCAAGAGAGCTTTGCTTCTCTGGTCCCAAATCACTTGTAGGGTTCCTAGATAATTCCACTGGTAACAAGTACAATCTCCTAAATTTTGTTCTTCAGACCTGAAATTTTGGAGAATTTGTGTTTTTATAAACCACTAGCTGTTTCTATCTTTACTTAAATCCTATATCTGATATAAGAATTATATAAGAATCAGAAAAAAATTCATGAGGGTCTAACTATAAATTCTTCTGAAATTAGCAGAAACTACCTTAAAATGGAAAAACATAACTTCACTTTCTTTATAATTATTAATACAATTTTATAAGTAAACTCCTTACTTTAATATTGAGAACTTATTGCAAAAACACAACTAAACCCTGAATTTCCATGCTAGATATATTTAGAAGCCAGTCATATACATTCTTAGAGAGGAAAAAAACCCCAACTAATTCTACTGCTTTCTCAAAATTTACTATTCCAGTTAGCTTTTACATTATATCTTTTTCTTGTTACTTTTTCTAATTCCCCCTTTAGGAGATATCATCTCTATATTATAAGTTGACCACAAATACATATTTAAATTGCAAGATTTTTCATACTTTCCTCCTATTATAGTAACTCAGAAATGTTTCAGAAAAGTGAGGGAAATGAGAGAATTAGGACAGCAAACAGTCAACTGTGGGAATTGAATAAACCACACTGACTCCATCAAGCCTGTGCTACCATAATCTTACAGCAATAAAAATTTCAGGTAACCACGATGATAACAGGGAGATGATGCAAGGTTGGATACGAGTTGGGTAGAGTATATCAATAATGATGATATGTGTGCAAGAAATGTTATAAAACATATTGTCAAAGACAATTGAGCCATCTCTAAAATTTATTGACTCTCACTACCTCATACATTGTCCATCACACTGGAGATGCTTAATTAATATTTATTATCTTGTATTGTCTTGCATTATATTGCATTGCATTGCTTTGCATAGCATTGGATGATAAGAAAAGGAAGTAAATCAGTCTCTTACTTACAGTGAAACATAATTAATAGATAGTCTATATGCTATATTGTAATCCATAGAGTAATGAAAAATCAAAGGAATCTGCTCAGTATATTGGGTAGATGATGTATGGAGGAGTTACAGAAAGACATGCACAAATCACACAGGATGAGGCAAGATTGAGTTGCTCTTTGAGTGGGAATGTCCATAGAGATGAAGTAATGGGTTCATCTAAGCATTAAATAGGTCTATCATAATCCTCACCCATCTCTCCTTGATAAAAATAAATTGAGAATATATTTTATGTTTAATTCATTTAGGAGGAAAAACACATTTCTTAGAACACATTTCCCAACTGGATAATTAATGAAATTAGTATTTAAATTTGCATTCACCTCTCTGTTTTCAGCCACAGTAATGAGCATGAGTATCTATGTTGGCAGTCTTATGAATTTCCACTTAACCATTATACAATCTTTATTCTAAAAGGAGGTTGTGTTTCTGTAAAAAGCTACAAATAGTTATCATTAGCAATTAGGAAATCTTCCCAGATTAGGCGATTCCTTTACACATCTGGTAGAAGACTATAAGAAATCATGTCAAATTCCCATTTGAAAAAATAGCATGAGCATTAAATATAGAAGATTTTCCAACCAGATGGATCACTTATTTTTCCAAATATGACCCAACATTATTCTAGCCAAAGAATTGGGCTACTACCTTTGATTTTGTTGTGGTGGAATTTGATCTTGCTTCCAGTCCAGCCCTCACACCCATCATCTGGGGAAGAAACTCTTGTGGAGAAGAGATGAGCCATCCTCACTAACTACTGATCAACTGCTACGTATAGGGCAGGAAAACTATCATAGCTGGAGTAGTAAGACATTCTGAGGGAGAGGCAGGAGACAGTATATGCCATTCATGTTGAAACATTTTAACCACTATTTTCCCTTAAATGCCAGCTCAGACTTTGCTGGATCCTGAACCCAAGAGCCTTTGGAATGGCATTGCTTTCAACCCAGTGATGTGATTTTAGCAGTAGAAACACCATTGCCATCAGCTTTGCCACTGTACCTAAAAACTAAAAGAATTGAAATCTTCCATATGTGTTCTCTCTCCCATTAGAGAGTGATGATGGACCATCTTACTTACTGAGATTTATCCTCCAAAGTTAGCACAGTGTTTTGCACGTAAATGCTTCATTCATTATCTGATCTGAATTTTCAATAGGAATAGAGAGCAGTGGCATGAAAAATCTAAAAAAAAATCACTCATATTTATATAGCACTCAGAGCTTCCTAAAGAACTCTCCTTATAGACAACCCCACAAAGTAGTTAATATAGGTATATTAGCTCCATTTTGCATATAAGGAAACAGAAGCTCAGAGAGTTTAAATGAAGCTCAAAGAATTTAAGTGAATGATAAAGGTCACACATATAGTAAGTTTTAGAGCCAAGAATTGACCCCACTCTTTCTGACTACTCTAAATTAGACTGAAAATCACTGGTATTTGACTTTAGACTTCATTTTATGATTTTTTAGAAATTCTAACAAATTTATCTGTCTAAGCTAATAAAGTTATTTTTTTTTCTTTCCTGAGTGTAGCGGCAGGTGAGTTAATTCAGGAATTTCCTGTGTGGTTGCAGAGAATAATTTAGGATTTAGAATTTGTTTCAGATAATCCACAAAATAGATAAATATATATCTTAGAAACTGAGTGTTACCCATTAGATACTTGAGTTTTAAGGCAATAGAACACATACTGAATATTTTTATTGAATAACCAAAGGGAATTTTGATGAGTGAATGTGTAAGTAAGGAAATCATCTCCAAATGCCAGGGAAAAAAACCTTCCTCATTACAAAAGAGGGAAGGTCCTGTTCCATATATACTCCTTCCCTTTGATTTTATTCTAAAAATGGGCCTATTATTGCTTCAATATGTCAATGATCTCTGATTTTTATTCCTGGTTGGGTACTCTCTCCATCAGTGCCAATCACCAACTCAACATCATAATAGACAGTCTCCAAAAATAGCTGTAGCCCAAAAAGATCATCTCCAGAGGGCCAGCCTTTGTGGTGATCGTCCTGTCCACATTTCACTGGGATGGCACTTGGATGCAGAACATAGTCTGTCACCAGACCTTTACCTTTCCAATCCGAACAGAGCAGTCAGGGCTTGTATTTTATTGGTGGAGCCCTTGGGAACTCAAGGTCAGCTATACGGATGGATGATACATCCATCAGTATAGAGCTTCAGTAGATGATCCTATTATGAGCCCACAGGCACTTTCCATCAACACCTGGCATCTGTCTTGTTCAGAGGTGAATATGATTTCCGGGAGAAAGGCTAGGTACCAACTGTTCACAATCACTCACTCAAACTGACTTTCGTCTCAGCTCCCAGTCAAGGATTCATATCTTTCTTTTCAGATTTTGGGAATTTAATACCCAAGGAACAAAGCTGAGGACAACTGAAGGGTATGAGTTAATGGGAGGAGAGCAAGGGAGTTAGCATTGGAAAAGAGAAAGTAGATCCAAGATGGTGGAAGCCAAGCAAATGTGGTTTTCTGAATTTAGGAAAAGAAGGTAAACATTAGACTAAAAAAGGAATGATAATAGCACCTGAATATCATTGTATTGTCCTTTAATGTGAACAGAGATGTAAATAATTTAAAATCCTGAAATATCCTCACTCTATTGCAAAATTTATGGGCGAATTATTAACTTTCTCTGTGGGCCTCAGTTTCTTTATATAATAAGGTCAGTGAGCTAGACCTCTAAATTTCCTTTCTGCTCTAAATCTATAATCAAATCCCAATTAAAATCAATCATTATATCAACCAACAAAGATTTATTAAGTGCCTACTGTTTGACATACACTTAGGTCTTTGGAAAGCTTTTGGTTGTTGTTCAGTTGATTCAGTTGTGTCTGACTCTTCATGACCACTTTTGGGGTTTTCTTGGCAAAGTTATTGAAGTGGTTTGGCATTCCTTCTTCATTCATCTTACAGATGAGGAAATTGAGGTAAACAAAGTAAGTGATATGCCCTAGGTCACGTAGCTGGTAAGTGTCTGAGGCCAGATTTGAACTCGTCTTCCTCACTAAGTGCACAGCAACTCTAACTACTATACTACCTAGCTGCTGAAGTGCTTACATTCTATTAAAATCATACTCCATAAGACTGTTAAAGTTGTTAACAGTTATTCTTATCTTAATGTGAATGAATCAAAGGGTATAGGACATAAATCTAGAGTTGAAAAAGATCTCAAAGACCATCTAGTTCAAACTCTTAACTTTACATATGAGTGAACAGAGGCCTAGAGAGGTTAAATGACTTACCCATACTCATACAGTTATCAAGGATCAGAAGCTGAATTTGAACCTAGGACCTCTGACTCTAAAACCCTAACTCTTCCACTGTACCATGATGCCTTGCTTCAAAAATGTCTTTTGAATTTAATTGGGGACAGAAGGGATATCAAAGATAAACTTTATTTATTGAATCATTTTGTACAGGGTCATGTGTATGAATATTACATGAATGGATAACATCTGGGGCTTTAAGGGACCTTGGAGACCACCTTTTCATGTTATAGGGAGAAAAATCAAGGCCTAAACTTAAAGACAGAAATTTTCCTCAAGGATTTACAAGCTGTATGTAGACATAACAAAACTAAGATTCAAATCTTGGCTTTCTAATTCAAAATACTGTGTTTTTTTCTTACCACTTCACACTTAGGAAAAACATACACTAAAGTATTAATTACTTAAGTGTTATCTTTGGAAAAATACCCAATGGTCATGGACAGTTCAAGCAATGCCAATAACATTAAGAGCAAATCAATTTTTCCACATTGAGAATGAGTAGAATTAGAGACATGCTAGGATATAATGCAAAGAACCCCAAAAAACAAAGCTTAGTTCAGGGTCAGAATATCTTAGTGTCCTTGCTCAGCCATTACCTGTGTGACCTTGGACAAAGTCATTTCCCTTTTCTGGGTCTGAGTGAGATTTGATGACCTCTAAATTACCTGCAGATTGAGCATGCTATGTCCTATGTTCATTCTCCTCTTTCTCCTTCCAACATGAACGTTCCAACCACTACTGGAGAATCAATTTAAGAGCTACAGAGAAATCTTGACATCAGGAACATGTTGCAGCTATTATTCTAGCATCTGTTGAGTGAGGGAAGTAGGCCCAGAAGGATGATCTCTCTTATAAAGCTTCAAAACTGTCATAAATGTTTCTGCTGTCAAAGCAGTAACTGAAAGAAGGGCAGGGAAGACAGCTAATGTCAACTTCTGGATCACTTGAAGGGCCAAATTTGGAACGAGATTCTAACAGGCCTTGCTCAATGCACCTGCAATTAATCGTGGGCACAAACTGTTTTGTTCAAATAATTCCACCCACAATTAACTAAATGAATGTTCGGGGGTGATGTACTGTATTTAACTCAAACTTCATCCAATTATTCTGTGAAAGCTTTACTTTTTTTTAATCTTTCTCTCTCTCTCAGAATTATTACTGTTAAGTTATTTATGGGATTTCAGGAACTTTTACTATTTCAACCAGTCTGAAGACCTTTACTGGCCTAATGCTATTGTATGACCTCTTTAGCTCCACAGGCCTAACTAGTAGTTTTGTGGCCTCTCCCAAATTATTTATAATCTAAAAGAGCCCCATAGAGGCTACTCAGCAGAGAGTATTTCTCAGAGATAGGAAAGCGAGGATCCTTTTGTTTAGGTACAGGTTGGATTATGGTCACTGAGATCTTTTTCAGTGCAAAATTGTAGGATTCTGAGATGATGCAGTATCATAAGGGAATTTAGAGCATAAAATGGAGAATGTTAGAATTAAAAGTTCTCTTAGAAGACAGAAGATAAAGTGTTGGAACAGGAAAGAATCTTAAAAACATTCATAGATGATTAGAACTTGAATATGATACCAGAAGTGAAATAAATCATAGATTTGATAAGACCATGGGTGTCATCATCCAGTATTGTCTCCTATCTTTACAGATGATGATACTGAGGTCCAGAATTTGAGCACAAGCTTACATAGTTAGCAAGGGGTACGTATATCTTTGTCTTTTCACTCTAAATTCAGTGTTCATTCCATTATATACCATACTGCCCTCCTATAATTTGCATACTACTTAGTCTAACTCCTCCCTTTTAAATTCCTCTCTAAATTCCAAATGAGAAAAAAGAAGCCAAAATGGAAACAACTTATCTAAAATCTTACAGCTAGGAAATGTCAGCATCAAAAGCAGAGTCAACAATCATTTTTCTTACAATTCATAATGGAGGGTATATTTGGGCAGCATGATTTAAAGGAAGAATAGTCATGTGATGAATCTAGTACAACCATTGCAAAATAGGTGGAGCCTTTCTTTAATTGTCTCCAACCTGGCTACTTTTTTCCCCTTCTTTATCTTTTTTGTAGTAATGTACTTTTCAGGAATGTGAGTCTCATTATTAAAACCTGACTTTCATAGCACACTTTAAATGAAAAATGTAAAGAAAAATCAGGGTTCAAATCCTCCTTATAATGTGGGGACAATCCCTAAGCCTTGGTTCCCACACATGAAGGTTGGACTAGATGATCTCCAAGATCACGTTGAGGTTTTTGTTCTCCAGTCATTTTCAGTTATGTCTCACTCTTTGTGACCACATTTAAGATTCTCTTGGCAAATTTAGTGGAGTCATTTGCCATTTCCTTTTTCAGCTCATTTTACAGATGAAGAAATTGAGGCAAATAGGGTTAAGTGACTTGCCCAGGGTCACGCTGCTAGTAGGTGTGTCTCATGGCAGATTTGAACTCAGGGACGTGAGTCTTTCTGACTCACAGGCCCAGAGCTCTACTTCCTGCACCTCCTGGCTGCCCCCACTTCTAGTTTTATCTCTTTGAATTTATGATCCTGTGAAGGAAGGCTCCCTAGAGATTGTTTCAGGAGGTGGTAAGAGCCCTAAAATTTGAGCTGTTACTACATAGTAATGGGCAAGTCATTTCTCTGTGTGGTTTTTCTCATCTAAAAAAGAAAGTGATTGTAGCAAATGATATTTGAGGCTGATTTCAGCTCTACAGCTTCTTAAATCTTTAGGTAAAAGCAAGACATGTACAAAGTGAATTTTGATACTATTTTGATATTACATTAGTGTGGACACTCCCTGTAACAGTGTCCATCATAATCCATTTATGTTTTCCCAATATATGCTACTCATTCATATTTTCAAAAAAATTCCTTTATAGTAGATCTGCTAAAGCGTCTAGATCAAGGATGTGGAACCTGTGGCCTTGAGGCTACACGTGGCCCTGTAGGTCCTCAAGTACAGCCTTTAGACTGAATTCAAACTTCACAGACCTTCACAAAGGATTTGGTCTGTGAAGTCTGAATTCAGTCAAAGGACCACGCTTGAAGACATAGAGGGCCACACATGGCCTCGAAGCTTAAGTTCCCCGACCCCTGATGTAGATCTAATATTTCATAGGTACCAAGACATTCTTCAGGCTGACTTTCATTCTTCCCATCTGACAGGGTCTCCTTCTTTCCCAATCACAAATTTTCTCGAATGTCTTTTATGGCATTTTTAGCAAGCAGATTATTACTGGTTGCATAAAGCGGCTGTGTGTTTTGACAGGTCATTGCATAACAAGGGGTCGTAGGATGAGGGGCAGAAAAGGCTATGAATGAGAGGAAGGAGGGCATCAGAGAAATCTGGTTGAGGGAGTCCCCATACCCCTGAATGTTTCCTGTGGAAAAGCAACCAAAATCCCATGAGCCTGATGTTACCTTTCCCTGGGCCAGTTTTATATTCTAGGAAAGGAATCTGGGGCTCTAACCTGTTGAAAAGTATACACTTTGCTTTCTGAATGACCATGTCAAGTCATCCACAGTCAGAACTAAAGGATTCCTTAAAGATTACCTATTTTTATTACTATGTTGCAATCCAAGTGGTTGATTTAGTGAGAAAGTTCATATGAGGAATTACTGGGTACAAGAGAGATAATCAGTCTCATTTGTTCATTTAGTAGGAGATGCTTGAACAGCTGATTTTATGGTAAGCTAGTAGACACAGGAGAAACATGAATAAAAATCCATACACAAAACTTCTGTAACTCAACCCAAATTTATTGAAGGATCTTTGGAGTCATAAAATCTGGGCCATAAACAGTAAGGCTAAGAACGTAGCCCCTGATACTCTCCATCTTTCCCATGTGAGAGGTGTCCTTATCTGACCTGTGGCATTTCCCAAGTTTTATGCCAAGTAGGGACCCAATCAATGGAACATGATGTGTGGGTCCGGCTCATAGGAAAACAGCAAAACAGCTTCCCAAATTCCTCCTTGTAGACAAAATACATATATTCTTTCCTTTATATCTCCCCTTCTAACTGTTTTCCCTCCTCATATTCTTTTTTGGTGACAGCAGGAAAAAATGACTATCTTCTGATTGATTTATCTGACCAAAATCTTCTTAAATAGAAATAGCCAAAGTGCATAGAGAAATTTTGTAGGGATGGAAAGATAGGCAAGACTGATGTTTTATCCAGAATTCCCAATTCAAAGTTTATTTCTCTTGGGGCTCAGGAATAGGAAGCCAGTATTGACTTGGAAATACAAGAGCAGTAAGACAGATGGGAATATTATTGGAATATTTAAAAGAGGAAAGATATTAAAGTCATCCAATACAAGTGGTCCTGTGTGTACACAAATACTATTTAAATGTTTTCTACCTAATGCAGATATAAAGCTGTAGTGTCCTTATTTTATCATTTTGAGACGCAAATAAAGAAATTGACTTATAAAGGTCTGTTTCTCCTTGGAGTTAAGGGTTGTCTTTTTTCTTCTGCTAAACAGGTGTTTTAAAATAAAGCAGTTTCTCAGAAGGGAGGGAGTGATTTCAACAAAGGGAGTTTTAAGATACTTGCTTCTTCACTAATAAATCTATGCTATAATAAGGGAGGCAGAATATGTAGTTGTATATGAAGTTATAATGATGCCTCACATTTCTATTTTGAGTAGAAACTGATGGAAACAAAATCTAGGGGGAAGACAGTCTTGCTTTCTAGCTATACAAGGTCACAGCTGCAGAGACAAAGACCTTTTCAGGGTAGGTGAGGACAATGGAAGTTTCATAAGGGTTTAATATTCTTTGCTGAAGTAAAATTATTTCACATAGTGAAAAGGCATCTCCTCTTAGAGCATGGTTAGCATTTGTAGAATGTATCATAGGATCATGCATTTAAAGCTAGAAGGGACCTCAGAAGTCATCCAATCCCACCCTTCTTTACAGATGAGTAAACTGAGGTCCAGAGATTTGCCCAAGGTTACCTAGGTGACAACTAACATGGGCAGAATTTCACCCCAGGCTCTCTGACTCAACATTCAACTATTTTAACATTCTAAAGGCAGCCAAGTGGATGAGTGGATAATGAATTGTACCCTGAATTAGGAACACATGAGATCAAATCTAACCTCAGACACTTATCAGCTGTGTGACCCTGGGCAAGTCATTTAACCTCTGCCTCACCTTCCAGGGGTTATTGTGAAAATCAAATGAGATAATAATTATAAAGTGCTTAGCGCTGTACCTGGCACGTAGTAGGCTCTATATTGCTATTGCTCGCCCCTCCTTTTTGAAGAGGACCCATGATATCACAGGTGATAGCTTGACGTTAGCTAGAAACTTCAAAAAAGAAAACAAATAAAGGGAAGGAAGCCTTTATGTGAATTCATCAAGCAGAGGGCAGGAATGAGCTGCTATGATAAGATCTTGTTCCAGTTCCTCACGTTAATTTCTCATTCCCCTAAGCTAATTTTGGTGCTTTTAGATTTTATTTGATAGGGGAATGTGTACATTTTTTGTTTGTTTTAGTACCATGATTTTGTGAAATTGATCAAGGAGACGAACAGATGTCTTCCAAGGGTCCACTTCACCTCATCCCACCATGTGTCTCTTTTCTGCCCCCTTTTCCAGGTCCCCTTCTTCCATTACAGCATAAGTTCCTTTGGGTAAGGAACTGTTTTGTTTGCTTGAATTTGTATCCCAACACTAAGCACAGTGCTTGGCCCATAGTATCTAGCAGGTCTCTCTCTCTCTCTCTCTCTCTCTCTCTCTCTCCTTTCTACCTCTATCTCACTCTGTGTATGTCTGTCTACCTATCTAATTTGTCTTTGTCTATCTATTTATAATGGTGTAATGGGAAAAGTGTTGAACTTGGAGACAGAAGAAAGACAAAGGTTAGAATCCTATCTCTGATACTAAGTGTGACCATGAGCAAATTGCTTTGTTTTGCAAATACTCTGTAAAAAGATGGATAAGGAACAACCTATAATCCAGATAGTCCAGCTAGAGTGTCAGATTTGGAGTCAGAAGACCTGGGTTCAAGTTCTATCTCTGACCCCTACTCATTTGTCTGATCATGGATGAGCTACTTGATTAAGTCTCAGTGATTGAGAAAACTGTCCAAGGAATCTTAGTTGCCAATTTGCACAGGTGAAAGGAGTTTTTGCATGAGGAATTTCCCACTTTGATGGAAATATATGTGAAACAATTTTTCAAAAAAGTCTAGAACAACAATTCTTTGGTCATTTGCATGATGTAGACTTGGACAGTCTGCTGAAATCTATGGGCCCTTTCTCAAAAAAAAAAAGTTTTTAAATACATGAAATGAAATACACAGGATTACAAAGGAAACTAAATTGAAATAGAGACACCCCTCCCCCCTCCCCCCTCTCCCGCCCCAAGTTCACAGATCCTCTGGGCTCTTCGCCTGGTCCAGAAAAAAAAATAAAGATAATTGTACTTTCCCTGGCTCCCTGCAAGAGTTCTTGTATGGGAAAGTGCTTTGTAAATCTGAAAGTACAATGTTAAGAATTATTGTTGATTCTCCCATTTTATAGATGAAGAAACTGAAATGCAAGGAAACAGAGTACATGCTCAAGGCCAGAGAGTCAGTAAGCAAATCTGAGCCTCCTTTCCAGGCTGACAGACAGTGCTCTTTTTGCTGTATCATTGTCATCTGCCTGCTTGGGAAGACCTAGTAGAGTATATTTTGTGTCAAAAGAAACGTTAAGAGCCTCAGGTCACCTATACTCCAAGAGGTGTAAGTAGGGAAGGAATTTGATCAAGGCCTACTCTTTCTTTTCCAATAATTTCTGTTACCTAGGGGAAGTAATTCAGAATGAAATTTCTCAGGCTACATCACCTGGGCTAGTCAATATATCTTAATAACAACAGACATTATGTCATGCTTTAGGTACTTTAAAGGACTTTATATGAATTATCTCATTTAATTCTACCAATCATTCTGTGAAGTGGTTATCTAATTGAGAGTGTTGTAAACCCCCAGATTAACTGTATATACTACTAATATTCTTTTAGATTTATTCATTAAGTGCTTATAGTGATTACAATGTACATAACTTTTGCCCTACTCAAAGCTAAATACTAAAATTTATCTTATATAATTTTAATTTAAAAATTAAAAAAATACATTCTACTTAAAGTCATGAACTCTTTAAATGTAAAATTATGAAACAAACATGTGGAAATTCTTGATCATGTATTTACAGAGTTGATAAGATGCCATTACAGCGTAACAGAAGGAACTCTAGTTCAGTGTACAAAATTTAAATGAGGATATGCACATGTGTCTGACCATCTATCAGGAATTGATTTGTTCCCAAATGTTTGCAAACAATGTGATGATAGGCTGAAAAACTGCAAGTACGTTGATCACTTCATTAGCAAATCAGTTTTGTGTATATGGTTATGATGGTTTTGAACTATTACAAAAACAAATTTATAATGCTTCAAACATACATGTTTTTGTTGTCAAGAGGAAAAATATTTATAATATAATTGGACCATTATTCACTTCTTTGGGCACTATTATGGTATTTTCATACCATTGTCACTGATGTCTTATAATAATTGGTATACTTTAACAACACTTGAGAGGAACTGTGGAGAGCTAGAAAGATTGACTACTTGAAAGTAAGAAAGAATTAGATTGATTTCCTGCTTTTGATGCTTATTAGATTGTGACTATAGGAAAAATTATTTAACTTTTAAAAAACTATTTTACTCATCTGCAAACTAGGGCATATACCTATTTTAACTCTATTCTCTCCAAGGCTTGGGGCTTTTACCTGAGAAACAGTTCAGTGCTCTTGTAATTTTTAAAGCTCTGATCTTTGAATAATGGACATTCAGCCAGTCAATAAGCATTTATTATATTATAGGTGCTGTGCTAAGAACATAATGGGAATATAAATACAAGCAAAAAGAGGATAGTTTCTGTCTCAAATAGCTTATGCTCCAAATTGAGAAAGACATACATACATAAATTCCAATTGAGAAAGACAAACATAAAGCTGAAAGTGGGGAAGGGGCTTGGAAAGGGATGAAGATACCCAGCCCAGGGACATGATGGAGAAGTCTTGCAGCCTGGTAAGAAATGAAGAAATGATTGGCCTGGAAGATCTCATTAAATGGACCTTCTGGGAAGAACCATCTAATCAAAGAAATGAGCCAAAGGGACTGGGGGAGATCTCCCCTGAGCTGCAAAAATGTGGGGAAGGCAACCACCAACATACCCTTCCCCACCTAGGAGATCATTCCATCTCTTGTAAGTTGTGTTGATATCTTACCTCACTTGTAGTCAAAGATCTCATTTGCTTAGTATTGTATATTGTTTCACCTAATATAGTCTATAAAACTTCCCAATTCTTGTTTCTTACTTACTTTGATAATAGCTATTGGCTTGTCCTTTATGTAATAAGTAGTAGGTATGGTGGGAATTGGTCAGGCTGGTGAGAAAAGATCTGTGAGCCTCCCTTGGGAGTGAACAACAAGAAAAGCTTTTATTCTGGACACCTTATTATATTCCTAAATATTTACTACAGATACTTCAAGTCTGGTAGAAAGACAGAATTTTAGCTTAGTACTCATCTTGGAAATAAGAGAACGATGGAGAGATTACCCCAGATACAAGAGTTTTGAATCCTGTCTACCCCTCCTCCACTAGCCTTGAATCTATACAGGCATTGCACTCCTTCACAAACATGGAAATCTAAGTCTCGATTGGAGATAGGGGAAGACAGATCTCAGATCAGGTATTGATCCAGATTGTATGTGGGCCAAAAGGGTGTATGAAGTGTTCCAAGAGGACTAGCACCTCTGGTGTGAGAACTTGCCAAAGGGCTGCTCATCTACGTTTGATGTCCCAACTCTCACCTGTGACTCCCAGAAGCTGTA
The DNA here is from genome assembly GCA_028658325.1 of Potorous gilbertii. Lineage (NCBI taxonomy): Eukaryota > Metazoa > Chordata > Mammalia > Diprotodontia > Potoroidae > Potorous > Potorous gilbertii. Next base: position 363,702,590 of record CM053769.1, on the reverse strand, counting down.
GCATGCACAGTGGCCATATTCCAGTAAACCATCTAAATAGATGGCCTAAACTGAGTTGAAGGTAACCAATTAGCCTCAAACCTGTTAATGAGTTGAGGAATGTCTACCCCCAGCATGTGAAGATTTATCCTGGCAGAATGGGTAGATGAGAACAATTTATTCCAATGGCCATGAAAGCAGCCGAAGCAGGCACAGTGAGGAGCTTAGAGATTGGTTGGACATTGAAGGTTTCAAGGTCATCTGCTGCATCCTGAACCATCAGCAGTGGTCTTGATTTTGTCCTGCCCCTGGGCTTTGATAACTCTGGAAGAAAGAGTGAGGTTGATGACTTTATGCAATTCTGCCCAACTTAAATCCAATTCACCCATGGTGTCATTATTCCACTTCAAAAATGAAGACCAAAAAACAAAATAATGTGGGCCAGACATCTTTCAATTACTCCGACCAGTCACATATAGTCTACATTGTAATTCCTACCCCTTAGGACAATTAAGACTCTAAGTCAGATCTTCATTTTAAAATGTTTTGCAAATTTTAAGACACTATATAAATATCAACTATTATTAAGAAGTGATGGTTAGCCCAGGGCATCTGGCCTAGGAAATTTCATTCTAAATAACTTTCTTTTGGTAGAAGAAGCAGAATGTTAGCAGTTGACAGCTACAATCAAACCAGGTCAAGCTTTCCAGCTGAAACAGGAATGGATTTGAGGAGAAGTCAAGAGGCTAAAAAATTCTTGGACTAGGCCAAGGAGTTGTTGAAAATGGAACCACATTACCTCAAGCAAAAAGGAGTTTTACAGCTATAGTATAAGACAGACAGCATGGAAATTAAGCCCTTCTCACTTTGGAGAGTGAACTTTTAGGGGAGTTATTCCCATTCTCAACAACTCATGAGTCAGTGGGAGACTATGTCAGGGTGGAAAGATGGTTTAGAATGGTTCTACTACTTGCTTTTTCCATGTTATTTAATTTTCAGTACTTTTTTTTTAAACTAGAGGTGGCAGCAGCATAGTAGGTATAGCACTGGGTCTGTATGTAGAGCCTGCAAGACCTGAGTTCAAATTTATCTTCAAATACGTACTTGCTTCATGGTCCTGGACAAGTCCTTTAACCTCTGTCTGACTTAGTTTCTTCATCTGTAAAATAGGCATAATAATATCCTCTTCCTCTTCAACTTGTTGGGAGGATTAAATGAGTTATTTGTACTTTCCAAATCTTAAAGTGCCAAGTAAACACTAGCTACTACTAGTGCTGCTGTTACTGCTACTACTACTACTGCTACTACTACTACTACTACTACTACTACTACTGCTACTACTACTACTACTATTAATAATAATAATATATGTGGTTCCTGCTAGAAAATTCATTGGATGGAGGCCCATGTCAAAAGAGCCCATGTGAAGGCGTGATTCTGCAACTGAATGTAATAGCTGTATAAAGAGATTACTCTGGATCTATGTAACCTCGTGGTCTTTTTCATCTTTCTATTCTCTATTTTTTTCTCTATGTCCTCCACAGTGGTAATTTTAACTGCTGTCAACATTATAGGTTTTCTATACTACCTGTCAAATTTATGAGAGAAGCACTTTGTATACTTAAACGGGAATTATAATTACAACTGTGTACATGTTTTTAGGCTCCTAGTTCTAGATTAGGAGGGTACCTTTTGCTGTACTTCAGTTATTTTCAGTCCTTTCTGACTCTTCATGACTCTTTTTGGGGTTTTCTTGGCAAAGATACTGAAGTTGTTTCCCATTTCCTTCTCTGGCTCATTTGATAGATGAAGAAACTGAGGCAAGCAGGGTTAAGGGACTTGTTTAGGGTCACAAAGCTAGTAGGAGACTGAGGCCAGATTTGAATTCAGGAAAGTAAATCTTCCAAATTCTAGGCTTGATGCTCTATACATTGCACCAGCTAGCAGCTTCAAAATAGGCTGTCTACTCAAACTTCTTCATTTTTACAAATAAGGGAGTAGGGTGGTATGGGTGCAAAGCTCTCATTCTATCTCTAGAGTCAGAAGATGTCTCTTAGAATTCCACCTCTGGTGTTTACTGCCTATATGACCTTGGGCAAGTCATTTAATCTCTCTTAGGCCTCCGTTTCCTCATCTGTAAAAATGATGGAACTGGACTACTTGGCCTATTAGGTCTCTTACCAATGATCCTATGACAATGAGGTTCAGAGAATTGATCTACTTTGCCAATGAGAGCATAATGTATCTTTTCTCCCCACTAGAGGGCAGACACACTTGCTTCCATATTGTTACTTCCCTCATGCCCAGCACAGTGTGGGCCTTATATTATATACTTGTTGATGGATTCACAGGATTTCCACATATGTGCCTGCATTGGGCACAGTATGCACTGTGATATTCCTGAAGGCCTCTGGAAGCTGGCATATTGAAAATGTTCCCTAAATCATTGACTCAGCTCCAGATACATGAAGATTTTGCCCTACGTGACTCTTGTGTGTTTAGTGAATGATCCACCTCTTGAAAATAAATTTAGAGAAGTATTTTCTTGTCCATGAGCGGCTAGGTGGCAGAGTGGATAGAGCACTGAGCCTGGAATCAGGACGATCTTAGTTCAAATCCAGTCTCAGTCATTTACTAATTGTGTGATCTTGGGCAAGTCATTTAATCTTGTATGCCTCAGTTTCCTCATTTGCAAAATGAGCTGGAGAAGGAAATGGCAAATTTGTTTCTTACCAGAAACAAAACGAAACAAACAAACAAACAGATAGACAACAAAACAAAAATCGGAGTTGAAAATGTTTGGACATAACTGCACAACAATTCTCTTCGTCCCTGTATCTGTCCTTGTCCTTCAGCTAGTATGAGTCTGAGGTCAGATTTGAGTTCAGGAAAGTAAGTCTTTCCAGGGTATGTGTTGGGGAACAAAGAGATGCACCCTTCCCATCTCAGTCAAACTGAGGGTGGTAGACACAAAAGAGGTTGACAATGCCACTTTGCTACTTTTCCCTGTTCTGTTTGGATAATTGCATTGTCAAGAATTACTTATCATACATTTAACACTTAATACCCATTTATTATGAGTTCATGTAACTGCTATTTAAAGAATAATACATGCTAACTCTTCTCTACACCATCTGATGTCGTTCTGAGTCTGTAATTGCTGGTTTCTAGGATATTATGCCACCAAACCTGAAGAAATAATTGGTTGTTTCATTCCAGACAATACGTTTTCAAGATGCTTGGCGCTTAACTGACAGCTCTGGAGCTGCAGCAGAGGTAGGATGGAATGAATCGATAACTGCAGAAGGAGGTTACTTTGAGTAATTTATTCAGTAGCAGCCCTTGGGCTGCAGCACTGAAAATTGTCAAAATGGAGAAGGAAAAAAAAAGAGCAGTTATTTTATGGGAACGCTTTATTTAAAATGTTAAGGAACTGGCAAGATTTGTTGCAAGACCCCTGAAGGCCAAGAGAGGGGGAAAGTACCAGGAATTAAGCAAAATAGAATTAACTGGTATTTAATTAATCACCAATGGTTACAGTAGTTTCTAGTGGAGGTGTGGCAGCAGTGAAGATGGCAGCTGGACTCTGAATAAATAATACCAGTAGTTCCTATTTGTATAGCACTGTGAGAGCTACCAGGCACTTCCGTGGTACCAACTCCGTGAAGTAAATGCTGTGTATGATTGTTTCCATTCTACAGAGAAGGAAATTGAGGAGAGGCTAATACACAACAGGTAGGTGAGTAAGCCAAAGGATTCTGAATCCAAGTCTAGGGCGCTTTCTATTGAATCTTAATGCCATGAAATTAAATTTATCTTTAACACCTCCTCTCCATTTCTTGTACCCTCCTCCTTCTCAACTTATTCGTATCCTTTTCCCAGGGGCCTAAGCTCTGCCCAGTTCTATCTCTGGTTGCCAGGGGAGAAGAGGTTCTGAGACACTCATCCCAGCTATCATTGCTCCCAGGGACATTTACATTTGAAAAGGGAAGCTTTTGGAGGAAGATTGCTTAATTCAAAAGAATGGAATGGAAAACAAAGAGCTAATCCCTCCTAGATAAGAATATCTTATCTATAATTGTAATACTAAAATGCCTTACTAGAAATAGTACAAATTGCTTCATATAACAGATAACACAGTAGGATGTAGTTAAAATATTCTTTCTACATTTCAGATATGGGTTGAGGTAGAAGGAGAGAACAATGGCCAGTCAGAAGACCAGGCTAGTTAGGTGACTTTGTCTAGGTCACTTGACTTATAGCCAGTGAAGGCACTTCTAAGTATAACATTCTCTATTAGTCTATGATACTTAAATGAAGATCAGAGAGAAATAGATTGTAACTTATCAGCCAGACTTCTGAGTATCCTGGTTTCAAGACCAGTTCAAATCTCACCAAGACTTCCTAATGCCCCTTAATAACTAGCATCACTCCTGTCTGATTATCTTTAATTTATCCTGTCTTTGAGAAAAGAGGAAGAAAAGAAACAGAGAGAAAGAGAGAAAAGGAAGCAAGGAAGGAAAGAGGAAAGAAGGAAGGAATCTAGCCAGTAAACCCCAAGTTAACAGGGCAGCTTCCAGCCATCAAAATTTACCTTCCTTTGGAAAGGAGATGGAGAGGGGCAAGGACAGGACTATAGCACTGCAAGAGCTACAAGGCACTTCTGTGGCACCAACCCTGTGAAATAGTTACTCAGCTGGCTCAGTCCTCATTCATGAGCTCAGACTACTCACAGGTTGTGTTTATCCTTCGTTTGTTTGAATGTTGTTTCCCCCATTAGAATGTGAGTTCCTTGAGAGCTGGACTATTTTTTGCTTTTTTCATAACTCAAGGATAGACAGAGAATTATTAAGGATTACTATGTCCTTCACTCACTGTTTCCAGGGAAGCAAACAAATATGGAGGGCAAGAAGTCCCTGAGGAAGCAGAAGGTGATGTTAGTATGAACAGTACATGCCCAGGTATAGGAAGCCATGACCTAGGAGGAAAGTACTAAGATCTGGACACTGGTATTAAGAATTGAAATTTACACCCCTTCTTCCCTTTGCCCTTGGGAAAGGTATTTCTTGTTGGCCACTAGAAGCAAAGAGAGTAGGGACTCTTAGCCTTTCATTCCTGAGTTTCCATATTCTGGGATCCATGCCTCTCTGTCTGTTATGATTGGGTCCTCTAGTGTAAGAACTGTGACCAGTCTGTAGATGACAATGGTAAACATAGTTGAAGTCCTTTTCTGTGGTGAAAAGGATCAATACTAAAATCAGTGCTCCAGAAGTGACTTGAAGGGCAAAGGGAGGGAGAGGTGTTCTTGAAGATCAACACTATTACACAGAGATGGCTGCTATAGGGAAAAAAGGGATACCAACAGGGCATTGCTGGGTCTCCCCTCCCCACCCCCACCCCAACTGTCCCTAGCTCCACAGATTGTGGTTTGGGCATGCAGTAGGATGAACACTCCAATCCTAGGCCCACTCAGGGCCTAAATTAGTAGAGATTTAGATAAGGAACTAATGGAACAGTAGTTAGAGACTGCTCCATCTTCCATAAAGCAAGGCAGTGGGATAGTCTGCATCACTGAAATCATGGTGACTTTCCTGAGAAGGAATGAGGAATAAGGAGCAAGAACCCAGGACATTTAATTCTAACTATGCCACAGCAAGGAAATAGCTAGTGAAGGGGGCAAAGCCTGGTCTTCTGGTCAGTTGAGCCTTAGTATATACCATGGATCCTGGGGCCTGGGACCTTGCCAATCAAGCTAATTTTCAATGGCTCCAGTAACACCAGGAACAGAAATGAGGACAGACAGAACCTCAAATGCTAGAGGATATTAAGTTATTATAAAGATCAGTGAAATGTAATCCAAATGTAGGAGAACCAGCCATTGTCTCTGTACTACCCTTGCCTTCCTGGCTTATATTCTGAGGTCTGGTTCAGGGACCCTGGACACGTACCAACACACACACACACACACACACACACACACACACACACACACACACACACACACGCACCACCCTCATCCTCCACATAATATGGAGACAAATGTTATTTGAGAATTCTAGGTTGAAGTTAGCCCTGAAAGACTGGAAAGGTTATCAGGAAAAATTTCAAGACATGGTTGATTAAGTAGAGGACTCTTTGCCCAAAGGCACAGTAGTTTTCCTTTCCTTTTTCACTATGTCTATTACACAATGTGGCCATATCATATTTATTTTGTGAATTACACAAATGAGTGTAGGGGATGGGATTTGTATTTGAAAAGAGAAAGGAAATTCCAGAGTTGGAAAGAGTTGTACTTTTTCTATTACAAATGATCCTGAGCAATTTTTTTCCTTGACTAATAACTTAGAGTCATGCTTAATCCAATATGATGATGTAGAATGCTGGCACATAGGCCAAACAGAATCTGACAAGACCATGTCACTGGTGTACTGAATATATCACCTCCTACTGGAATTAACATGCTACATGATCTCACTGGATAATTAACATAGTGACACCCTTCCTTTCCATTGGCTTTCAGAGGTCAGTCTAGGAACAGATTTAGACTGCTTTCAATACTGCATTGCCTCAAGTCTCACATAATGTACAGAGTAGCCCATATCTGTCATATAATAATGACAAGAAAAGAAATATTATAGCGTAAGAGAGCTCTGAGTCTAAGTAACTTTCTAACTTTGTGATTTTTCACAGGTATTGCAAATGCAATGTTTCCTTTGAAGTAATAGCCTCTTTACTCCTACTCTCCACCTCAATCAAAATAGACCCCAACTGTTTCTTCACCAATGGCAGATTTAGACTTTGAGGTGTGGAAAAGCGAATTTTCCCCTCTATTGACTTCATTTCTCTTTAAAGTCTTACTATATTTGGAGGGAATTCTGGATTATTAAATGCTGTGCTAGTATGGTACAAGCTATGATAGTCAAGTCCAGTCAATATGTCCTAAGTGACTACTTGGTACCAGGCACTGTACTCAGTGCTGGAGATGTAATGAAAAGAACTGACAGCTTAATGGGAAAAAATGCATGCAGACAAACACGTGCAAACAAAATGGGATAAACTGGAGATAATCTAAGAGGGAAAGAATTGGCATTAAAAGGAATTGAGAATGGTTTCTTGCCAAAAGTAGGCTGCTGCTACCGTCCTAATTCAATTTCTTATCACTTCTCCCATTGACTATTGCAATAGCCTTCTAATTTGAGTCTTTGGATTTAGTAACTAAGATATCATTAGTAACTTTGGAGAAAGCAGTTTTGGTGGAATGGTAAGGTTGGAAGTCAGATTTTTAGGGGTTAAAATTCAAACCAACATACCTCATATTCATAACACAAATTTTCTGACTTCAATTTTACTATAATACCAGTTATTCAGATATCTTCTGAACATAAATTTTATTTAGAATCAGTTTAGGGTAGTAAAACTTAACGATATTGTTACTAAATCAATGTGTACATATGCAGAATAGTGAATTAAGTCTCCAAAACCCATACAATTAGTGAACAAGAACTACAGACAGAGTCTAAGCTTAAGTTCAGTTGAGATAATGTAACTCCAGATTTATAATGGATAAACTCCATTGAATTATATGACTTTCTTCAGTAGTACTCAGCAGTCTAGGGGCAGGGATGGAGACAGATAATGATAAAGGTTATATAAAACTGAGGAGTTAATAGATTTTTCAAAAGTTGCATTTTAAGAAGAATAAATATTTTAGTGAGGAAGAGCTATTGAAATGGATGCCAGGTGGATTCTGCTTGTAGCTGAAAGTGAGAGAGTAAAAAGTAGGTCTGATAGAATTAAAGAATAAGGAGGGGCTGAAGGAACAGAGGCCATAATGAGGAAGAAAGGCAGGTTCAATTGTAGAAACAGGAAATTCTGTTTCTACAGTTCTGGGTAATCTGGGGCCGTGACCTAGCACAGTCATGTTAGAAGGTCATACTCCTGTGCATGTTCCATGAGGGAAAGCCTATCAGAGGAAAACATGAAGTCACATGGCCAGGAGACAGAGGTCCACGAGGTTCAAAGTTTGGAATTCTGTAAGAATCCTTCCTCATCCTGACCCTGTGGTAGACTTCTGGTAACCATCCTGGAAGCTACCCATTCCTTCAAGGGAAGGAACATGGAAGGTCTTCCCTCCTCTGAACTCCATTTAAAATAAATTTTCCTTGATACCTTTTTTGTGTATCAAGTTCATCTCTAACAACAGATGGTAAAGATGTTGGAGACATAGTCAGATAGGAGATTGTATTCTGAGAGTGTATTGTTAAAGTTTGAGAAAATTATGAAGGTAATTTGAAAAAGAGATAAAGAGTGGGTCTCAGACTCTGGAAGATCTGGGTTTAAGTCTCACCTTTGATAAATATTAAATGTGAAATTTCCCCTCAGTTTCCTAATTCCCGTACTTTGCATACAAATTAGCTTTGGAGGCAAGCACAAAAGCCTAAGCCAACAATTCTCAAAGATTTTGCTCTCAGTATCTCCTTACACTTGTTTTGTTTTTATAAACATATTTATTTTTCATATTTTTCAAAAAAATTTGAGTTCCATAATGTAACCAAGATTAGGAGGGAAACTGAAAAGTGAGAATTTTTGCAACTAGTGTCTGTGATAAAGGCCTCATTTCTAAAATATATAGAGAACCGAGTCAAATGTACAAGAATACAAGTCCTTCCCCAATTGATAAATGGTCAAAGGATATGAACAGGCAGTTTTCAGAGGAAGAAATTAAAGCTATCTATAGTCATATGAAAAAATGCTCCAAATCACTATTGATTAGAGAGATACAAATCAAAGCAACTCTGAGGTACCACATCACACCTATCAGATTGGCTAACATGACAAAACAGGAAGATGATAAATGTTGGAGAAGATGTGGGAGAGTTGGAACACTAATTCATTGTTGGAGCTGTGAGCTCATCCAACCATTCTAGAGAGCAATTTGGAACTATTTCCAAGAGTAACAAAAATGTGCATACCCTTTGACCCAGCAATATCGCTTCTAGGACTGTATACCAAAGAAATCATAAAAATGGGCAAGGGTCCCACATGTACAAAAATATTTATAGCAACTCTCTTTGTGGAGATCTGGAGATTGAGAGGATGTCCATCATTTGGGGAATGACTGAACAAGATGTGACATGCGAGTGAAATGGAATACTATTGTGCAATAAGAAATGATAAACAGGAAGACCAGAAAAGCCTAGGACTTACATGAACTGATACTAAGTGAAAGGAACAGAACCAGGAGAACTTTGTACATAGCAACAACCACAGTGAGTGAGGAATTTTTCTGGTAGATTTACCCCTTCATAGTAAGTAAGGACCAAAATAGTTCCCAATGGACTCTTGGGCAAAACACCTTTCATATCTGAAAGAACTATGGAATTGGATGGCAAAATGAAGCAGAGCATTTTCTCTTGTGTTGTGTTTTGGGTTTTTTTATGATTTCTCCCATTCATTTTAATTCTTCTATGCAGCATGACTAAGATTAAAATGTATTTAATAAGAACGTATGTGGAGAACCTATATAAGATTGTATGCTGTCTCAGGGAGGGAGGGGGATAGAGGAGTAGGAGAGGGAAAAAAATCTAAGATATATGGAAGTGATTGTAGAAAACCAAAAACAAATTAATTAATAAAAGAAGAAAAGAAAAAAATAAAGTTTGAGTTCCAAATTCACTCTTCCTCAAACCCCTCCCCCACTCATTGAGAAGGCAAGTAATATGATATAAATTAAAATGTGGCATTACACAAAATATATTTCCATATTATCTATGTTGAAACAAAGGCAAAAAAAAAGTGAAAAAGCTATGCTTCAATTTGCACTCAGAGTTTATCTGTTCTCTCTCTGAAAATGGATAGCATTTTTCATCATGAGTCCTTTAAAACTGTGTTGGATTATTGCATTGATCAGAGTACCTAAATCTTTTAGAATTGATTGACATGGCAACATTGCTGTTACTATGCACAATGATCTCCTGGTTCTTTTCACTTCATTCTGTTTCAGTTTACATAGGTCTTCCCATATTTTTTTTATGAAACCATCTTGCTCATCGTTTCTTAGAACACGATAGTAATCCATCACAATCATATACCACAACTTGTTCAGTCATTCATAGTTAATGGGCATCCCCTCAATTTCCTATTCTTTGCTGCCACAAAAAGAACTGCTATAACTGTTTGTATATATAGGTCTTTTCCCCTTTTCTTTAATCTCTTTGGGATACAAAACTAGAAGTGGTATTGCTGGGTCAAAGGATATGCACAATTTTATAGTCCTTTGGGTATAGTTTCATATTATTCTCCAGAATGGATAGACCAGGTTAAAACTCCATCAATAAAGCATTAGTGTTCCTATTTTTCCATATTTCCTCCAACATTTGTTCTTCTCCTTTTCCATAATATTAACCATAATATATTCTGATTGGCATGAGGTAGTACCTCAGAGTTGTTTTAATTTGCATTTCTCTAGTCAATATGATTTTTTCCCCACATGACCACAGATAACTTTGATTTCTTCTGAAAACTGACTTTATATCCTTTGACCTTTTATCAATTGGGTGAATGGCTGTTATTTTTATAAATTTGGCTTAGTTTCCTATATATTTGATAAATACAGTCTTTATAGGAGAAACTTGGTATAAACAATTCCCCCTCAATTTCCTACTTTTCTTTTAATTTTGTCTGCATTGGTTTTGTTTGTGATTTTAAGAATTTGAATTTTCTGTCATTTAGTGCATATGTGTTTTGTATTGCTATTATTTCATTTCTTATGGTACCTTTAAGGAAAATATGGTTTTTCTCTTTTAAGTAGGTCTAATTTGGCTTTTGTCTGAGATCATGGGTGCTATCCTGTTTTTTGTTTTTTTTTTTTACCTCATCTGAAGACCAACAGGTTTTTGTGCTAGACCCTTATTTTAACTCGCTCTGTGTTTTTTTCTGTTTCAACTGTGTTTCTTCTAACACATACACACACACACACACACAGATACATATTAGTAGATTCTGGTTTCTAATTCATTCTGCTGTCTGCTTCCATTTTATGAGTGAGTTCATCCCATTCACATTCACAGTAATGTTTACTAACTGTATTTTCCTCCATTCTATTTTCTTCTGTTTATACATATGTCTCTCTTTTTACTTTATTCCTCTTCAAAAGTATCTTTTACTTCTAACCAGTGCCTCCCTTAATCTGCCTTCCCTTTTATCACCACCTCCTCTTACACCTTTCCCGCACTACTCCCCTGTTGGGTAAGATAGATTTCTATACCCAACTGAGTATGTATATATTTTCTTTCCACTTTGAATTAATTCTGATGAGTTTGAGCTTCAAGCATTGCCCATCACCTTCTTTATTCTTCTATCCACTGCAAGAGGTCTTCCTTGTGTATCTTTTATATGAGATAATTTTACCCATTTTTCCTTTCTTTTCTCCTTTTCTCCCAGTGCATCCCTTTTTATCACTCATCTATTTTCTAGGGAGGGATCATTCAAAATAAATGACTTGAATCTATGCTCTCTATGTCACTTCCTTCTATTTGTCTTAATAATGATAATGTATTTAGAAATTATTATCTTTCCATATAGAAAAAAATTAACCTTATTAAGTCCCTTAAGATATTTCTCTTTTGTGTTTACCTTTTTATGTTTCTCTTGAGTCATATCCTATTCAAATATCATATTCAACTCTGATCTTCTCATCAGAAATGTTTGAAGTCCTATTTTTTAAATTAAATATCTATCCTCCCCTCCCCCAAAGAATTATATTTAGTTTTGCTGGATGAGCTCTTCTTGGTTGTAACCCTAGATCCTTTACCTTTTGAAATATCATATTCCAAGCCTACTTTTCCTTTAATGTGGAAACTGCTAAATTGCTTGTGATTCTTACTGTGAGTAGATGATTGAATAGTTTGTTTCTGGTTGCTTGCAATATTTTCTCCTTAACCTAGAAGATCTGGAATTTAGCTATATTATTCCTGTGAGTTTTTGTTTTCTGTCTCTGTCAAAAGGTGATAGATGAATTCTTTCAATTTCTATTTTACCTTCTTGTTCTAATATAACAAGTCAATTTTTCTTTATGATTTCTTGAAATGTCATGTCTAGGCTACTTTTATGATCATGGCTTTCAGATGGTCAAATAATTCTTAAATTATCTTTCATTACTCAATTTTCCTGGTCAGTTGTTTTTCTGATGTGATATTTTATTTTTTTATTAATTTTTTTAAAAATTTTGTTTTAAAAGTCATATTGGTTCTTGGGTGGGCATTTAAAGTTCATAATTATATGAGAGATCTACTTTCACAAAACAAGATGCAAATAATCTTGATCATAGGCAAATCACTCAAGGGAGCTATTGCTTCCTTCAATTCTTTGACCCTTTTTAAGACACTGTTGTGTATTTTTTCTTTTTTCCATTATTTTGACTTTGTTTATTGTTGCTTCCTGTCCCATGGAGTCAATAGTTTCCACTTGTCCAGCTCTGATTTTTAAGGAATTATTTTTCTCAGTGAGCTTCTGTATCTCTTATTTCATTGATTCTGCTTCTTAAGTCTTTTTCAGTGAATTTTTGTGCCTTTAACCATTTTGCCAATTCTGTTTTTTTTAAGGTGGTGTTTTCTTCAGTAATTTTGTGCCAGTTTTGTCAAACTATTAATTCTCTTTTCATAATTTTCTTGCAGCACTCCGATTTTTTTTCTCATTTCTTCTATTACTCATCTCTTTCTTTAGCTCTTCCAGAAATTCTTGTTGGATTAATGTCCAATGTGTGTTGTTGTTTTTTCTTTGAGGTTTTATTTGTAGCTATTTTTGCATTGTTGTCTTCTTCCGACTTTGTGTCTTGATCTTCACTGTCACCAAAGTAGCTTTTTATACTCAGATAGCGTGTGTTTGTGTGTGTGTGTGTGTTTGTGTAGTGTTCACTCATTTCCCCAGTCTATTTCTTGGTTTTGAACTTTATGTTACAATTGGATTCTGCTTACAGGGTTCGGGTGGAAGGGTGCTTTCCAAAGCATAAGGTATTTTTGTATTGCTGTTTTCTGAGCTAGTTCTAGGGTCTGCAAATTTTTGGTGTTTCCAAAGTGGTATGATCCAACGAGAGGTGTGGTCATTGCTGTCCTGGTTTGTGCTCTGCTATTTACCCAGGAAGGGCCCTGTTCCCCGGCATCCTCATGTGCTATTGTTTCTCTCTGTGCTGGAATGTCTCTGAACTGAGTCCCTGAAATTGCTGCTGCTTCTGCTGTTGCAGTTGAGACCACCTCCAATTCTCACAACTGGTGTTGTTGCCACCCGTGCTCCCTGCTAGCCCCTAATCCAGTTTCTTATCCCTCCCCTTCCTCCCTTCTTAGTTGTGTGGGGTGTTAGGGGAAAAAAAATATCTCATCCCAACTTTTTTATTTTTACCATGCCATTCTAAATATGATTTTGACATGTTATTTTAAAGTTGTAATGAAGGGAATACTGGGAGAATTCAGATGGGTCACTGCCTCTGCTCTACCATCTTGACTTTGCCTCTCAGAAATTGAAGACTTTCCCAAAGAGCTTTTGTTCATGGTATTTGTGGTATCATCCAATATTTACTGTATCAAAATGAAAAACTTCTTAGTATTATTATGAAATAATTTTGACCTTGCAGATCCTATGTAAGTGCCTTGGGGATGCTCCCAGGTGTCTTGGGGCCACACTGCCAATAATTTGTCTAGGTGAAGCTGGTGTGGCTATCCCTGGTTTATCTTACATATGTGGCAGTAGAAAAATCGCTGGTCTTTGTTGGTCATTATTTCCAGGGATAAAACTGGTCTCCCTAGATGAGCCACAAAGTAGAGATCTAACTAGAGACTTAGTGCTATTTTTGTCATACTATTGTGGTCCTTCGTAAAATTCCTCATGATTGTATGCAGTGCTTTGTAAGCTTATTGTTATATATCACAAGATTGTTATGAGGTATGTCAGAATGATTTTTTCCTATTCAACAGATAAAATGAGAGATGTTAAGTGACTGGTTCAAATTCAAAAACACTGAATTTAGCACTTGAGCTCCACTCAATGGGCTTTATCTGTCTGATCAACAGCGTCTTAGAAAGACCAAAGAGCTGAAGGAAGCCATGACTCCCTCAAGCTACACACCTGTGATCAAGATTACTTGCATCTTGTTTTGTGAAAGCAGACCTTTCATGTTATTAGAAACTTTAAATGCCCACTCAAGAACCAATATAACTATTCAACAAATTGTATGAATAATAATTATCTAGACAATGTGGAAAGTGTGACTTTGAAAAAAAACCCAAAAACCTGTTAATTTGAATGGAACACCTGGCTTTATTTTCTCGAAAATGCTATGGAAACCAGTAAATATTTTTGGCTTACCTTCTTTTTCATTGCATAAAAGATTTGAGTGAACATGGACCTCCAGGTGTTTAGGCCAATCCATCCCTTTGTGATGCCCTAATCTCCTCTACAGATATAGATTGAAATATGAAAGAAATTATGTCTGACATTGACAAACAAACAGCAGGCTCTGATGAGTTCTTGCAAAATTTAACAATAGCCTGTCATGCTTTGTAAGACTCATAAAAAGACCCCATATAGACACCTTCCTCCCTATAAGAACTGTGGGTTAGCATAACAGTTCACAGCAGTGATCAAACAATTCATATTAAGAAAATGATTGCACATTCAAATTTCTGCCTAATATTTCTAAAATAATGTCATTTCTTTTACTCCATATTGTTTTTGAGAACTTGGTAGCTGGAAGCTTGTAATTAATACCTGAGACAGGATTAAAATGATTTTACTTCACTACATGGGTCCACTGGCTTGTAATTCTGCTGAGCTGACTTCCTTTTTTGTACTTGCTGATGAAGCATTTGCTGTATTTTGGAGAAATAATAGTTTCAAAATTTACCCATGTGAGGAGTAACTGCAGAAATCTTAGGTGGGGTTGTTCATCTGTAAATACAAGAGCACAAATATGTAGAGTTTAAGCAAGTTGTTTGACTGCATTCATTTATTAATTCATTCACCATCATTTATTAAGCGGCTACTATATGTATGCTGCTAGATGCTGAAGAAGATCCAAGATATGATTCAAGGATGGCTAAAATACCAACAGATGACAAACTAACACAATAAGACACAACAACATTCAGTCATTTCAAACTCTTTGTGATCCCATTTTGGGGGTTTGTTGGTAACAATACTGGATGCGTTTGCCCTTTCCTTCTTCATCTCCTTTTACACAAGAGGAAACTGAGGCAAACAGGGTTAAGTTATTTGCCCAATGTCACACAACTAGTAAGTGTCTGAGGCA
Organism: Potorous gilbertii; assembly: GCA_028658325.1. Classification (NCBI taxonomy): domain Eukaryota; kingdom Metazoa; phylum Chordata; class Mammalia; order Diprotodontia; family Potoroidae; genus Potorous; species Potorous gilbertii. The sequence goes on along the minus strand of CM053769.1, from coordinate 363,687,310 downwards.
GGGATTTGAACTCATGAAGATGTCTTCCTGATTCCAAGTGCATTACTCTACCCACTGTACCACCTAGGTGCCCCTCAATAAATAATTATAATTAATAACAGCAAGCATTGATACAGTGCTTGAATGTTTGCAAAGCATTTTACAAATATTATCTTATCCTTATAACAATGCTGGCATGAGTTATTATTGTTTTTATTTTACAGATGAGGAAACTGAGCTTGAGAAAAATTAAATGACTTTCCCATGGTCACATAGCTATTAAATGTAGAAGGTTAGATTTGAACTCATATTTTCTCTACTCTAGGTGGAGCTCTCTATCCCTCATACCACCTAGCTGCAGTATAACTTTTAAGGAACAAACTGCTATGAGAGGTATGAGAAGGAAAGTGAGTATTGATCAAGAGATAGGAAAGTTTTCTCTATTCTTTATCATTTGAGTTATAAACGTTGTCAACATGAAAAAATCCACCCCTCAAATATAGAGGTGTTCTGAATGAATTAAAACAAAATTATTTATTAAAAGGAAAAATAGAAAATACATGTTGGGGCCCCAAATCCAAAGTTACAATGGGTCCACAGCCCAGAAGAGGCAGGAGCAATTTGTGCTTAAAAACCACAGAGAGATGGGGTTTTGGTAAAGAATGAACAGTCTTTCCCAGCAATAGTTGGGACACAGAAGCAGGATGTTGTGCAGGAATGGTTAATCACAAAACTGGTTTAAATCAGTGTGAAGTATACAGCTCAGCAAAAGCAGCCAACAAATATCAGCAGTCTTCTGGAAGTGAGGAATACTTTTGGCTCCCTGCAGGCTTCGGATGCACTCTCTTCAGCAGAAAGGCTTACTTTGTGCCCCCTACGTTCGTACAGAAAGGTAACTCATGGAATTGCTTCAGGAGCTATTTCACAAGATAATTTTTTCCACATCCCAATCTCTGTCCACTGAGGGGAATGGAGCATGACACAGGAATGGAGGTCCTGTGGCCATTTAGGTCTTGTATGCAAAGAAAAATAAAGGTTAGCAAATGATGGATAGAAATTTAGGGAAAAAGAGATTCTGAGGGAAGTCATGTCAGGCCAGACAATACTGAGTAAAGGTACTAGAGGTGGGAGAGTTAATCACATTTCTGAGAGTGATGAGGGCAGTGGAGTAGAATACATAAGATGTGAAACATAGTACTCTGAAATAAGACTAGAAAGACTGGAAAACTGAATGGTAGAGTTAGAAGGAACTTTAGAGATCATCAAGTCCAATGTATACTTAAGTAATAATTCTTTTTCCAATATGCCCGAGGAGTTGTGCAACTTCTGTCTGACAGCATCCAGCAAGGAAGGACCCATTTCTTTCCAAGGTATCTCATACCACTTTGGTTAGCTCTAATAGAAAACTTTATTCCTGACTTCAATCCTAAATTTGACTGCTTGAAAATCCTTCCTAATTCTTCTCTCTGGGGTTAAACAGTTCAAAGAATCTACTCCATTTCACAGAGGCCCCAGCTGGTCCAGTTGGGTTGTGGCTGGTCTGTGGGTCAGATTCTCTTCCAGGATTATGTCCATTCTAGACTCAGGCTGACCTAGAAAAAAAATAAAACTCCAAGTCTAATATACTAGCCATAGTCCAATGTGGTAGGCTTTATACAGATTATCCTCATTTTAAAAATGAGGGAAATGATGGCCAGAAAGGTTGCTGTCAGCACGGTCATAGTGATATGGCTACAATATGTTCTCCTCTAGGCAAAATATCAGTTAGGATGATATGGTGTATATAGCAGTGTTCAGCTTTAAGAAATCCCAGGCTTAGGAATCCAAATTTATTAAAGATGATGAAGATGATGATTTTTAAAGGAACTGTTAGTGGTAGTTCTTAAAAATACAAAAGATTGATATTTTGGGGAGGTAAATGAAATTTGCATGGGGCCATATAAGATAGCAATAATTTCCTGAAGTGAAATATACCTGCATTCTTGCTCCAATACCCTGATAAGGTCTGAAGGTGCTAATGGAACTTCTAAATGGGAGACTTAGCTTACTAACCCAAACTTCCTGCCTTACTTATCATCAAATATTATACACACACATGGTTTTGCACAGTAGGTAATGAACTTTTCATTGGTTATCTTAAGAAAGGGGCCAAAATTCAATTGAGTTTTATTAATTTATATTTTACAAACATTTGTCAAGGGCCTACTATGTGCAAAACACTATATTCATTAGTGTGCATCGTGATGTAGGGAAACAAAGAGAAAATGAAAGCAATCACTATCGTCAATTATGATATTTATAATAGTAATAGCTAACACTTACTATGTGCCAGACATTGTACTGAGTGCTTTATAGTTATCTCATTTGATGCTCACAGCAACCCTGGGAGGCAAGTGTTGGTATTACCCTTGTTTTGCAGATGAGGAAACTGAGGAAGACAAATTGACCCCCCCCCAGGGTACCATAGCTAGTAAATGTCTCAGGTCAGACCTCAATTCAGGACCTCCTAGCTGTAGCCCTAGTGCTCTCTCCACTGCACAACCCAGATGCAGAAGGAACTTATGCGTGACTGAGGATATCTGACAAGTTCACAGATAATTAAATACAAAGCAGTTTGAAGCAGGATTAAACACTTTTCAATGATGTGCTAGGGATGTTCTGTTGATAGTCACCCTGTGAGGATGAGAAACCTAGAAAATCAACTAAAATAACGAGTCAGAACAATTAACAACTTTCTTTAGTCGAGTTGCAGGATAAAAAATGAAGTCATACAAAAAAATCAGTATTTCTAAATATTACCAACAAAACCCAAAAGGAAGAGATAGAAAGAGAAATTCCTTTAAAACAACTGCAGACAGTATAAAATATTTGGGAGTTTATCTGCCAAGATAGACATAGGAACTATATGAACATGATAACAAAATACTTTTCATATAAAGACAGATGTAAAAATTGGAGAAATATTAATTGCTCATGTTTTGGCTAGATCAATATAATAAAAATTACATTACTACATAAATTAATTTACTTATTCAGTGCCATATCAATCAAACTCCTAAAGAATTGTGTTGTAGAGCTATAAAAATTGGTAGTTAAATTCAGCTAGAAGAATGAAAGGTCAAAAATATCAAGGGAATCAATGACATTGATAGGTATCAATTATAAAAAATTGAAGGAATGGAGTTCTCAATAACAGATCTCAACCTCTACTACAAATAATCAAAAACAGTCTGATATTGGATAAGGAATTTAACATCTGGCAACAAGCCAAGATTCCATACCCATGATTGATCAGTAGAAGAGATTAGGTAGAGAATACGAAAAGTAAGCAACCATAATAACCTCCTGTTTGATACACCCCAAAATTCAAGCAATCAGTGAAAGAACTCACTACTTGACAAAAAAGATTAGTAGAAAACTGGAAAGGAGCCTGGCAGAAACTATCTCCAGATCAACATGTAGCACAGTATACAAAGATGAGCTCAAAATGGCTACATGATTTACACACAAAGGGTAATAGTTATAAGCAGATTAGGGTAGCATCTCAAAAAAAGTACCTTTCATATTTATGGATAAGGGAAGAATTCATGGCCAAACAAAAGAGAGAGAGAAGATCATGTGATGTAAAATGGAAAATTTTGATTATGTGAAATTAAAAAGATTTTGCATAAATAAAATCAATGGGCCAAAATTAGAAGGAAAACAAGAAACTGGGAAAAATTGCATAATAAATTTCTCTGATAAAGGTCTCATTTCTCAAATACACAGGCTGCAGAGCCAAATTTAAAATAACAGCTGTTCCTAAACTAATAAATGGTCAAAGTATATGAAAGGCAGCTTTCAGAAAAAGTCAAAGCTATCATAGTCTTATGAAAAAAATGCCTAAACCACTAATAATTAGAGAAATGCAAATTAAAATAAACATAAAGTGCCACCTCATAACTACCATATTGTCTAGGATGACAGAAAAGGAAAATGACAAAAGATGGAAGGGATATGGAAATATGGGGACACTGATGTCTTGTTGAAGAAGTTGTGAACCCATCCAGTCATTCCAGAGAACAATTTGGAACTACGTCCAAAGGGCTATAAAACTGGGTATACTCCTTGACCCAGAAATACCGCTATTACATCTCCAACGAGATTAAAAATTTTTACAAAAGAGAAATTAATCGTATTTACAAAAAATATTATAGCAGCTTTTTTAGTGGTGGTAAACAAATGGAAACTAAAGGGATATTCATCAATTGGGGAATGGCTGAATAAGTTGTGGTTTATGATTGTGATAGAATACTAATGTACTTAGGGTAGAGCTGCTGAGGGGTGCGGTGGATAAAACACCAACTCTAGAGTCAGAAAGACCTGAGTTAAAATCTAGACTCAGATGATTACTAGCTGTGCAACCTTGGGAAAGGCGTTTAACTCTGCAAAAAGACATAGAACTTGGAGAATGAAAACGAGATCTCAAGGGATAGTAATTGTTTCTCTTTTACCCAGGAATCAGGAGGGTCTTCCCCTCCCAGTTTGATCATTTTGTTTTTTGATTAAAGGGGCCATCCCTTGAGTAACTTAAAGAAGCCTATTCATTGAAGGGGTGTATCTCACTCAAAGTAAGATTGTGATAAGATCTAACCCTGAAAGGACCAGGGTCTCATATTGCTTCCTGGACCATTTCCAGTCTTCCTGATGAATATCATTCCACTGGACCCAGATGGCTCAGGAAAAGAAAGTGAGGCTGGTGACCTTGCACAGTCCTCCCTCACTCAAATCAAAGTCAACTGCAAGACATCATCTTGATGTCATGGTGCTCTTTGAGAAAAAAGGATAAAACATGACAACCATCTGCTGGAGACCAAAGAGAGCTGTGGGGATGAACTTTCATGAAGCATGAACAACAAAGAATATCAAAAGGGGCCTGCAATGGCACAACTCAAAGCAAGAGCTATAGGAAAAGGGAATAATACTACACAGATGGTCAGAGAAGGAAAGAACCACTGATGGGGAAAAAATGCCTGTGGGGACCCCTTCTGGAAGCTATGTGAAATGTTATAAGTGATTGAGACTGCTCTGGGAAGAGATGCTCACCAGGGACACTCACTATTTTCTTTAGACTTTCCTAAGAATTCTTATTTCTCTGAAAGGCAGCTGCATGTTATCTCAAAAGCTTGTTTCAGAATTAGGAAGAATAGGACTCAAATCCTATCTCTGTTATACATTGGCTGTGTGGCCCTGGCCAAACAACTTAACTGCTCTCTGTCTCCAAGGTTATAAACTGCAGAGTAGATTCTATCTGTATTTGCAGAAGGAGTTTCCTCTCTTAGAAGTTCTCTATGCTTGGCAGTTAGGTGACACAGTGGATAGAGCATTGGATTTGGGGTCAGGGAAACTTCTTTTCCTGAGTTCAAATCTGACCTCAGAGATATACTAGCTGCGTGACCTTGGGACTCAGTTTGACTCAATTTCCTCATTGAGGAAATGGCAAGCCACCACACTGTCTTTGCCAATACAACCCCAAACAGGCCAAAAAAGAGACAGCCATGACTGAAAAATGACAATGTAAATGATATCACAGTTTCAGTTTAAAAATAAATCTAAATAAACTAGTTCACACTTGGAGACTGTGCTTATAATGTGCTTATGTGGTTATATACTTACACTGTGGAGCTGTTCAGTACCATTGCAGGGCATCAGATGCTAAAATGCCATTATAATCAGGGGCATAACAAGTCAGTGAAGTAAGAACTCCACCAAAGTGTAGCCATACCCCTCAGATAAGGAGAGAGCCTCTGACAGGAGGATAATAGATCCTCTTGGCAGATTGAAGCAGGGCTTATTTAAGAATGACATCTGTACCAAAGGCTACTAAGGGCAACTACAGATATTTTAGGTCTTTAAGGATTTATAGTTATTTTGGGGATGCTCCTAATCCTTAGAGATTGGCATTAACTCCCCCGAAAACATCCTTCAGTGATATAATCAGAGACAGAATTCTGGACTGGTTCTGCCCTAGGATCTCATGTGTCACATTGTTTTGTTCAGTTTATATACACTGACTTATTTATTGAAATGGTGATATGTTCATGATAAACTTGTTCCCAATTTCCAGAAGGACTACTCTTCCCCTTTGCTTGAGTTCACACTGGCACTTCTCCTGTCATTCGTAGTCCTTTCCTAACATTGGCCTCCCTGGAAAGCAGAGGTCATTAATTCCACTTTTACAGTTTGGAAAGCTACAACAGAGAGGTTAAGTAGTTTGTCTAGTATTTCAGACAAAATTACTATCACAGAAAAGCTGGGAATTTAAATTTTCCTGCCTTCTGGCTCTACTAAAACCTACATCTCAGGCTAAGGCAAAGGGCTTTTCCTATCTTTTTGGCTTTCTTTATGAACTAGAAAGATCATTCCAAGAATATATATTCCAATAATCAAGAATATTATTGTTAATAATAAGTCATATTGATGACAAGGAAAAACAACAGTAATAAGCAATCACAAGAAGAACATTTATAACATATTGTTTTTCTATGAACCAGGCATTGGGGATACAAAGTCAACCTTGAAAAAGTTCCTAACTTTATGGTCAATACATTTTATTGGAGGAAAGAACGTGTACATCTATAAATATATGCAAAACACAAGATAATTTTTTTTTTAGAGAGAGAAATTAATAATTACTCCTAAAGGATCCAGCTACGCTTAATGTGGAAGGTGGCGCCAAGACTTGGTTATGAAGAAAACTAGGGATTTCAAGAGGCTTTGAAGTAAGGAGGGAGCACATTCTAGGCATCCTAGCCAAGAAGAAACCATGGAGACTGGAGATGGAATGCCATACATCAGGAATAGTAACAAAATCATCTTTCCTGGACCATAGAATGCACAAAGGCAATAAAAGAATGAGGTAGAATAGATAAGTTGGAGGTAGGTGTTGAAAGACTAAAAATGGTAGGAAAGTTTGAAGATTGGTCTAATGGTAATAGGGAGCCTTTGAAGTTTATTGAGTAATTATATTGTCAGATCTGTTGTTAAGATAATGAAAAACTCATATATATATATATATAATATGTGTGTGTGTGTGTCTATCTATATATCTATGACTAGGAAGATTTCAAAAATACTTTATATACATTATTTCATTTGGAAAAGGTGTTATTATTATGAAAAATGTTAAGTGATTTGTCCCAAGACACAAAGTTACTTAATGTCTGAGGTGGAATTTAAACCTGAGTTTTCCTCAATTTCATGTGTTATTTTCAAGCCCATATACAGGGAAGCCCTCTGTATGTGGATTACAGATGTCATTGATGAGGAAACTGAAACCTAGGTAAGTTAAATAACTTATTCAAGGTCACACAGGTAGTAAACGCCACAGTTAGTATTCAAAACTGTCTTCAGATTGCAAATCCAACACAAAGACAGGTAAAGGTGAAATGAGTCACTAGTATGGCCAGAACACAGAGTACATAGGGGGAACTGTATACCATAGGACTAGAAAGCAAGGTGGAAGACTCCTGAAGTGTCCATTAATACTACAGATATACCTCATGGACCTTGCTGTGATCTATTTCTCCTTTCCTTCTATACCTTTCAACAGAATGGAAGGAGGAATTGAAGATAGAAAGGATGATAGAAATAATTTCTGAACTCTTACTCAAACCCAAATATCAATTCCGCTTGGATCTGCAAATTGAACTACAATTAATTTTTTTCCCTCCTCTCTCCCTGCAAGCACCACCACAGAGAACCAGTTCAAACTGGAATGAAGCAAATTTATTTTTAACATAATTGATCTGAAATGAAATCAGCACATTAAAATAGTTCATAACCCACAAAGTAAACTTATTTCCTTTCATTTGAGATTCTGTTTCAAGGGGGTGGGGTGGGGGGGAAGGCAGCAAAGAGAAATACCTCCCATGCGTGTTTTCAGAGGATGTGTTCTCATGCCCTGTGGAGCCGAAAGGAGGTATCTGACTTGAATATTAGCTTTGGAGTCTTGCTAAGTTTAGCTTTTGAAGTAAAGGAAGTATGAAAGATTATGAAAACCCGATTGATAGTATCTAAGCCTCTTTTTGCAAATGTACAATAGCTTTAGCTTGTCTTTATTAGTTTTTCAAAAGCCTTTTCTTTTTGTTCTTTTACTCTTTAGAGAACAATTAGTTTTTTTTATTAAAACTCTTAACTCGCATCCTTGTTATGTGACATCTGCCATTTAAGTGACAAGAGAAAACAAAATCAACAAGAGACATTAACTCATCTGCTGCAGGCAGTTGAGATGGGAGGAGGCTAGAGAGAGTCAAGCCTTATTAGTCAGTCATTATGAAGAAACCCATTGCCCTTTGGCTATTCCAATGCAAAAGGATTAGGGTGAGATTCTTGGAGCTTTCTGGAGAGTAGGAAATGGGAAAAGAACTCAAACAGAATAATTTGAGAGGATCACATAAAAAACATTGTATTAGAGGTTACCATTACCATTTTGTTTGTTTCAGTTTGGTTTGACCACAGAATCACAGAAACTCAGGGTTGGATGGAAACTTGGTTGGCATCTATGCGAATCTGGTCGACCACATCTCTAACAAGTGGTCATTCAGTCTATGGTAGCCTCCACTGAAAGGACTCCAGGTCCACTGTCTCCTGAATCAGTCTATTTCATATTGTGATTTCACAAAAAGGCTTTTCTCATGTAAGGGAGGAAGTACTTTTGTCTATATTTGAACCCCTCCTCCCCCAGCTCAGTTGATGTCATGACAGATAATGGCATGTGGTTTAGTGTGGTAGCAAAGGGCTAATGATCCTTGAACAAATTGTAAGTCTTTCTCTAGTGGAATTAGACGTCTTAGAAAATGTCTATGCTAAGAGTTAATTGTGTGTAATTGATTATTTTAGGTTGTTAGGTGGCACTGGACCTGAAATCAAGAAGAACTGAGTTTAAATCTGGTCTTTACTAGCTATGTGTGACCTTGGGTAAGCCATTTAAACTGCTTATCTCAGTTTCTTCATTTAGAAAATGAGGATATCCCAGGTGAGTATCACATAAAATAATATGTATGAAGTAGTTAGCATAGTGCCGGCACATAATAAACACTATAGAAATGTTAGTTGTTGTTGTGGTTTTTATGGCTGTACACAGTGATGGGGGCCTGTGAGCTATAGTTCTAGGGGTCTAGGCTCATCAGCTACTCTAAAACTTACAAGAGCGGAAGTTGCCTACTGTTTGCCAACTTGCCAGTGTGAGTGCTCATTTTAAGGGCATAAGCCAGAGAGGTTGTGCATTTCTATCAAACACAGTATGCCTCTTTCCAGCTTCCACTCATTGTTCCCAGGTTTGCCTCAGGCAACAAGGAGCACATATCTCCATTCCCTTTTCCACTTGACAATCCTTCAAATATCTGCAGACAGAAATTGTGTTTCCCTTAAATCTTCCCTTTTCCATGCTAAATATCTCCTTCAACTGATCCTCATGTAACCTTAGTATTAAGGCCCGAGCATTTATGTAAGATTCTCTTCATTGGGAGAGAGAATGATGACTTGAGGCTGCGTGCCTGTGGGAGGGATAGAGTTGGGAGGGGAGAGAAAGACAATCTTTCTGCTTTGAGAAAGGATATATTGGTCTAGGCTCAGGGGAGAGAAAATAATTTGCAAGGCTGACATGTAGGAGAAAACTGATGCCTCAACATTTTTTACTTTTGTTCCTAGAGTCTTTGGGCAATTTTCCCCTGGGAGAGATCAGGGATTCTCTCTTGGTTGAAGTGAGAGAGCTCACTCACAATAGGTGAGCTCACTCGTGCTATATATTGTCTAGGCATAACTTGTTTGATTTCTCTTTGCCATCTGCTTGGATAAATGGGTTTACTCACTATTTACTATTTGTAATAGTCTTTTGTAACTAGAATTTGATAGGAAGGGTTTAAGCCTTCAGATATAGGTAGCACCCCTTCCTCTTTAAGGATGGCAACCAGGAAAGGAGCTTAAACCAACAAATGAAATGAAATAAAGTAAAAATCCCTAAAATAGCAATATTTGAAGGGGGAAGCAGTGATATACATATACATATATCACTTCTCAGAGGAGACTTGAGTGGGATCACTCTCAGTCTCATGGCCTCTTCACCTACCTACCTCCAGCGAAGAATCAAAGTTTCCCTTATAAAGCAATGGACAAGATTGCTAAGACATCTACGAAAGCGTCCCACAAGATGCATTTAAATAAACCCAGATGGATGTACATATAACCTATATAGGCAGCACATATAACCTCTGTTTATATGACAATCTCTAGCTCACTCATCATGGTTACCTTGCTATGGACATGCTGGCTTGCCAGTATTTTGTTCCTAAAATGAAATGCGCAGAACAGAACACACTCCTCCAGCTGACCAGAAGGACTGTTCTCTACCTGGTTTTGGATACTAATGAATGTGATCCAATATCACACTGACCTTTTTGATAGCTTAGTCACATGGTTGACTGATATTTAGTTTGCAGTCAACTAAACCTCTCCCCCTTCCCACATGCTCCCTTCATCTTTTTTTCCAATTATTCTGATCCTATATTTGAGGATGCTTGCTAGATAGAGCACTGAGCCTGGAGTTAGGAATACCAATGTTCAAATCTGGCCACTGTCTGCCTCAATTTCCTCAACTGTAAAATAAGGATAATGATGATACCGCCTTCCAGTGTTGCTGTGGGGATCAAGTAAAATATCTGTAAAGTGCTAAGCGTGGTGCCCAGCACATAGCAGGTCCTTGATAAATACATTTTCACTTCCTTTACTCCTTCTTTCCTTTCTCCCCTCCTTCCTTCCTTTCCTCCCTTTTTTCCTACATCCCTCCTTCTTTTCTTTTCCTTCTTCCTTCCCTTCACTCCCTTCCTCTCTCCTCCCTTCTCCTTTCCTTCTTCTCTCCCTCCTCCCTTTCCCTGGATCCCTTCTTTACTTCTCTCCTTCCTTATGCTTTTTCCTTTCTCCCCACCTTCCCACCAAAATGCTAATGTTAAGTTCAGTAAATCAGAGAAATTGTACAGGGCTTCTTGAGAAGCTGATTAGTTCTCCAAGAGAATGATAAGAATAAATTTTCTTCCCTTTTTCCTTTTGTTTCCTTTTGAATATGAAGGCAAGATTGGTCATTACAATAACACAGACATTATTTAAAGAATCCTCTATACACCAAAGAAAGTGCAATAGATGTAGTTCAGTTTCATCTCTTGAATAATTTTCCTTTTTCTAAGAGGTGAGGCCAACAGTATAATGTAGTAAAGAGAGTGTTAGATTTGACATTAGAAACACCTGTGTTCAGATTCCTCCTCTAAAAGTTCTAACGCTGTGACATTAATTCCTCTGAGCCTTTGTTTCTTCATATATATAAAATAGGAATATATATATATATATATATATATATATATAGGAATATATATAAAATAGGAATAGATATTAACATATATAATATATATATATGTTACATAATATATATAAATATAAATATATATAAAATAGGAATAGATATTAACATATATATATATATATATGTTAATATCTATACAAATTACTACTTTTAAAATGTTGTTTTGTAACAGTATTATCATCTATCAGTTTCAACCTTGTCTAGAGTCAGGCAACTGGACTTCTTGCCTTTACAATTCTTAAGGGCATTGAACAACTTCACTGGAAATATACATAAGCATTTCTGATAGGATTTGTTTTTAGTTCAGAATGAACTGGAGTTTTAATTTTAACCTAAAGGATTTGGCTCATATCATTGCAGCATAAATAGCTCAGGGGTTCCAATGTAAAGTTCATTCATCACCATGGGAAAATGTGCCCTCCTATTGAGGAAGGCCAGGAGGGAGATCGGAGAAGCACATGTGGGCTGAAGAGATAAGGAGAAAGGCATTGCAGATTACTATTCAGTCCCCTGGTACAATTCAAGCTCCCTGTAGTTCCTTTGTGACCCAGAAGAAGACTTGAACTTGAGTGTTGGGAGAATAGAGGGCAATAGATCATTGTCAATCTTCCAAGAGTAGCCTGTCAAGAGAAACCTTGACACTGAATGTCAAGTTGCATTTTGTGAAGGATTTCCCACTATTTCTCTTGCAAATGCCTTTTGAGTTTCCTTCATGGTACTAAGTACTTCTGATTTCTGCCACTGTGACTAACTGGACTCAAGGAAAGTGATATGTGGTCTTATAAGCCCATAAAAGTCACCACTGAGAATACAGACTATGGTATTGGGAAGGAATGGAGCTTTCCTCCATGGGGAGGGATTCTCTTCTCTTGTGCTCACTATGCCCTCCTCCCACTTTTAAGTATATAATTCATGGACTTTGTCTAGTTCAGATGAGCTACATGAGATGCATTGTCAGCCAGAATACGTTTATATAGATGAATGGAAAAGTTTTATCACAGTGTTTAATGTCTTTGAGTTCTACCTTTCTGTAAGCACACAAAGAGTGCATTTTAGATCCTGCATGTCCTTTGATTTGTTCTAAAGGTATCCTCTAAAAGACATGAAGGGCCAGGGTTCCTAATCCATGACTTTGCGATGGCAGGGAGTATATTGGAAAACGTGTTATCTGCCATTTGGAGTCAAAGTCTAACCATTACCATTAGTTGATATTTTTTGCTAAGTATACTTTTATGTACAGTAATATGCCAGGTGAGCTCATGTCACATCTTCAACCAAAACACATATTTTATATCACCAGAAAAACTGGTGCTCACAATTTCCAATAATATGTTTTTTTTAAAACCAAAACAACTTTGGCAAACTCAATTTAGAAAAAGTCATAGAATGTTGGAACTGGAAGGGAACTCAATTTAATGGCATAAGTATTTATTAAGCACCTACTATATACTCATGTACTGTGTTGGTACTGGGAATATAAAGGCAAAAAGGTAAATAATCCATCCTATCAAGGAGATTTCATTCTACTGGAGTGGGCCAATGTGTGCATAAGAAATTAAATATGAATATATACATCCAGAAGGAGGACATGTGCATACTAAATATGCCTTATTTTTGTTTGTTTGGGTTTTGTTGGTAGTGGTTTCTGAGGGAATCATGGAAGGAAAGGCTAAAGAAAAATCGGGGTGTGATCATTGGAAGGGAAATCTAAAATTCAGTCTAACAGAGTAGAATGGTTATAGTATAGCTGGAACTCTATATAATTTTCAGAGTGGGAGGTTCTCAGAATTGACTCAACTCAGCCCTATGGGAAGGAGTTCCTTTTCTCTGAATTTACTCCTACCACTGAGGAACCTGTAGCATGTTACAACTCCAGGAGGATGAAGGAGGGGTTGGAGAAAGAAAGGTCTCTTACTGCTGCTGTTTTTGGTGCAGTAGAAAGACCATGGAATTTATAGTCAAAGGACATAGGTTTGAATCTTGACTGTTATTTATTGTCTATGTGACTATGAGCACACACGTTCCTTAAAACTCCCCCAAGCTTAGTTTCCTCATCTGTAAGATTAGGGGCTTGGACTGGGTGTTCTCTAAGTCATTCAGTCAGTTAAAAACATTTATTAAGAGCTTTCTACCTCCAAAGCACCCTGCCAAAGACTAGAGATATTAAAAAAAGGCAAAAGATTGTTCCTGTCCTCAAGGAGTTCACAATCTAAAAGAAGAGACAACAAACGAAATGTTTACAAACAAGGTATGCATGTGGTGTGTGTTCATTCTTTGGTGTCAAAGACATACCATTAGAGAAATGATGACATGACTTGCACTTGACTTTATTTTGAGTGAAGTAGGGCTGTGCAGGTCACCAGCCTCACTTCTCCAGGGCCATTTGAATCCAGTGACCAGATATTCATCAGGATGACTGGAGATGGCCCAGGATGAGGCAATTGGGGTTAAGTGATTTGCCCAAGGTCACACAGCTAGTGAATGTCGAGTGTCTGAAGTGAGATTTGAACTCAGGTCCTCCTGACTCCTGCACTGGTGCTCTATCCACTGCACCATCTAGCTGCCCCTATAAACAAGGTATTTATAAAATAAATATAAAATCATTAAGAGAGGAAAGTCAATAGAACTAAAAGGGATTGAGAAGGCTTCCTGTAAAAGATGGGATTTTAGTTGGAAGTTAAAGGAAGGCAGGGAAGGTTGTAGGAGGAGATAAGAAGGGAAAACATTTCCTGCATGGGGTCCCACAGCTGTGAAATGGAGTGTCCTCTTCATGGAACAGTAAGAAGACTAGAGTCACTGGACTGAAGTGGAGAGTGAGCTATAAGAAGATGGAAATGGCAAACTACTGAGGGCAGAACCAAAATGGCAGGGTAGAAGAAGTACTATATTGAACTCTCCTAACATTTCCGTCTAAACAGCTTTGAAATAATTCCTCAAAATGAATTCTGGAGTAAATGGTTTGCCCCAGGTCATTGGTGGGAAATGTGTTGTCAGAAAGTGTTGATAATTTTAAACTCAAAGTAGTGATGTTCCTCTATCCCTAGGGTTGTCTTTGTCTTTATCCCATGATCTGATTTCAGGAATATTGTTTGGTACAAAACAGTTGGGGCCAGAAGTGCATTTACTGTTCTCAACAGCTAAACACTCTTTAAAGGCATACTAGTAACCAGAATTTTCATTTTGAAATGTCTACACAAAACTGATCAATTTTCTCTCAATCATATTACAAGTGATATGCATTTTTCTCTGATGTCTTTAACTTCCAGAGTGGTTTTTGGTTTTAATATAATTTTTAAGAATGGGTAAGCTGTATAAATTTTATACATATTACTATTGCAAACATATTCTTATTCTTATCATTTTTCCACAATTTTTAAGGGCCACGTCAATGGTATAGTATAGAGGCTGCCTTAAAATGACTCAGTGGGGAACTCAGGCCATTGGATAGTCAGAGTAGTTGGAATTTTGAGTTTCTAGAAAATAAGATTAATTTTTCATTAGCGTGACATGTTTGTCGAGCGACCTCACGTTAGTTGTGTGAAGACTGAATTCCAGGTACTTTGCTCATTCAGTACTAATGCAATTTACATGTTTTCTTTCATGTGAAATACTCAAATATATTTGTAATCTGTATTTGGACACCTTTTGAAAATTTTGTCTTTAAATGAAATGTTTATAATAAAAAATTGGATTCTGGAGTGGCAGAGTCAGCAAAAGTTCAGAGGGTGACATTTTTCCAGCTCAATGCAACTTAAGAGGTTGTAATGAGAGCTCTGTGACACTGGGGAGGAGGCTGACCCAGAACTCATGCAGTGGCAACACTATCTGTGGGCCTTGGAGGTTGTGGCAGTTGCAGCAGCAGTGACTTTGGGAGTTCTCAAGACTCAGATGGTGACAGAATTGGGCAACTGGTCAGAAAGAGAGTACAAAGGACCTAGCAGTGCGTGCAGGACTGGGTGCTGTCTGGCAGCTTCATTGCCTGTTACTAATTCTGGGTCACAACTTCAGGGTGGAAAAATGTACTCTGTCAAAAGAAAGCAGGAGACCTGAGAAGCAGTATTACTTGTGACTGAATGGGATGAGGTAGGGACTAGGGTCCAGACCAGGACTGCAGTGCTTACACCTATCCCAGGATCGTACTACCTTGAAAGCACCCCAAAATTCCAAACTCCAAGACTGGGTTCTGAAAACAGCAGCTTGAAAAAATCTGAAGCTTGAGACAGTGCCAGTGTGAAATAGCTCACTGGGAAAACAAGTGACCTGGAAAATAGATTGAGGAGAAGCAGTTTCAGAATTATTAACTGCCTGAAACCCATGGTCAAAGAAAGAACCTGGATATCATATTTCAAGAAATTATAAAGGAAATATGCCCTGATATATTAGAACAAGAAGGTAAAATATAAATTTAAAGAATCTAAAAATTACTGCCTGAAACTAATGCCAAAACAAAACTTCCTGGAATATTATAGCCAAATTCCAGAGCTCCCAGGTCAAAGAGAGAATATTGCATGTAGCCAGAATGAAATCATTTAAATATCATGGAGCCACACTCAGGATTATACAAGTTTTAGTAAATATTACCTTAAAGAAGCAAATGGTTTGGGATTTAATATTCTGGAAGGCAAAAGAACAAAATTTACAACCAAGAATAACCCACCCAGAAAAACTGAGTGTAGTCCTTTAGGGGAAAAAATAGATAATTAATTAGAGGACTTTTAATTATTCCTAATGGAAATACCAGAGCTGAATAGATTTGACTTTTAAATATAAGACTCAAGAGAAGCGTAAAAGGTAAACATGAAAGAGAAATCATAAGGGAATGAATAAAGGTATTTATATTCCTATATGGGAAAATAATATATAAAACTCCTAAGAACATCATTATTGGGGAAATTAGAAGGACTCTGTATAGACAGAGGGCACTGTAGTAAATTGATTATGTTGAAGTGATCTCACAAAAGAAATGGACATGTGAGAAAGAGGGATGCACTGAGAGAAAGGAGAAGGGAGAATAAGAGTGGGGGAAATGATCTCTTATTAAAGAGGCACTCAAGGAATAGCTTCTATAATGCAGGAGAAATGGGGTGGGGTAGAGAGCAACATTTGATCCTCCTTCTCATTGGAAGTAGCTCAAAGAAAGATATACACACACTCAGTTGGGTAGAGAAATCTATCCTAGCCAAGGGGGACGTTTGAAAGCAAGGGGATAAGAGAGGTGGGGAGGTGAAAGGAAAGGCAGATTTAGGGAAGCAGTTATTAAAAAAACCAAACAAGCAGATTTTTAAGGAGCAACAGATTAAAAAAAAAGAGAAAAAGAATAAGAAAATAGGATAGAGGGAAATGCATTGTTAGTACTCATAACTGTGAAAGTGAATGAGATGAACTTAACCAGAAAACAGAAGCTGATAGCAGGATGTATTAAAAACTAGAATCCAATAATATGTTGTTTATAAGAACCATACTTGAAATACACACACACACACACACACACACACACACACACACACACACACACACACACACACACAGTTAAAATAAGGGACTATTGCAAAAACTGTTATGCTTCAGTTGAAGACAAAGCATAAGCCAAAATAAATCTAATTAAACATGATGAGCAGGGAAACTACATCTTGCTGAAAAGTACACATAGACAATGAAGTAATATCAACATAAATATATATGCACCAAATGGTATAGCACTCAAACTTTTAAAGGAAAGGTTACATGAATTACAGGAGGAAATAAGAAAATTATACAACTGGGGAACCTCAACTTTCCCCTCTCAACCCCCCAGAACTCTGTAAGAAGTTAGAGAGATGAATAGAATTTTGGAAAAGTTAAATATGGTAGATCTATGAAAAAAAATGAATGAGCTGGGAAAGGAGTATGGATTTTTCTTAGCACTACACAGATTCTTCACAAAATTGACCATCTTTAAAGTATAAAAATCTCATAAATTCAGAAAAGCAGAAATATCAGATACACCCTTTTCAAACCACAATGAAAAAAAACAACTTTCAATAGAGGGTTGTGGAAGAATAGATTAAAAATTAATTAGAAATTAAGTAATACAATCCTAAAAAATGAGTGGCTAAAAGAGGAAATCTTAGAAAAAAAATCAATAATTTCATTCAAGAGAATGACAACAATAAGATAAAATATCAAAATGTGTGGGATGCAACCAAAGCAATACTAAGGGCAAAATTTGTGTTTCTAAACACGCGCATTAACAAAAAAAAAATAGAAAGAGAAGATAGATGAATTAGCCATGTAACTAAAAACAATAGAAAAGGAACAAATTAAAAATCCCCAAGTAGACATTAAGATGGAAATCCAAAATATTAAAGGAGAGAATAATAAAATTGAAAAAAGAATGAATAAATAAAATTAGCACCTGAAAAAACAATAATAAAGATAAATCATTGACTAATATGATTTTTAAAAAAGAAATTCAAATGACCATATTAAAAATTAAACGGGTGAATGTACCAGTGCTTATTAGGAGATATTTTGCTCAATTACATGCCAGTAAAAGTGACAGTGTAAGTGAAATGGATGAATATTTATTAAAATATAAATTAACTCATTTAATAGAACAGAAAATAAAATATTTAAATAACCCTTTATGAGAAAAATAAATTGAAGAAGTCATAAATGATTTCCCAATTAAAAAATCTCAGGAACAGATGGATTTTTCCCCCACTTGCTACAATTTTATTTTTTCTAATTATGTGCAAAGATAGTTTGCAACATTCACTTTTAAATGATTTTGAGTTCCAATTTTTTTGCTCTCTTCCTGCCCTCCCACTGATAGATATGAGACATGTAAAATCATATTAAACCTATTTCCACATTAGTCATGTTGTGAAAGAAGAACAAGAAGAAAAGGGGAAAACACAAGAAAGAAAAAGAAAACAACAACAAAAAAGAGAAATATAGTATGCTTTGATTGGTCTTCAGATTCCATAGTTCTCTGTCTGGATGCAGTTAGCATTTTCCATCAGGAGTCTTTTGGAATTGTCTTCAATCATTGCATTGCTGAGAAGAACTAAGTTTAACAAAGTTGGTCATTGCAGAATATTGCTGTTACTGTGTATGATGTTCTCCTCATTCTGGTCACTTCACTCAGCATCCATTCATGTATGTCTTTTCCAAAGTTTTACTGAAATCTGCCTGCTCATCATTTCTTATAAAAAAAATAGTATTCCATTACATTCATATACTATAACTTGTTCAGCCATTGCCCAATTGACGGGCATTCCTCCAATTTCTAATTCCTGGCCACCAAAAAAAAAAAACTGCTATAAATATTTTTGTACATGTGGGTCCTTTTCTCATTTTTTCAATATCTTTGAGATAAAGAAATGGAAGTGATATTCCTGGATCAAAGGGTATAAAAGTTTTATAACGCTTTGGGTATAATTCCAAATTGTTCTCTAGTATGGTTGGATTGGTTCACAACTCTATCAGCAATACATTAGTGTTCCAGTTTCCCCACATTTTATCCAAACATTTATAATTTTCCTTTGTTGTCATATTAGTCAGTGTGATAGGAGAGATGTGGAACTTCAAGGTTGTTTTGATTTGCATTTGTCTAATCAATAGTGATTTAGAGCATTTTTATATGACTATAGATAACTTTAGTTTCTTCATCTGAAAATTGCCTGTTCATATCTTTTGACCATTTATCAAATGGAGAATGACTTGCTTTGTTATCAGTTTGGCTCATTTCTCTATATGTTTTAGAAATGAAGCCTTCAGAAGGTGGTGGAGTGATCAGTAATTGCTACCTCCTTACCCTTGTTGACCTTGGTGAGCCCAGAGAATTTCTCTCTGGGAAAAACCCTGAAACAGTGGGAGCAGCAGAAGGGGTAAACAGACTCTCAGCCCATGAAGCCAGAAAGATAGCCAAGGAGGGTTCCTCTTGTTGTGACTGGAGGCCACCAGTGCAGGACCAGAGCTGTTCCGGACAGCCCCACCTCAACAAACTGGGAGAAGATCCGGAATCCCAGTAGGGGTGAGGCCAACAACTGCCAACACCAGGACCCCAGGCCTCAGCACCCCAGGGAAATAAGAAAAACACTAGTGCAGACAGTTGAGCTTGCCTATGCTCTAACTCAGCAGAGGTGACCTCTAGTGCCCAGAGCACCCATCCCTACACATAACGAGCTAGCTCCAGGCTAACTCCAGGGAAAGCCAAAAAGACCTCACCTGTCCTCTGCTTTCCAACAGCAGCCAGCTCAGCACCAGGTAAGCTGTAGCATTTTAGCTTCAAGCTGAAAGAACCAGAGGCCATAACAAAAAAGCTTCATGTTTTAGGCACAAGAACTGTAGGACAGAGCCTCCTGGGCCACAGATGCAGAGATCTACTTTAAAAATCAGGAAAAGGGCTATTATCATGAGTAAGAAGCAAAGCAGTAAAAACAAGATCATAGAATCTTCCTACGGGGACAAAGATCAAAACACAAATGAAGTCAGCATTGAGAATGTACTCCCATCTGAAACTTCAGAAAGGAATATGAATTGTTCTGAAGCACAAAGAGCCCCTATTTGGAAGAGTTCAGGAAGGATTTTAAAAGCCAAATTAGAGGAATAGAAGAAAAATGACTTTAAAAATATGAAAAAAAATCACAGAAGAATTTGAAAGGAGAATTGGACAAATGAAAAAGGAAGTACAAAACCTAACCTGTGAAAATAACTCCATAAAAGGAAAAATTGGACAGATGGAAAAGGAGATGCAAAAATTAACTGAAGAAAACAATTTGATAAAAAATAGAATCAGGCAAGTAGAAACTAATGAATCTATGAGACATCAAGAATCAGTGAAACAGAATCTAAAGAATGAAAAGATAGAAGAAAATGTAAAATATCTAATTGAAAAAACAAATGATCTGGAAAATAGATCAAGAAGAGAAAAATCTAAGGATTATTGGTCTACCAGAAAGCCATGATGATAAAAAGAGCCTAGAAAATATCATCCAGGAAATCATCAAGGAAAATTGCCCAGAAATCCTAGACCCAGAGGGCAAAATAGTCATTAAAAAAATCCACTGTTCATCTCCTGAAAGAGACCCCCAACTAAAAACACCAAGGAATAACAATGCCAAATCCAGAACTATCAAGTGAAGGAGAAAATACTACAAGAAGCCAGAAAGAAACAATTCAAATATCAAGGAGGTACAGTCAGGATCACACAGGACCTTGCAACTTCTACATTAAAAGAGTGAAGGAATTGGAATAAAATATTCCACAAGGCAAAGGAGTTGGGACTACAACCCACAATTAATTACCCAGCAAACTTGAGCATAATATTTCAGGCAAGGAAATGGACATTCAGTGAAAATAAGAGATGTCCAGACCTTACTGATGAAAAGGCCAGAACTCAATAGAAAATTTGATCTTCAAACACAGATCTCAAGAGAGGCATAAAAAAGGTAAACAGGCAAAAAAACCTTGTTACCCAATACAGGCAAACTATTTACATGCCTATAAGGGAAGATGATACTTGTCAATCTTGAGAATTATTTATTTATTATGAAGTGTAAAAGGGATATACATAGATAAAGAAAGTGGGTATAAATTAAATGATGTGATGATAACAAATGTGATTTAAGAGTTTAAAGGAATTGTGATGGGAGATGTGAAAAGGAGGCAGAAAAAAAAATAAATCCCATCACAGGAAGAGGCACAAAAATATATTACAGTAAAGGGAAAGAGGGGAAGGAGATGAGCATTGTTTGAGAGATACTCTCTTCTGATTGGATTCAAGGAGGGCACAACAAACTCAGTTAAGTATAGAAATACAATTAGCTCTATAAGCAGTAAGAGGGGAAGGAGGAAAGAAAAGGTAGGGGAAGGAGGAAAGAAAAGGTAGGGGATGCTCAAAGGGAGGCAAGAAGTAATAAGGGAAAAGGGAATTAAAATGGAATGGCACTGAAAGAAGGGAGGCAGTAGTCAAAAATCAAAACTATTGTGGAAAGAAAGGGAGAAGGGGGAACTAAAAGCATAAACAAGGGGAAAGGGAATAGATGGAAAGACAGAGATAGTAATCATAAGTATGAATGAACTCTCCCATAAAACAGATGTGGATAACAGAATGGATTAAAAACAACAATCCAACAATATATTGTTTACAAGAAACACATTTGAAAAGGTGGAGGGTGGGGCATATACACAGGATAAAGGTAAAAAGTTGGAGCAGAATATTTTGTGCTTTAGCTTATGTAAAAATAGCAGGGGTAGCAATCCTAATCTCAGACAAAGCAAAAGCAGAAATAGAGCTAATCCAAAGAGATAAGGAAAGAAACTCTATCCTGCTAAAAGTCACCATAGACAACAAAGCAATTTCATTACTAAACAGATATGCTCCAAGTGGTATAGCATCCAAATTTTTAGAGGAGAAGTTAAGGGAGGTACAGGGAGAAATACACAACAAAACTATACTAGTGGGAGACCTCAACCTCTCTCTCTCTGAACTTGAAAAATCTAACCTCAAAATAAACAAGAAAGAAGTTAAGGAGGTGAGTAGAACTCTGGATAAGGTAGATATGATACATATCTGGAGAAAACTGAATGGGGATAGAAAGGAATATACCTTTTTCTTCACAGTACATGTCACATATACAAAAATTGATTATATATTAGGCCATAAAAACCTCACAATCCAGTGCAGAAAGGCAGAGATAGTCAATACATCCTTCTCAGATCATAATGCAATAAAACATATGTACTCAAAGGACATGGAAACATAAACATAAACCAAAAGTGAACTGGAAACAATCTAATCCTAAACAAGGAGTGGGTTAAACAACAAATTGTAGAAAAAATCAACAACTTCATTCAAGAGAATGACAGTCATGAGAGAACATATCAAATCTTATGGGATACTGCAAGAGCAGTTCTTAGGGAAAGTTTTATATCTTTGAATGTCTACAGGAATAAAATAGAGAAAGAGGAGATCAGTGAAGTGGTCATGCATCTGAAAAAACTAGAAAAAGCACAAATTGAAAATCCTCAAGTAAATACCAAATTAGAAATACTGAAAACCAAAGGAGAGATTAATAAAATTGAAATTAAGAAAACTATTGAACTAATAAATAAAACTAAGAGTTGGTTTTATGAAAAAGCAGTAAAACTGATAATCTTTTGGTCAATTTGATTTAAAAAAAGAAAGAAGAAAACAAATTACCAATATAAAAAATGAAAAGGGTGAACTCACCTCCAGTGAGGAGGAAATTAAAACAATAGGAAATTACTTTGGCCAACTTTATGGCCATAAATTCGACAATCTAAATGAGAAGGATGATTATTTTAAAAGACATAAATTGGTCAGATTAACAGAAGAGGAAATTGAATACTTAAATAACCCTATCTCAGAAAAAGAAATTGAACAAGCCATCAGTAAACTCCCTAGGAAAAGATCTCCAGGGCTATATGGCTTCACAAGTGAATTCTATCAAACTTTTAAAGAATAGTTAATTCCAATACTATATAGACTATTTGGGAAAATTGGGGAAGGAGTCCTCCCAAATTCTTTTTATGATACAAATATGGTTCTGATACTTTAACCAAGAAGAGCCAAAACACAGGAAGAAAATTATAGACAATTCCTCTAATATATATAGATGTAAAAATTTTAAATAAAACTTTAGCAAAAAGAATACAGCAATTTATTATGAGAATAACACAATATGATCAGATAGGATTTATACCAGGAATGTAGGGCTGTTTCAATATTAGGAAAACTATTAATATTATTGATCACACTAACAACAGAACTAACAGAAACCAAATAATTATCTGAATAAATGCAGAAAAAGCTTTTGACAAAAGACAACACTCATTCCTGTTGAAAACACTGGAGAACATAGGAATAATTGGAACTTTCCATAAAATAAAAAGCAGTATCTAGTTAAAACCTTCAGCAAGCAATATATGCAATGGGGATAAGCTAGATGCATTTCCAATAAGAGCAGTGGTGAAACAAGTATGTCCATTATCACCACTATTATTCAATTTGGTACTGGAAATGTTAGCTGTAGCAATAATAGTAAAAAAAAGAAATTGAAGGAATTAGAATAGGTAAAGAAGAAACTAAGTTATCACTCTTTGCAGATGATATGATGATTTGCTTAGAGAATCCCAGAGAATCAAATAAAAAGCTACTGGAAATAATAAACAACTTTGGCAAAGTTGCAGGTTACAAAATAAACCCACACAAATCTTCTGCATTTCTATGTATTACTAACAAAGCCCAACAGAAAGAGATAGAAAGAGAAATCCCATTTAAAGTTAAACACTATAAAATGATTTTGGAGTCTAACTGGCAAAACAAACCCAGGGACCATCTGAACAGAATTACAAAACACTTTTCACATGAATAAAGTCAGATCTAAGTAAGTGGAAAAACATCTGTTGCTCATGGGTAGGCCAAGTCAATATAATAAAAATGACAATGCTACCTAAATTAATTTACTTATTCGGTGCCATACCAAACTATCAGATAATTATTTTATAGAGCTAGAAAAAATATTATCAAAATTCATCTGGAAGAACAAAAGATTCAGAATATCAAGGGAACTAATGAAAAGAAATGATAGGGAAGGTGACCTAGATCTACCAGATCTCAAATTGTATTATAAAGCTGCAGTTATCAAAACCACATAATATTACCTAAGAAACAGAAGGGTAGACCAATGGAATGTGTTAGGTATTCAAGACACAGTAGTCAATGAATATATCAATCTACTGTTTGGTAAACCCAAGGATCCCAGCTTCTGAGATAAGAGCTCACTGACAAAAATTGCTGGGAAAACTGGATAACATTGTGGTAGAGACTGGGCATAGACCAATGCCTGACACTGTACACAAATGGGTGCATGATCTCAGTATGAAGATAGATACTATAAACAAATTAGTGGTGTAAAGAATGTATATTTATCAGATTTATGGAGAAGAAAAGAATTTTTGACTAAACATGAGAGAGGAAACGTTATGAAGTGCAAAATGGACAATTTTGATTACATTAAATTTAAAAATTTTTGCACAAACAAACCCGATGCAACCAAGATTAGGAGGGAAGTGTAAACTGGGAAAGAATTTTTGCAAATAGTGTCTGTGATAAAGGCCTCATTTCTAAAATGTATAGAGAACTGAGTCAAATGCACAAGAATACAAGTTATTCCTCAAATGATAAATGGTGAAAGGATATGAACACGCAGTTTTCAGAGGAAGAAATTAAAGCTATCAATATTCATATGAAAAAATGTTCTAAAACCCTATTAATTAGAGAGATGCAAATCAAAACAACTCTGAGGTACTACATCAGACCTATCACACTGGCTAACATGACAGAACAGAAAGACGATAAATGTTGGAGAAGATGTGGCAGGGTTGAAACACTAATTCATTGTTGGTGAACCTGTGAGCTGATCCAATCATTCTGGAGAGCAATTTGGAACTATGCCCAAAGGGCTACAAAAATGTGCATACCCTTTGACACAGTAATAGTGTTTCTATAGCATTTCTGATCTTTCTTGGGAAAGCTTCTAGTTTTTCCCCATTATTTCTATAGAAATAAATGGACCCTTTCTTAAAATGATGAGTAGTTTCTATTTAAAACCAAGAGTAAGCAGTAATTATAATGGGAAAAAACTAGAAGCTTTCCCAAGAAAGATCAGAAATGAAGCAAGAATGCCCATCATCAATGCTATTATTCAATATTGCATTAGAAATGCTGCTATAGCAATTACAAAAGAAAAAATTGAAGAAATAATAATAGGCAATGAAGAAACAAAGCTATCCCTCTTTGCAGATAATATGATGATATACCTGGGGAATCCTAGAGAAATAACTAAAAACTATTTAAATCATCAGCATTTCTTTTGATTATCAACAAAACCCAAGAGGAATAGATAGAGAAATTCCATTTATAATAACTGTAGATAATATAAAATCCTTGGAAGTCTACCTCAGGACTCTATGAATGCAATTACAAAATATTTGTTCACACAAATAAAGCAGATCTAAGCTATCAGGAAAATATTCATTGCTCATGGGTAGATCACATTAATATGATAAAAATGAAAATTCTACCAATCAAATCATGTAAGAATTATTTTATAGAGTTCAAAAAATAATATTTATCTCAAAGAAAATATGGTCAATAATATCAAGTGAATCAATGAAATCAATGAAAAAATGTGAACAAAAGCAGCCTAATAGTAATATATTTCAATCTACAAAGTGGTAATAATGAAAACAGTGTGGTGCTGGCTAAGAAATGAAGTTATAGTCCTACATCTCACCATTTTCCAAAATAACATAAAAGTGAGTAAATGATTTAGACATAAAGGGTAGTACCATAAGTAAATTAGGCATGCATGAGAAAAATACTTGTCAAAGTCATGGGTTAGGGAAGAATTTATGGTCAAAGAAGAAAGAGAAGAGAACACAGGAAATAAAATGCATAATTTTGACTACATTAAATTAAAAAGATTTTGCACAAACAAAACCAATGCAGCCATCATTAGAAGCAAAACAGAAAATGTAGGTCAAGTGGATTTACAACAAATTTCTCTAAGAGCCTCATTTACCAAATATATAGGTCGCTGAAAGAAATTTATAAAAGTAACAGCCATTCCTAAATTGATAAATGGCTAAAGGCTATAAACAGGCAGCTTTCAGAAGAAGAAATCAAAATTATTTATAATCACATCAAAAAATGCTCTAAATCTCTATTAATTAGAGAAATGTAAATTAAAATAACTCTGAGGTAACACTTCATACCTATCAGATTGACTAACATGACAGAAAAGGAAAATAATGATGAAGAGGATTTGGAAAAATAAGGACACTAATACATTGCTGGTGGAGTTGTGAACTGATCCAATCATTCTGGAGAATAATATAGAACTATGTGTAAAGGTCACACAGACTGTGACCCAGCAATATCACTAGTAGGTCTATATCCCATAGAATCTTGTGGGACCTCTATTACTGTTTGAACGTGTTATATGGATGGGGATACAACAAAAAAAAAAGACTGAGGACAGGTCATATAGATAAGAGAAGCAAGAAAATGATATTTCAGAAATCTAAAGAGAGAGGGTGTCATGGAGAAGAGGGTAATCAATAGTATGAAAGGTTTCAGAGAGGTCAAGGAAAAAAAAGGACTGAGAAAGGTCATTGAATGTAGCAATTAAGAGATTATTGGCAACTTTGAAGAGACCAGTTTAGATGCCTTCGAAAAGTGGATTCTAAGAGAGTGAGAGGAGAGAAAGGTGGCTGCCAGCTCTAAATCCTAGGCTCTTTTTCTGCCCCATTTGGTCTCCATAGCTCCTCTCCAGTGTATACATGCAAAGGTTGTAAGGGCAGCAGATTCCATCCCTCCTCTTCTCATTCACTGGGATCTGAGGTAGATAGCAGATAATTTTGAGGTCTTGGGATTCCCAGAAAATATTTTTTCTTCTAAGCTCATGTCTTGACTTTTCACTGAATTTCTAAGAAGACAGTCCTATGTAGAAAATTCTGTAATAGAACATTTTAGTCTAAAATTGTTTTCTTTGGGGTACTTAGACATGACATTGAGCATGATTTTTCTCTTCTACTGTATGCAAACATAATACTTCTAAATGATGTGTGCATTTTTGGTTCCTGTATCTCAAATGCCTTCTAATATTTTCTGCTCATTGAGCCCATCCATTCACATTTTCTTCAGAAGACCAGAAGATATAAATTACGGATACCTCCATGGAAAGTACTTGGAGGTGTATGATACATACCAGGAATTTAGCAGTCTACACAAGAAAGAAGGTGATATCTTTTAAAGGAATTAAATTTCACTGTGCATTTTATAGACAAAACTGGAAAGTGCCTTAGCATCATCTAGCATACCTCCCCCTTTAAATCCTCATTTGATAAAACTTAAGCTTCAGAGGAGGAAAAACTTTCCAAAGGACATGATAGCAAATAGAAGAGCCAGGATCCCAGCACTGGTATTTTGAGACTTTTGACTCTTGTCCAGTATTTCTTCCATGACATCATCTTGCTTTCCACATTTGCTTATGGAGCTTTCCAGCTGAACCATAAAATTAGATCTTTCCACATTATACTTTTAATTCTGAGAAATGAAAGTGACTTTATAAGATTATTCATATCTCAGTAAATTATAGTATTCATTTAGGGTCATCTAATCTAAGACCTCCTTTGTGGATGCCTATAGTAGTAAGACCTCTGCCAGGTATAAGAATAAAGAATTAGTGCTTTAACATCATCTGTGGTCTGGTGGCCTTGGTCTCTTTGGTCTCCTCTGAGGTCTTACTCTAATGGGAAATGTTTTATTGTCTCAGAAATCAGAACTGGTAGTTTGATTAATAGAGTAAATATTCTAAGTTTATTGATGGCCAGATTAAAGAAGGAATGTCTTTTTGTTTTTGTTTTTTTTGAGAAGATAGATCTTGTCCAAGGGTATTTTATTGTTCTCCTTAGTAAATACTTTAAAAATTCTAACTTAGAAACAACAACAACAATGACAGTAAAACTATGTACTTTTATTTTTAACTTTGCTGCAGAATTTCTTCATTTTTGTTTCATAAAATAAGAATTGGGTGGGTATTTCCTGGCAGAGGTGTTTCTGTTTTCCCTGACTGGAAGGTGGAATTCAGTTGGTCTGAATGCCACCAAGAAACCTTTCTGTACTTTAACAAAATGTTACTGAAAGGATTTAGTTAAAGCAGAGAAGGTTGTAACACAATTCTTGGTGAATAGTAGACACTCAACAAATGCTTGTTGATTGATAATCTGATTACTTAATTCTTTTACATCTAAAGTAGCTAAATTTTATACAGGAAATCATGATGGTTACAAATTTAGAAGAATCAGCATTTAAATGTTAATGGTTACTGTGCATATTCGTCCACATCATGAGCACCATTTTAAAAGTTTTCACACTTGCGGATCTCCCATATTAAAAAATATGTCTAGGTTTAGGAAAAGAACTAGAAGATATTCAAAGGGGCTCAAAGTTTGCTAAAAGAAATCATTTTTTCCTGAGTCAATCAATCAATAAATCAAGTGTAAGTGGCACAATGGATCGAATGTTACTCCTAAAGTCAGGAAGATCCGAGTTCAAATTCAGCATCAGATACTTTCTTACTGTGTGACTTTGGGCGAGTCACTTAGCCTCTGTTTGCCTCAGTTTCCTCAACTGTAAAATGAGGATAATGATAACTCCTACCTACCAGGGTTGTTGTGAGGATTAAATGAGATAATAGTATTTGCAAAGCCCTTAGCCTAGTATACGATAAGCCATTTATAAATTCTGGCTATTAATGTTATTTTTAATGTTGTTTTCATTATTGTTACATTATTATATATGCCAAGCACTGGAGATAAAAGTCTCTTCCTTCAAGTCCCACTTTTTATAAGAAGTCTTTCTGGATCTCCTTTAATGTAAATAAGTTCTCACTATAGATTATCTCTAATTTACCTTGTACATAACTTGTTTGTTTGGGGCAGTTGGGTGGCACAATGGATAAAGCATCCCACCTGAGCTCAGCAAGATCGCACATCAAATCTGGCCTTAGACCCTGATTAGCTGTGTGACCTTGGGCAAGTCACCCTGATTGCCTCAGTTTCCTCATTTGTAAAGTGAGTTGGAAAAGGACAAAGAAAACCACTCCAGTGTCTTTGCCAAGAAAATCCCAAAGGGGTTCATGAGGAATTTGACACAACTGAACAACAATATCTTGTTTGTTAGATGTGGCTTTCATCCAAGGAAGAAGGTATTAAATTATTAATGTATTGTAAAACATATAATTTATTAAACATTGAACCCAATGATGGCTAATTTTCCCATGTAAGACACTCCCCCAGACAGAAAAGACATGCTACAGACGAGCAAATAACCACATTGTTCATTGTTCTTTTTATTGGTGGGTACTCTTCTGACTAGACTTATTGAGAAGTAAAAACAATGCTGCTATCTATATCTAAGTTACTATTTATTGCAAAGAAAAAATTAACTTACTATGCTTTGCCTTTCTGTGACATGAAGCACAAATCTCACATTTCCTTCTTTGGTTGGAATTTGGACCAGTCTTCTGTAAATATTTATGTTGGAATGCTGGAAGCTGCACAAGATTCTCAGATATTTTCATAATCTTTTGCTGTTTACAATTCACACCACCTGCCTCCGTCCACTGAGAAAGAAAAGATTTTGAAGCAAATGTGCCTTTAGTGAGAGAAAGTCAATTTCATCTTTATGTTCATCTAAAAGGATTTCATTCAAGATATGGAAACTGCCAATATAATTGAACTGGAGGTATATGGAACACTGGAAGTTAAGTGACCATGCATATCTAGTCATACCCTTTAGGACTTGTGAGTTTTCTATCAAGGAACCAGGTAATGGGCTTTATTTTGGAAACTTGAAGACCTCTCCACCTCAAACCTCCCATATCTTAAATAGTGTCATATACACAAAGACAGTGCTATAAAAAAAAAAAGGTAAAACACTTCAGGGTAAAATTTTTTGGGAATAAGTAGTAATTTGGGCTTTTGTGAGTTGTTAGAGACCATAATTTTCACTTCTAAACAAAGCTACTTCAGTCATTTCTTGTTATGCAACTGGTCTACTTCTCCTTCCCTTTCCAACCAGTATCCCTTGCTCCTATCTTGAGCTGTGCTTTTCTGATTGGTGAGAGTCCACCATGTCCAACCAGATCCAGATCAACCATGCTTCACTATGACCATCTTCTTACCATGCTTGTATTGTATCACCCCCTTTCTCCTTTGCTTACCACACCATTTACTATATGAACAGTAATCAAATAACACTGTCATTCCTGTTAAGAATGTCCATTGATTGACCTATGATTCCCCTTATCATTCCCATTACTTCCTAGATTTCTTTTCTGTGGCTACAACTACCCTAAATGAATTATGTTTCTTCTAAGAATGTCAACTCTTTTGACTCAGGGGCTACCTTGCTTTTTCTAAGTTATATCCTTCATATTTAGCATGATGCTTGACAGATGGTCAATGATTTATGCATTTTTTTAAATTCATTGTTCATTCATTCTCCCAATGCCTAAGTAAATCTGGTATTAAATCATGGACAAATCAATGTAGTACATGAAATCATTCCGTTTTCTGCAGGACTATTTAGTGCATCCCTGATGACTCACCTAATCTACAGCTTCCTTCTCCATATAGATATACAGTTATGGAGAAAGAGAAATAGGATTCACGGTGAAGACTGTATATGAGCATAGTATGTGGGCATTGTAAACATTTGTTTTTAGTGTTCTGGTATTTAAATGTATGCTCCACTTTCTATTTAAATGTATATTTCTCTTTTGTTGCATACAGTGATGGCAGTCATGAATGAAAGATTTTGTTCTTTGGAAGTAAAGCTATGACAAATTTGGGCAGCATACTAGAAAGCAGAGACATCTCCTTTATGATAAATGTCTTTATAGTCAAAGCTATGCTTTTACAAGTAATAATGTATGGCTGTGAGAGTGGGATTGTAAGGAAAGCTAAAAGCTGCAAAATCAATGTTTTTGAATTATGGTACTGGAGAAAAGTTTTGAGACTCCCTTGGATAGCAAGGAGACCAGATCAATCAATATTTAACGAAATTAATTCAGACTCCTCATTGGAAAAAAATGAATACTGAGGCTGAAACTTAAATGCTTTTGCCATGTAATGAGAAGACAGGACTCATTGGAAAAGACCTTGATCTTGGGAAAGATTGAAGACAAATAAGAAGGGGATGTGAGGGAATCAGATAGCTAGAGAGTGTAATGGAAGCAATGAAGATAAACTTGGAAAGACTTTGGGATATGGTGAAAGACAGAAGGGCCTGGTGTGTGTGGTCCATCGGGTCACAAAGAGTCAGACATGACTGATCAAGTGAACAACAACCACCATTTTCTGCCATGAAACTAATAGTTGACAATTATATAATGCTTTCCGGTTTTTAAAAGAATCTAACATACATTATTTCATTGGATTCTTCTTTACCTTCTAAGGTAGCTTCCATAGGTATTACCATCTCCCTATCATAGCTGAGGAAATGGAAGTTTAGTATCACTATTTTTAAATCTAAGAAAACCAAGTCAAAAGAACCCCCTACCAATAAGAGCAGAAATGAAGACATTGCTATTTCGTCGATTGTAGTATCTCCTCTAAGATTTGTAGGGCAAAGACTTTAAAAAGCAAAAATGGGCCACTACTAGTTTTAAGACAATTAATGTAATGGGATAGTTTATAATCCATCCTTCTTCCATTTAAGTAATTTATCAGCGGTCCAAAAGTGTGATGGGAAGGAATTGTACCTAGGTTTTCATGACTCCAATGCTCTTTCCACTTCATTACAATGTTTGTTATCGTTGTTGTAGGGTGGGAGGAAAATTAAGCCATATGGTCATAGGCAGATACACCAAGAAGCAAAAATGAGATGGGACTCTCTGTCTCTCTGTCTCTCTCTCTCTCCCTCTCTCTCTGTCTCTGTCTCTCTCTGTCTCTCTCTCTGTCTCTGTCTCTCTCTGTCTCTGTCTCTCTGTCTCTGTCTCTCTGTCTCTCTCTCTCTCTCTCTCTCTCTCTCTCTTTCTCCCTCTCCCTTTCTCTCTCTCTCCCTATTCCCTCCTCCCCCATGCAAATATGTTTCAGCCCTTTCCACAGCAGAGTAGATGTGGGACTTTAGGCTTCATTCTAACCGTGGAGAAACAACCTAAATTGTTAAAAGACACAATAAATCCCTTCATCAACAAATTTACTGAACATTGACATTATGCAAATTACTTTGTTAGGTGTAATGGGAGATACACAGTTGAATAAGACACAATCCCTAGCCCTAAGGAGTTCACAGTCAGCTAAAAGAGTGCAAAACATTGACACGCATCCAAATAACGCAGTGGAACATCTGCTAGGAGTGAAATGAATTTCACAAGTATAAGCCTGATGAAAGCACAGACAAAGGAAAAATAAAGGCTCTGCTGAGGAGCTGGAACTTGAGGATAACTTTAAGAATGAGCAAAAATCTGGGAGTGAAAAAGTTCAGATGTGTTTCCTCGCCAATTGTTAATCTGCTTTGAAATTGTGGTGAAATTTAAGACCCCTTAGTAGCTGTGGATTTTGAGGATGTTCTTTTACCTCTTCCAATCTACATCTCTCTATAAGTAAAATAAGAAAGTTAGATATGATGGTTTCTAAGGTACTTCCAACTCTATCAACCTGTCAGTCAGTATTAGCTCTGTTATTCCATAGATAACATGTTCATTCATTCTGTATAGGGTGTTCCAAAACTCTTACTGCAGTTTATATCTTTTAGTGCAGCTTATATCTTAGTGCAGAAAACACCACATTTTGCCAAAAAGAGAAACAATAAATCAATTATAATACCTTGTATAATCTGGGGCTGAAGTCTGGGTATTCCTTACAGATGAAGAGAACAATTATTTGTCTACTTTGTGTCCGTGTATGGTGAAGAATTGGTAACAGATTGGGAAAAGAGCCCCCCACCTTGCCACAACCTCCTTTTTACTCTAATTTTAAGAGAGGACAAAAAGTCCCAAGGCTCTCTTCAGGGAGGTACCCCTGGAGGGAGAAAAAGATTGTGGGAAGAAACTAGCATGCAGATGATCTAGTGCCTAGCCACAGAGCATGTCCCTTTCCAGTTTGCCACACTAGAGTCTGGGAAATTTTTGCTTGGGTGAGATACAGGACTTGCTCTTTCAGTTGAGCTGAGATATCTCACTCCCAGTATAAAGTTTATTTGCTTTGTGAATTGTCGGTCATCTTTCAACGTCTATAACATCTTTGATTTCTGTTTGCTACCAGTCTGGACAAATGGATTCCTCCCACCCCCAATATTTAATATATGTGACAATCTTCATGTAATTAGCATTTGATAGGAAGGAAGTCAAGCTTTTGCATATAGCTTGGGATATTCCTTTCTCATTAAGTGATAATGACTGGAGAAAATAACTTGAATCTAAAAATTATTTTCCATAGACTAACAAAAGTCCAATATCCTCTTTTTAAGTAGAGCATATTGGATCAGCTTTAAGTCCCTAATCTCTTCCTCTTCTTCTGGAAGACTTCCCTGCACCCTTTAAAGAGGGACACATAAAATTCCAAACCTATTTATTAATCCATTCCTGTTAGATCTATGTAGACAAATCTGTGTGGCTATAGATATCTATATCTAGATATAGATGGGTGTATGTGATGTATGTGTATAAAATAGCTAACATTTTTATAGCATTTACTATGTGCTAAGCATTGTATTTGTCATGGGACTTTGGCTAATTCATTTCATTTTTTGAGATTAGCTTATTCATTTGAAAAATGAAAACATTGGATTTAATAATCTCTGAAGTCCCTTCCAGTGCTAAATTCTATACTATCTATAATAATTCTAAATTGTATAATATGTGATATATAATTCTACAAGTGACAAACACATGATTAACTAATGGAATTAATCTAGTCATTGTTCTAGGATTCTCTGGTTAGCATTGCAAAATAAGAGTAATCAGTCTTACATAGTAGATAAATATTTTCACTCCTCTCTCCCTCACCACTTTTTTCGCAAGCACATTAATCATTTTTCTTCTAATTTGCCCATTCTAATTTTTTTCCAAAGGGATATGAATTATCTTAAACACCTGTGTCCTGGAAATGAGAGTGGTAGCAAGCATTGGAGAATATTTTTGTCATTGAGATAGCAATATACCATGTTATTAAGGCATAAACAGTTGCATCTGGAAATTGTAAATATAAAGAAAATCCTGGTTAGACCTGTCAGATGTGCTTTGCCAATCTGGAAATGTGTATTCATCTAGACTGAGATAGTTTTTCCATCCTGATTCTAAATACATGTAAATGCTTTAGAATCACACACACACACACACACACACACACACACACACACACACACACCCCAACAGGGCAGAATAAAGATAATTAATTATGTGATAACTTGTGGAGCAACTACTGCTGATGAGATTGAACTGGTCCAGCCTACATATTCCTAGTTTAGCATAGAGCATACCCCTGTTAGGAGTTTAAGAAATAGACCCCTGAACCTCCTTGTCCTGTACCCAGATATTGCTAATTACTCAAGGTCAGCTCTGGGGAAACCTTAGCTCTATTGATGGGAGTAGGTTCCATTTTTATACACTTCAGCACATTAACAACCTTTGACCCCACCTTACCTCCAAATCTTAAATATCATGTTAATTAAAAAAAAACATGAAGTTTACTCTCATCACATTTGACTAAAGGAAGGAATAAAATGCACACTCATTTTGGTATGAAAACCTATCTTACAATACAGGAAAGTGGGGGAGAAGGAGATAAGCAGGGTGGGGGGGATGATGGAAGG
>CM053769.1:363569465-363652044 GCA_028658325.1 Potorous gilbertii | reverse complement strand
ACAAATGGGGAGAAAATTTTGGAACCCAAAATCTTGTGAAAATGAATGTAAATAGTTAAATAAATAAATTTATTAAAAAAAATTACAGTATGTTATGGTTCTTGTTTGAATTTCCTCCAAAGGGAAAGTAATAAAAGTTTGCAAGGTATGAATACGATATTAATAGAAAAGAAGTTTCTTCCTATAGAAAGGTAACGACAAACATAACGATCACTGTGAGCAAAAGCAAATTAGAAAACAATTCACGTCTCTTCGAGCTAGTGGCGCAATGTGCTTTGAGGCTTGCAGTTAAGCTTTCGGGAGGCAATGAAGTAACTTCTACAAAACTGCAATTAGACACTTTACGTTTTCACATCCACCTGGCATTGGTTGAATAATGGTCTCTCTTTCTGTATTTCGTACATTTTCCTTGCTGTAGTTCTGTCCTGCTGCAGCTCCCACTACTCAGTCACTTCTACCACAGCTTGCACACCTCTCAACATTTGAGTTCATGAGACCACTCGCTCAAGGAAAGGAAAAACAGAAGAGAAACAAAGGCAGCACAAGATCCTAACAAAAATTCATCTGATTCAAATCCCCATAACTAGCTTTCCAGATGGGTAGAATTACCATGATACTGTTCATCATTCCCTCCTAAAATCACATCTTGTCAACTATAGAGCTACAGTCAAAAGAAAGTGAGCCAGAATCCACTACCTCTTTTAAACAGTCCTGTGAGTCCTCAACTTTTCTGCCTCATTGGCCGCCTAGGAGTTCTTGGTGGTGAATCATGCATGGCTGGAAGCTAAATAATTTAATTGTGATCCACCAAGAGCAGGCACAGAATATCTGACTATACTCGCAGGAATGGCCTCTAAAGACCACATCTAATCCTGAAGGTAAGGGGGATGCAATGGAATTTACTGACTGGAGGAAGGGTAGATGTGATATGGTGAGTCCTGAACTTTGTGAGCATAAGTTTGACAACCAAATGGAAGATGGACTGAAATAGGAAGAAAACACTTGAAGCAGAAGACCCATTAATAGGCTATTGGAATGCTCCAGGCATGAGGTGATGAGGGACTGTACCAGAGTGGAAGCAATATTAGAGGAGAGAAGGGGATGTATTCAAGAGATGTTGTAAAGGTAAAATTAGTAGGATTTAGCAATGGATTACATACAGGAAAGGGAGAGAGAATGAGGAGTTAAGGATGACACCTAGGTTACAAGTCTAGGAAGATGGTAGTACCGTCAATAATAATAGGAAAGTTCAGAAGGGGGGAAGGTTTTTTGGGGAAGGTAATGCATTTAGTTTTGGATGTGATTTTAAGATGAGTAAAATAATAGTGACTGAAGGTGGTGGAGTAAAAGCCAGCACTTGATAGAGCTCTCCCCTCAAGCTCAGCCAAATACCTGTAAAAAATGACTCTAAACAATTCTGGAGCTGCAAAACCCACAGAATAATGGAATGAAGTAAATCTCAAGCCCAAGACATCCTGGAAGGTTGATGGAAAGTATCTGTCATGCAACACTGGGAGCAGAGCCAGCATGAGCCACACCAACACAGATGGGACTCGAGCAGGTCTGGCAGGGGGGTTGGGGGAAACTGAGTCTCTCGCACCTGTGGCAGTTTCTAGACTTCAGGATACCAAAATGCCAAGGGCAAATTGGAAGGTCAGTGGAAAAAAGCTGTTGGACCTGTGTGAGAGAGTAGAGTGGTCAGGCCCCAGCCTCAGGGTGGCGGAGGGGGCAGAGGAGCCCCCGGCAGACTCAACAGCAGCAGGGTCTGTGGGAGCAGCTGTTTCTGGGGCTCTACACCCACAAATTGTGGAGGGATTGAGCAGCTAACAGTACATTTCCTCCCCCCACCACAAAACCACTGGAAGCAGAGAACTACCTTGACAAAGAGCTCAAAATTCAAGTGACTGGTTGGCGAAAGTATTATCAAGTTCAGGATTTTTTTAAACAAAGTCTTGAAGTCTGAGAGTTTATTAAATGTCCATCTTTTTTTTTCATTCAGGATAATACTAACCTTTAAGGGTGTGATATTTTCGTCTGGAGTCCCAATTCTTTGCTCTTTGATATACTATGTGCCAAGACTTGTGGTCCTTTAATGTCTCTGCTGCTAGGTCTTCTGTGAGTTTAATTGTGACACCGCCATATTTAAATTATTTTAATCTTGAGCTTTTAATATTTTATCCTTGAGGTGAGGGTTTTGGAATTTGACTATGATATTCCTGTGAGTTGTCCTCATAGGATGTCTTTTAAGTGGTGAATATGGACTTTTTCTATTTCTCCTTCACCCCTTGTTCTAATGCTTGACAGTTTTCTTTAATTATTTATATTATTGTATCAAGATTATTTTTTCACCATAACTTTCAGTTAGTCCAATTATTTTTATCTTTTCTCTTCCTGATCTAATTCTCCAAATTTCTTTCTTGTATTTCACTTTCTCTTCTATTTTTTCATTATCCATGTTATGATTATTTCTTGATCTCTTCCAATTTTGCTGACTTCACTTTGCCCAAGTCTAATTTTCGTGGTGTCATTTTCTTCCTCAAGATTCTGGACTTCTTTTTCTAATTGGTTAACTTTCCTTTAATAACCTTCTTGTTTTTCTTGGATTATTCTTACTTTTTTTCTTTTGTTTTTCTTCCATCTCTCATTTGGTTTTTAAATTGTTTTTAGAGATCTTCTAAGAATTATTTTTGGGCAAGTGATCATTTGACATTACTCTTTGGGGGTTTCTTTACTTCAATATCCTCCTTGGAAGATGAACCCTGGTCATCTCTATTTCCCTAATAGTTTTCTATGGTTGGATAGAATTTTTCTGTGCATTTCTGCCTGTGCATTTTTTGTGATGATAGCTTAATTTTTGTAATCACCTCTAGCCTTGGAGTATGGGAAATGGTGCCTCTTGTGTCAGATCTTCAGTTCTCCCCTCCCGCCTGGAACCAAAGTCAAACCTCCAGCCTCCTCTAAGTGTCCTCAGTAAGAGGCTTTCTGCCCCCTGCTTCTGCACCCCCTGGGCATGCGCTGGATCCTTCTGCCCTCCCCCTCTCCCCCCAGAACAGCTGTGTCTGGCTTTCTTTATCAGCAGAGTTTCCTTCAATCTTCCTGGGCTCAAACGCCCAACTGCCCTCAGCATTCTGGGGGTTGAAAGTCCCTGTAGCTGGGGCTTGGGCAGTTTTTCAAATCAACTAACCCTAGGCTTCCCACTTGTTGTTTAGTTTATTGTTAAACCGGACCCTAGCCTGGAGGTGTTTACTCTTCACAAGGACAAAATCTTGTCCTGGGATTTTTCATCCACTCTTACTTAATTGTCCCAGGTAGAGCCTGGTTATGCCCCTATTCTTATTTATCTCCACCCACACTTTGTTCACCCTAAGGTGCTATTTTAACTCTTTTATGGGGGAAAAACTTGAGAGCTTGGAATTTTTTTGCCCTGTTTTACCATCTTCCCAGCATACTCTTCCCTAAAGTCTTCTTTATAAAACATGAAAAATTCCAAGTGATGCTTTTTCCACTCTTTGGTTACACTCCACCATTGACTAACAATCTATCATTCCTTGTCTTCCAAGGCCCCTAGTTTCAATTGGCATCAGTGATCAAAACATCACCTGTGCTCCTGGGGGCTTCAGTTTCTTGTCCAAAACTTCCTAACACTTAGTCATGCTTTCTAGGCTCTAGCTGGAAGCATAATTTGTCTCCAAATCATTCAAAGTGTGTCATGTTTATCGGGTTTGACAAGTCTATCAGTTCCTAGATATGCATTCCTAAAAGACAA
Source organism: Potorous gilbertii (assembly GCA_028658325.1). Classification (NCBI taxonomy): domain Eukaryota; kingdom Metazoa; phylum Chordata; class Mammalia; order Diprotodontia; family Potoroidae; genus Potorous; species Potorous gilbertii. Next base: position 363,648,278 of record CM053769.1, on the reverse strand, counting down.
CATGCTTCTCTATTATTCATATGGATCAACATTTGTTATATCAGGGAGTTATAATCAACTACCTCTTGTTGTTTTTACCTCTGCCACTTTCTGGATGATTCCTTTTCTGATGTTTCCATGTGACATCTTCTATGGATCCACATAATCATTCTTTGAAACATCAGTAACCACTTCCTCTTCAGTAGGTCTAGCTTCATCAATTCTGGGAAAAGTCTCATGGCTGTCGCTTAAATCTAAAATATCAGTGCTCTTTCTCTTCTTTTCTTTCTTTGAATAACATTCTACAACTTTTCCAACTCCTTTCTTCTGCCTTTTCAGTTAATTTTCTTTAAAAAAGAAAATCAAACCCTCTTTTTTCTTTGTTATAAGAAATTACCCAGATAACCTGGAAAAGGGAGAACTATTCCTTTAACTCTTTCACTTTTTCTTCTCGAAGGGAAACTATCCTTCCATTTGAGCATAGAAAGCAGTTGCTTGAGCAAAAGAGAAAGGCCAGTGTCACAGCACATCTGTGGGCTACCACAAAATATCCCCAATGCGCCATATTTTTCTGGAAATGTTATCTTGAATCTCTAGGCCACTATTATTCTAACAGATAGATCTTGTCACAAATTTGTGGCTATGGTAATTTTCCTGTTGGTCATCCTGGATAATCTGTCACAATAGTAATATGATTTCTGCCCTCAAAGTTATGTTGTTATCATTGTTTCCCTGTATAAAGTTTGGGAAGACAAATATATAGAAAATATTAAGGAAACAAATGGAAGGTATGCGATGTGTGGTATTTCTAATTAGGTATGTGATAGAAATTCTCTGTTGGATTTCAGAAAAAAGGTAACACTCAGGGAGAGTTTTATAGTTGGGGAAAGAAATTGAATTTTAATATTAAGTTGCCAAGTGATGTAATGGTTTGACTTGGATTCAGGAAGATCTGAGTTCAACTTCTACCTCTAAATACTTATTACTTGTGTGACTCTGGACAAGTCACTAAAGGCAAGTGTTAGTCTCAGTCCCCTAATTTATCAAATGTGGATAATAGTGTTTATCTCATGGGGCTTTTGAAGGATAAAATGAGATAATGTATATTAAGTGTTTTGTACTTCTTGGAGTGTTGTATACTCTCAGAGACAAGAGATTTCATTTTCAGTATTAATTTCTGAGAATAAAAACTTACCTATTTGTTGCACTGCAAAAAAAGAAGACTGTGGGGGAGGCAATAGTCAAGTATGTGAGGGGACTATGAGGAAAAGAGTCTTTTCTGGCTTTCATTTCTTTTGGATCCATTTTATAGCTAAACTGAGAGACTGATGGTTTAAGGGGTGAGAAACCTGTGGCTTTGAGGCCACACATAGCCCTCTAGGTCCTTAATTGTGACCCTTTGATTGAATCAAACTTCATAGAACAAAACCCCTTGATAAAAAGATTTGTTCTGTAAAACTTGGATTCAGTCAGAAGACTGTATCCAAGGACCTAGAAGATCACATTTGGCCTCAAGACTGTAGGTTTTCCTGGGTTTTTCTTCTTGTGTTGGTGTTACTTCTTTCTATATTATCTAGCTTCATAGATATATTTAAAAACAGTTTTCTCCTTCTTCCTCCCCTTTTAGTTTAAAACCTTCTTTATAAAACATGAAAAATATCAAGTGATGCTTTTCTCACACTTTAGTTACACTCCATCATTGGCTAACGACCTGTCATTCCTTCTTCCAAGGCCCCTGGTTTCAATTGTCATCAGTGATAAAAAATCACCTGTATCCCTGTGGGCTTCAGTTTCTTATTGAAAACTGCCAGGATGCTTTCTTATAGGTGAGGTCCAGGCACCTCAGGTAACATTGGCATACTTTTAGAGAAAATTACTCTACTTATGCTATCTAACCCCACTAATAAAGTTCATGATGTCTTTATAGGCTGCCTGACAACTTGTGGTCACTTAACCCTCTTAAAGATCCACAAGTCTCTAACTTAAGTGGTAAGGAAAATTCTGCTCTCATGATTAATTAGCAGAAATCCTTAAGAAGCAGCATAGTGAAAAGACTAATGGATTTGGGGTCATAAAATCTGGTTTGAATCCAAACTTTGTTATTGCTAGTGGCACTGGACAATTCATCTCATCTCTCTGGGCCTCAGTTTCCCTTTCTACAAATTGAAAGATTTTACTAGATAATCTATAAGGTCCTTTTCAGCTATTATATGTACCTACATACATATGCATATATATGATCTTAATATACAATTCCAGTATAAATATAAGATCTTGAATAGATTTTCTGAATCATGGAATTTCAAAGTCGGAACAGACCAAAGAAGACAACTGCTCCAACTTGTACCCGAATGAGAATCTCCTCTTTAACATCCTCAACAAGGGCTCATCCAGCCTATTGTTAGAGATCTTCAGTGATGAGAAATCTAGCCTTCCAAGGTAACCCTTTCTACTTTGGATAACTTTCATTATTAGGAAGTGTTCCCATATATCAAAGCTAATGTATTTCTCTTTGCAATGTTGTCTCTTGAGGCCAAACAGAAGAAATCTAATCCTTCCATATCAAATGCTAAAAGATAGTGTGTATTCCTTCTCCCTCCTACAAATGGTCTCTTTTTCTACTTCTCTGTTCTAGTCCCCATTCCTTTCATTGATACTCATATGGGGTGATTTTGAGTTCCCTCTCTGTTGCACTCTATCTTATCATTAGAATGTTTTCTAAAATGTCTTTCATTCCCCCAAATGGAGTGGTGTTTCCAGTTATTCTGACTTGGAAGGTAATGTTGACAAATTCTAAACTTATCTATAAATCCTTGATCTAATTCAATATAAATTTAGTTTATGGATATAAAAACAGAGTTCCATAGAAGTGAATTGACTAGTCCAGTATCTAAGGGCTACTTAGTGGTACAGGTATGGTCTGACTAGACTAGGGAATATGTAGACTGGATTCTGTAACTCTCTTAATATAGGCCAACAGTGTCTGCTTTTTTAACTGCCAAGCCACAATATTGACTCATATTGACCTTGAAGTCCACTAAAACCCAAAAATAACAGCAATAAGAGATCTTTCGCATAAGAATTGTGATGCAGTTTTTAATTACCTGATCCAGGGAGAGAATCCTCCCCCACCCCAATGAAAAATATTCTTTCATGACTGGAGCATTCATTTCCAGGGTTTTAGCTTATTTAGAAGATTGCACCTTGACAATTAAAGATAGATTTCCTCTGTCATGTTCCTACTTCCCCTGAAGCCTAAAGGGGGAAAAATGCCATTGTCTGATCGTTACATTATATAACATTTTACAAAACACCCAGGATAAATTGGCTCTGGGCAAGAGACAAAAATACATCCCCGAATAAAACTGCTGCTATCTTTTTTGTTCTATATTACTCAAAATCAAGGAAAGCAAATGTGAATAATTCTTTTAAAAGTGTTGGCATTATCTGAAGCAAACTTAAATAACCATGTAGAATGATCAACATTAGGAAAAGGCATTCAAGTGAATGCCTTGGTAGAAATTTTTCTTTCCTTTTGGAAGTGCCTGCAGATTTGACACTGTATTTCCCCCACATACTTAAAGCTCTGTGTTTCCAAGTGTGAATATGGGGGCACATGTTTTGAGCTATTTCTCTCCTTCTGCCAAATAAAATTGGAAACTGGCATCAGCTGCTAAACTGCCATCCTTCTTTTATCTGTTCCAGTTGCAGAAGTTGCTTCAGATGATTGAAAGTCAAAGGGAAGGGATTTGGAATCAGAAAAAAAGAGCCCAAATTTGTGTGATGAGAGGAAATGTTGTCCTTTCCTAATGGGTTTTGAACAGATGGGGCTCTCAAGTGAGGATAATTCTAATTGGGCACTGATGCTGCTTTAGATTCTAAAACTGAAAATGAAGCTTAGATTAAAATTAAGTCAGTAATAAAGTTAGGACCATAAGGGAGTGATAGGACAGCATTTGGACTCTCCTAGAGTCCTATGGATTGATCAAGTTGTTATATACTGAAAAGATATCCATACAGGGATAGGTCTTAGGGGTGGGGAACCTGCAGCCTTGAGGCCACATGTGGTCCTCTAGATCCTCAAATACGACCCAGTAACTGAATCCAAAACTTCACAGAACAAATCTCCTTAATAAAATGATTTAGTCTGTAAAACTTATACTCAGTCAAGAGGTCTTACCTGAGGGCCTAGGTCTCACATGACCATGGCATGGTCATAAGTTCCCCACCCCTGTCTTCTGCAATTCTTTTCCTTTCCTTGAACATCATTTTCTCCCCCTGTAAAAAGAGGGGGGTTGGTTTTAATAATCACTAAGTACTTTTTTGATCTAAAGAGGAGAATTTAAGATCCAATGGGAACAATCATTTATTAAACTCTTTTTAAGTGCATAGCCCTGATCTGGCTATTAAGAAAAGCAGAGGCACCATTTGTTGAAAGCTAGACTGTTTGAAATGCTCTGGCTAGCATATCCACTGAAGTGTTACTTTTTCTTTAAAGAACGTTTTATTATGTTTCCCAAACCTCTACTCTGCAATTAACTCTAATCACACAAGCAATTAAATTAGAGGTAAGATTATTTTTGTAATTTAAAGCTATTTATGCTGACTTAAGATTTTCTTCCATCTAATTAAATCTTATTACTCTGTTATAATTGATATTTAATTAACACCTATTGATTCTAGTCTAATTTCTTCCAAGTCCCACTAGTAGTCCCCATTCACACACTGGAAATCAATCCTATCAGCTTTAGTTTCTCTCAATTCCCCAACTCAAAGGAGAGAGGATATAGACTCAGCCAAAGTGAGAATATGCGAAGGACTCTAACATAATAGATAGACTTATTGGCTCTTTGAGACTTTAGATCTATGATACTATCATTCTATGCACTAGATACCTAAAGGATATTGGGATTAAATTTAGTGGATGCCATTCAGAGAGAGACAGCACTAGGCTGGATTAATCAACAAGAATTTATTAAGCACTTACTATTTTCAAAGCAGAGTGCTAGGTGCTAGGGATACAAACACATATATGAAATGTTCTAGACCTCAAGAAATTTGCATGCTATTGAGTGGAATACAACATATTTAGCAATAAGTAAGCACAGGTTATATAAAATAAATGAATGAATGATTGATTGAATGTATGAAGCTTTGATTAAGCATTTATTATAGATTAAGTTCTTGGAATGCAAATATAGAAGCAGGACAGTCCTTGACCTCAAGAAGCTTACATTCTAATGGAGGAGGTAACACATGTATGAACGACTGCCTGAGAAGGAAGTTATGGTCCAGGAAATCATGGAGATGATAAATGGAGCTGTAGAATAGTCCACTGACATTGATTTTTCCCAGATGCAATGATAGCCTTCTCACTTAGAATGCAGCAGGAAGTGAAAGTGGGAGGAAGAGGGCAGGAAACAACTGGGGCAATAGTGTGACTTCATGATCTCTGGGAGCATAGATCCCATCTGCATTGGTTCTCAAAGGCATGTCCCTAGTGGATGGATTTGGAGGAAAGAGTTCTAGGTTCTTTAAAGGCTAAAGAATTTGAGCTGAACCTTGAAGTGAGGTTCGATTCTAAAAGGCAGAGATAATGACCAAAAGCATTTCAAGCATTAGGGAGCAGTATGTTCAAAAGGAAAGAGATGGGAAGTATAATGCCTCACTTAGGGAACAGGAAGAAGGCCACTTGACTGGAACAGAGAGTATAGGAGGTAGTGTAACAACATCCCATCAGCCTAGAAATGACAATCTGGAGACACATTATGAAATACTTTAAATATCAAATAGAGGTCTTAAAAACAGTTATTGTTATTTATTTTTTCCTAGAGAGCAGAGGAAACAGTCATTTAAGCTTTTGAGGCAGTACCCAAGGAGTGTGCTCTGAGAAAAGATCCAAGGGACCGTCCCATGCATCTGGCCAGGTGCCACCCATGCATTCTACCTTTTATACTGGTAACATCTTTCTCTCAGAAATTTCCATATGTATAGTTTATGGCAATTAGATACAGTATTGAATCATTAGATTAAGGTACTAAAGGAAGGCATAAAGGAGAATTGGGGATTCTTCATTTTACATTTGTTTGTTTTTTCCCCCAGAGCTTTCATCCCTTTCTAGCTTCTTAAGCCCTATGTATTTTCCATATATGTTTAGGACTTGCCGCTTTTATCTACTAATTTGACCACCCTCACTCCCACCTCCACTTCTGCCCTTCATCCTCTTCAGATTTTCTCTTCAAACACATCTCATCACTGGATCATAATATGGAGAACTGAAAGGCATGATGGTCTCATAATAGTAAGTCACAATTATAGGTTTAGCACTAGAAATGACATTAGAGGTCCTTTAGTGTAAGTTCCTCATTTTAGAGATGAAGAAATAAGGTCAAAAATTTGGTGAAAGTTTTAATTTGAACCCAGGTCCTTTAACTATTAACCCATCACTCTTCCTCCTATATGGTGACTTCTCAAAGTCTACAATGATAGGCATTGTAATTATACCTTAAAAGCAAGAGGTATTGAATATTTTGGAAACATAGAGGCAGTTTAAAAGCAGTCTCTCCTATCAAAATGCAGCATTAACCAGTTTGGTAAGCACTGGTCCCCAAATTCTGTCTTGTTAAACTGAATAGATTGCCAAGAGATCCTGATGCCAGCAGCCATTTAATTCTCATTTTGTAAATATAATCTCTAAAGTCATTAAGTGAAATATCACTAGAACAAGAGTCAGAAGACTCAGATCCTTGTTCCAGTGCCACTATTAACTGACTGTGAACTTTTGGTAAGTCAACTAACCTCTCTGGGCCTCAGTCTCCTCTTCTAGAAAGAAGGGTTTGGAATAGATCACAGCATCCCCTTGAGATATGTGTTCTGTGAAGTTTGAATTCAGTCAAACAACTATACTTAAGGACCTTCTAGAAGGCAACATATAGCCTCAAGGCTGCAGGTTCCCCACCCTTGGATCAAAATTTTCAATGGAAACCCACCTTTAGATTTCAAAACCTTTCTGTAGAACCATACACATTGGTTGGTTGTTCTTCATTCTTGAAGAAGACCAAGATGACATGACCATGTTGAAATCAAGGTATACTGTGTCTAACTGTGACTGATAAGATCAATATGAGCCTGGAAGACTCTACCACAGATTGGACACAAATAGGACATGTGAACATTTGGAGTATAGCTGTCTCTAAATTTGTATATCTCATATTTCTTTTGAGCTATCGCAATTGTGCTTCCATTATAGAGCACAGTGCCTTCTTTGTTGCAGGCACATAATGCTGGCCTGGGTCAGTGTCTTCCACATCTTAAAATTGATTTTAAAGTTCTTCAGAAAGACTTTGAAAGTATTCTTGTATCACTTCTTCTGACCTCCATGTGAGTGTTTCCATTCTATGAGTTCTCCTAAAAAGGCAGGCATACGTTAGGTATTCGAACAACATGGTCTGACCATTGGAATTGTACTCTCTGCAGTAAAGTTTGAATGTTTGGCAGTGCAGCTTGAGAAGGGACCTCAGTGTTCAAGTGAACTTCTCTTGCCAGGTGATCTTCAGAATCTTCCTAAGATGATTCATATGGAGCCAATTTTGTTTCTTGACATGGTACTGGTATACTGTCAGAGTTTCATAGGCATACAACAATGAGGTCAACACAATGTCTCTGTAGACCTTCAATTTGGTAGGTAGCCTAGTACCTCTTCTCTCCCATACTTTCAGAATCTCCCAAATGCTGATCTGGCTCTGACAATGTGTGTGTCAACCTCATTATCTATATGTACATCCCTGGAAAGTATAATGCCAAAATTATCCACAGTGTTCAAAATTTCTCTATTTGCTGTAACACTGTAGGTACAGTGTTGGATGAGGGAGAACTTCTGTTTTATTTGTGTTATACATTATTAGTTAAGCAGCTGATAATCAATCCATACTCTATTGCATTTCAGCCTCAAAAGCTACATTGAGTGCACAATCATCTGTGAATAAAAAGTTATGTACTAACTCTCCCTCCACTTTAGTCTTGCCTTGTAGCTTTTTCAAGTTAAATAACTTATGATCTGTGTGGTAGCAGATCTTAATGCCATTTTTCTCCTCACTAAAGGCATCTCACAGAATCTTTTATCATTCAGGGTCACTATTTGGATGTGATACCTTCTGTGTTCTCTCAATACAAGAGTTGTTCATTTTTCAGGTCTACTGGATTTGTGTTGTTCACAAGTGTGCATCTATTCTATGTACCATTGGTAAGTGCAATCATCTTCGCAAGTTTTTGCACATTTGTGTGTGTGTGTTTGTGTGTGTGTATGTGTGTGTCCCAGGGTGGGATCCCCATTTGCCACAGTAAGCAGTTTGGGGCTGGGTGAAGTGACAAACTTTTAGGGCACCTTTTCTCGTCCTTTCCTCATGTTAGGTGGTGAGCAGTGAGGTCCTTAAAAATGCTGCATAGACACACAAGGGCTGCCAAATGCCACTGCTGCTTCCATCCAATGAAAAGATGACCCTGTGCCCTGGGCCACTTGTGTGCAGGGTTTGGACTTCAGCTCCCAGTGTTTCTGCACCTGCTGCTTTGTTACTTGCCTGTCACTCACCCATAAATTGGATTTAATGAAGGCAGAGTTGTGAGAAGTCCTTGGCCTTACTCCCTCCTCCTGAGTCATCAGAGTACAGTGGTAAGGCAAATATCAAGACAACTGGTAATGGCTTGGAATACAGCGTATGACTTAGACATCAAAGGTGTCTAACAAAGCTCTAAGTGTTCCAAAGAGTCAGCTTCAGCCGCCTTCATGGTTGTCGAAACAAATTGTTCTCATCCACCCATTTCACTGAGGCAAGTGTTCACATGCTTATGGGGATACCCCGTAATTTACTCATGTTTTTGAAGCCTTTGGTTACCCTCAATTTGGTTTAGCCCATTTCTTTAAATGATTTAACAAGGTATGACCACTATACATTTTACAGCTGCTTGGAGCCACAGGAAAGAATTGGGTGAATCAGATGGACATCAAAGGAAGAAAGCAGCCTGAAAAGGGCTTGGCAGACCTCGTAACAGAGGTGTTAATCTTTCCTGAACATCTATACACCCTAGGGAATAGCTAAACACACTGTGGTACAAGAATGTAATGGCCAATTATTGTAAGAAATGACAAATGTGATGAATGCTGAGAAGCATGGAAAGATCTACATGAACTGATCCAATTTCAAGTAAGTATAGCCCAGGAAAAAAATATATACAGTGACTACAACAATGTAAACAGAAAGAATAAAAAGTGAATGCTGCAAAATAACAAAGAACAAGCACAGCTTCAAAGAAGAGATATGAAAAAAAAACAATCACCCAATTCTTTGCATATAATTTCAGACTTTTTCGATGCATTTGTAAGGTCTTTGTTTCCTTTTCCTCTTTTTTTTTCTTTTTCTTTAATAATGCAGTTGTTACATGGGATGGCTTTCCAGGAGGGGGAGCAGGAGAAAATATGATGATGTAAAAAGTAAGAAATTTAAAAAAAAAGGAAAAATAAACTAAAACTCATTCAGAGGATTTCAGAAGACACTAAGAAATACTAATAAGGATGAATAATATTTACAAATCACTTTAAGAAGATATTATCCCATGTGATCATTGCAAGTCTGAAAATTAGATGTTTTTATTAAAATTCATTTTATAGATGAAGAAAAAAGGCTGAGATGTGCCCCAGGGGGCTGTAGTTAATACATTTCCAAGACAGTATTCAACTCTGGTTTTCCTGATTCTAAGTCTGGCATTCTATCCACTATACCACATAGGTGTCTCCTCCTAATGAGAGTTACATTATCTTATAAATACCTTCCCTGCCCATGGGATCACAACAGCATTATTGAATCTCAGGGAGGATTATAGACATGAGAGGGACATCGGAGGTCATCTGATCCAACCCATCATTTTTCTGAGGAAGGAGCTGAGCCTACATTCTGGAAAAAAGGACTACAGGAGAAAGTGAGGGATGGTACATAGTATTTAAAAGAAAAATCCTGTTACCATACTTTGCTTTGCTCTATTTATAGACCAAACACTGTAAAATATTGAAAACATCATTTGGGTTTTGCTGTTTGCATTTGTTCCAAAACCAAGTTAGAGCCAAGTTTCAAGACTTGATGAATCGTCACAAATGTTGCTAAATTTAGGCCTCTGCATGCTAATGTTTCTATTTGTTGCACAGCCCCAAGGAACTCTTCCAGAAACCTTTCATGGGGATCCTGTTGCTATGGAAACAATTCTCTTTCTTTGTATGTGTGCATGAAGAAAGTCTATGCTATTTCCTCCCTTCCTCTGACACAGAAATCCAAGGTTTGTTCCGTTGGACAAACACAGACAGGGTGCTGAACTCCCTTTACTCTTGCTCTGTTGGAAAGGTTTGCAAGTCCCCTTCTGGGGTGCCTAGCCAAGGAAGGTGTCTGTAAACATCTAAATGGACTATGTTCTGGTTTAGGTTCCCTTTATCTCTTCCTATCCCAGTTTTAAGGAGTTTACCCTAAGGTAAAGCTCTTTGCCTCAGTTTATTCAACTGTAAAATGGAGACAATAACAGTGCCTACTTCTCAGGGTTGTTGTGAGAGCAATGAGATAATATTTGTAAAAAGTACTTAGAACAACACCTGGCACACAGTAGTCACCATATAAATGCTTGTTCTTGCCCTTACTGTATCCAAATATAGGAAGATTTAGAAAGGGACAGAAGAAAGCCTACTCCATAAGCCAATGATTGATTTCAGTTTCTTCAAATACGCAACACAATCAATTCAGGTAATTGACATGCGGCTGAGGAAAAGGACACTTATTTGCCTGTGAAGAAACTAACTGCAGAATTTCAGAAGCAATGACATTCTCATTAATTCCAGGATTTTAAGGGAAAAAAAAATAGAAGGATCTGCCAGGTCATTAACTACCCTAAACTACCTGCTTTTCTCTTTCTTTTGACCCCTTGCATCTCCTTTACAATTTAGAGGCTTAAAAATTTGATACGGAGCAGTGAGAGGTTAAGCATGTTGTCATTTATATTCTCTGAGAGTTGCCTGAAGCAATGAGAGGTTTGGTGTCCTACCCCAGGGCACACAGCTAGATTGTGTCAGAGGTAGGACTTCCATCTTTGTATTCTCACCTGCTAGTACAGTGCTGGAACATTTTTGTTCAGTCAGGTCTGACTCTTCACAACCCCATTTGGGTTTTTCTTGCAAAGATACTGGAGTGGTTGGGTCACATAATAAGTCATATAATCTGTGCCTAAATTGTGTTCTCTTAATTGTCAAATCTAATGCCTGTTTTTCAGTCCTTGTCCCTTTTTACCTTTCTGTAGCCTTTGACCCTGCTGATCATCATTTCCTTGATATTTGGAACTTGCAACAACCCTGGAAGTATCCTCAGCCCTTGTGTCTTCCTCCTTCTGGAGCCTCCCTTTACCATTGTGGTCCCTTTCTCCCATTGTTTTCGTTAGTCCTTCATTTTGGAAGAGAACAACATCCCAGCATGATGTCCTGACAGGTGCATGAATTGGACTGAAGTGAGGCAGAGCTGCACAAAATCATCAACCTCACCCTTCTCCTCCAGAGGCATCGAAGCCCAGTGGTAAGATAAAAAGTCAGGAAAAGTGATGGCCCAGGATGGAGTGATTGGGTGACCTTGGCCTCCAAAAGTCTCTATCCTGAGGGAGCATCCAGTCTATCACTGTGAATTCTTCTCCTGGCTCTGCTTCTGACTCTCTGGCTTTCTTTTCCATGTTCCCAAGCTTAACTTGGGAACCCTCCTCTTCATCCCCTGGTTCTCAGCTCTCCTTTGTGCTGTTGTCTTCCATTAGAGTGTCAGCTTCTTGGGGGCAGGGACTTTTTTTCTCTTGCATTTGCAACTCCAGCTCTCAGCACTGTACCAGGCACATAGTAAGCATTTAATTAATGCTGACTGACTTAACGCACTACTCTCTTCCCTCCAGGTTTTTGTTGCAGTCACTTTCATGGATCTCATCTTACCCATCTTTGCTAGATCTAAATCCAGGTTAGGTAGGCTAACTTTACTTAAGCGTGGCCCCTAAGGCTTTGCCCTGAACTCTCTTCTATTCTCCTTCTATGCTATTTCATTTGGTGATTCCCATTAGTGCCTAACAATTCAATTCTAATCTCTGTGCAGATAGATGATGTTCAGGATTATCCAGTCATCATTGCTCTCCTGACCTTTAGTCTTGCATTCCCAGTTACCTATAGAGGCAGCTGGGTTAGGTGGATCTGACTTGGAGTCAGGAAGATCTGAGTTTCAAATCTAATCTCTGGCGTTTACTAGTCATGTATTTCATGCCAAGTCACTTAATTTCTAGCTGACTTGGTTTCCTCAACTGTAAAATGAAGATATTAATAGCACTTCCCTTGCAGGGTTGTTGGGAAGGATGAAATGAGATAATACCTGTAAAAAAAAAAAAAACCTCTTAGCGTAATGCCTAGCACATAGTAGGTCCAATATAAGTGATAAAAGTGATGATTCTTTTCCCTTTTTCGATTGCTCTTGATACAGCCATTATCCTGCTATGAGGAAGTCCTTCTCACCTCACATCTAGACTAGTGCAATAGCTGTCTGATTAATCTCCTTTACTGAAGTCTTTCCCTACTACAAGTCATCTTCCACTCATCGGTCAAACCAATCTTCTCAAAGGAGACCATGGCACAGACCTATTCCGTAAACTCTAATTGTTAACCTATTATCTCCAGCTTCAAATATAAAATCCTCTATTTGGTTTGTAAACTGATAATTTATAAACCATATCCTATTCCCTTCCTACCTTTCAGTCTTTTTATGCCTTACTCCCCTCCATTTAGCATTTGTTCCTGTCTGTTTTTTCTCAAATATATAACACTCTGTTTTCTCATTCCTTGCATTTTCACTTATCTCCTGTGCCTGGAATTCTCTCCTTCCTTTTTTATATCTCCTGGCCTCTTACTTCACTCCTCAGCAAAAGTCTCTTCTCCTTTTTTTTTCCTATTTTCTTTTATTTAGTATTTTATTTTCCCCCAGTTACATGTAAAAAATTGTTTTTAACAATCATTTTTAAAACTTTGAGTTCCAATTTCTCTCCCTTCCTCCCTCCTTACCACCCACCCCCTTTAAGAAGGAAGGCAATTCTATATAGGTTACACATGTGTAGTAATGCCAAATATATTTATAACAGTCATGTTGTGAAAGAAAACATAGACAAGAAAAAGACTCAAGAAAAATAAAGTAAAAAAAAGAAAAAGTATGCTTCAATTCAGACACCAAATGTTCTCTCTCTGGCAATGGATAGCATTTTTTCATCATAAGTCCTTCAGAGTTGTCTTGGATCGTTGTATTGAGAAGAACTATATCATTCATGGGTGATCATCTTACAATAAATATGGCTGTTACTTTATAAAAGTCTCACTAGTGTCCAGTTTATCCTATAGATACCTTGTTTGTATATAGTTGTTTTTATATTATATTACCCCTTTAGATAGTGAGCTCCTTAGGAGCAGGGGTCATTTTTTGCCTTTCTTTGTATTCTCCATACTTAGCACACAATTTCTGGCACATCATAGTTGCTTGATAAATGCCTTTTGACTTGTTGCCTTGAAAAGGCAAAAAAAAAAATCATAAGATTTGGAGCAAGAGGTCATCTAATTCAACCTGATGGGTTTTATTTTAATTTTTGAGGAAGGAAAGGCATTTTATGAGGACAAGTATATTTGGGAATATTTCTAGTTTCATAGAAACATACAAATCTATCCAAAATTATAGCTATTAATAAAAAAATTAATTTTTGATACTAACCTCAAAGATACAGGCATCCAAGTGATTCCTGTAAAGAGGAAAGAACTAGATTATCAATCAAAACCTGTCCAAGACCCAGCCAGGTTAATCAAATGGACACCAGAGAAAAGTCACAAGAAAGTCAGAGGCTTTAGTCAATATCCTTCTTTTGGAAACCAGGATAAGAAAGGGGAAATGATCTACCCAAAATCATGCAGCTAAGTAGCTATCATAGCTGGGATCTGAATACAGAATTCTTCCAACTTCAAATCAAGTATTTATGCCACTAAACACACATATATCTCATCAATTTAAGTTTTGGAAGTTTCATTGCCTAATAAATAAAGAATAGTGTGTGTGTGTGCGTGTGTGTGTGTGTGTGTGTGTGTGTGTGTTGATTGCCAAATTCTCTGATTTGATGTCAATATAAAGTAATAAGTATTTCCCAGATGGAAGCATCTGTCTTTATAGGTCTGTCCTATCACATTCTAGAGAGAAAATGACATGATGTGATCTGAACAGAAGTTTGGACTAAATCTTTCATAGCCTGTTAGGGCAGCCAGAGATAACTGATGAAGCATTTCTCCTTTTCTCAAAGGACGTCAAATACTTAGCTTTGGTAGGAAACAAATGAGCATTTGCAGCTAAATTCCCCTACTCATGACTTTCTGAGCACTGGGAGATTTTGCTAGGCTTTCTCCCTGAAGCGTTAAAGGGAAGGGAGCAAAAGACTGAATCTAGCTTTGCCCTGCTTGCCGGCATTTTCTAAATGTACCCCGTGGAATTTTGCCTTTAAGGAGGTTTATGTCTAACCTGATTATATTCCTTTTTGAAATTAAGAGAGAGAAGTCAAGAAAGATTGGCTCCTGTTTGAGGGGAAGCAGATTAGTCAGGGTTCAACTACTTTGCCATGAAAGCAAGAAAAATGAAAAATTCGCAGAGTTATGAATCTCAGAGCAGGGAGTAGCCACCTAGGCCAACACATACCTAAACAATTCCTCCTATGAAATATTTCCTTGTCTTTCAGCTTTTGATCAAAGACCTCCAATGAAGAGAAATCCCCAAGCTCCCAAAGTAGCTGATCCCAATTTGAACAGTTGCAATTGTTCAAAAACTTTTCCTCCCATCAAGCATAAATCTACTCTTCTGCAACCTCTGCCCCTGGATCCTGTGGCTCTGATCTTTGGGGCCAGATGGAAAAAGTTGCATTTTTCTTCCACTTGATGGTCTTTCAAGTCTTTTTTCCAAGAATAAACATTCATAGTACTTTCACTGATCCCTACATGACATGGACTTAAGAGCCTTTGCTCCTCTAGTTACCCTTCTCTGGCTGCTCTATCACTAATTAATGTTCCTAAAATGTCCCCAGTACTAAGTACAATATTCCAAATGTATTGTAATTAGTGAATAGCAGGATTATCACCTCCTTATCAGAGGAAGCTATCTCTTCTCATATAGTCCAAGATTGAATTAGTTAGGATGGTGGGTTTGCTTTTTTCTTTTCTTTTATGGCTTCTATAACACATTTTAGACTCATGTCTCCTATCCTCTTTCCTAGAAAAGCAGGTAAAGAGGCTTGAGAAATCTAGTTTATTAGTGAGAAGGAAGTTAAAAAATAATGAGCATAGCCTTCAAATGTGAAAGTAAAACAAACAAACAAAAAAACCCAAAAATGGATATGAAGGGGATCCTGATATATTAAGAAGTTGGAGGGCAGAAGAATGGAACATAGATGGGAGAGGAATAAGGGCCATTAAGAACTTGAAAAGGCAGTGTGATATAGTGGATAGATGGTTGGCCTTGAAGGTAGGAACACTTGTGTTGGCAGGAACACCAGCAATATATACTTACCATATGACTGGACAAATCATTTAACCTCTCCTGACTTCAGTGCTTTGTCTGTAAAATGAAGGGATTGGATTATTTGGCCTCTGAGATGACTTCCAATTATAAGTGTGTCATCGTAGGATTCTAAGCAAAGGATCTTCCATGGAGGAGATAGCAACATCTACTCCTTATAGGCTATGATGACACACAACATCTAGGAAAAGTTAGAAGGGACAGTTAAGTGGCACAGTGAAGAGAGTGCTGGGCCTGGAGTCAGGGAGACCTTTGCTCAAATCTGACTTCAGACATTTACTAAGTGACTCTAAAAAAGTCACTTAAACCTGTTTGCCTGTTTCCTCATCTGAAAACGATCTGGAGATGGAAACAGCAAAGCATTCCAGCATCTCTGCCAAGAAAACGCCAAATGGGGTCATAAAGAGTTAGAAATGACTGAAACAACTGAACAATAGCAAAGGTGAAAAGAGGAGATTTAGTTTTGTTTTGTCATTTTTATTATATAACAAGTTGTAGAAAAATAGGAAAGGTGGAACTGCATTGGATAAGGCAAATGTTATTCAAACAAAGAGAGAAAAGAGAGGTAGATTGACTTCTTTTCCAGCAAAATACTAAAATATAGTAAATGGATAGCTAGTAAAACTTTGAAGAAGAAAGAGATGGTCACAAAGAGTCAATATGACTTCATCAAGAGCAAGTCATGATCAACTGATCAAATTTCCATTTTTGATAGATTAGGAAATTGAGAGAGAATTATTTATCTAGGGTTTTTTTGCTTTAATATAAAATTTATTATATATAAATATATAACATATATTATATCAGTTCTTAACATTAATTTCCACAAGAATTTGAATTCAAAATTTTCTACCTATATCTCCCCTCCCCAGGACAGCATGCATGCCATACACCTCTTCTTCCAGTCTCCAGTTCCTCCTTTCTTTCATCTCCCTTCCTCTCTATTTTACTGTAGGGCAAAATAGATTTCTAAACTCCATTGCCTGAATAGTCTAATTTCCAGTTGCATGCAAAAACATTCATTCTGAACACTTTGAGTTCCACGTTCTCTGCCTCCCTCCCCATCCACCCTCATTGAGGAAACAAGCTATTCAGTATAGGTCATACATTTGTAAAAATGCAAATCACTGCCATAATAGTTATGTTGTAAAAGACTAACCATATTTCCCTCTGTCCTATTCTGCCCTTCATTTATTTCATTCTTTCCCTTGACCGGTCCTCCCACAATAGTATTTGTTTCAGATTATCCCTTTCCCCAATTTGCTGTCCCTTCTATTATCTTTCCGCTCCTGTCCCCTTCCCCCTGGACTTCCTTCAGGGTAAAATACATTTCCATATCCAATTGAGTGTGTGTTATTCCCTCTTTATTCCAAATCCCATGAGAGTAAGGCTCAACTATTTCCTTTCGTCTCCCCCCTCTTCTTGTCTATTGTAAAAGTTGTTTCTTCCCTCATTTATATGAGATGATTTACTACATTCTACCTCTCCCTTTCTCTTACTCCTAGTGCATTCCATTCAACAGTAAATTTTATTTTTAAGGTATTCTCCCTTTATATTCAACTCACCCTGTATCCTCTATCTACATATATGTGTGTATATGTGTATATATACATATATACACAAATACATATACAATGCACCATGCATATACCTATATATACCCACACATATATAATATACACATACTTACATACCCATATACACCTACATATGCATATATATTCCCTCTAACTACCCTAATACTGAAAAAGGTCTCATGAGTAACAAATAACATCTTTCCATGTAGAAATGTAAACAATTCTACTTTAATGAGTGCCTTAAGGCTTCTCTTTCCTGTTTATCTTTTCATGGTTCTCTTGATTCTTGTGTTTGAAAGTCAAATTTTCTATTCAGCTTTGGTCTTTTCAACAAGAATGCTTGCAAGTCCTCTATTTCATTGAAATTCTGTTTTTCCCCTGAAGTATTATACTCAGTTTTGCTGGGCAGATGATTCTTGGTTTTAATCCTATCTCCTTTGACTTCTGGAATGTCATATTCCCAGCTCTCTATCCCTTAGGGGACAAGCTGATAAATCCTGTGTTATCCTGATTGTATTTCCACAATACTTGAATTGTTTTTTTCTGACTGTTTGTAATATTTTTTCTTTGACCTGGGAACTCTGGAATTGAGCTACAATATTCCTAGGAGATTTCCTTTTGGGATCTCTTTCAGGAGGTGACTGGTGGATTCTTTCAATATTTATTTTACCCTCTGGTTCTAGAATATCAGGGCAGTTGTCCTTGATAATTTCTTGAAAGATGATGTCTAGGCTCTTTTTTTGATCATGGCTTTCAGATAGTTCAATAATTTTTAATCTCTCCTGGACCTATTTTCCAGGTCAGTTGTTTTTCCAATAAGATATTTCACATTGTCTTCTATTTTTCATTCCTTTGGGTTTGTTTTATAATTTCTTGATTTTTCATAAAATCATTAGCTTCCATCTGCTTCATTCTAACCTTTAAGGAATAATTTTCTTCTCTGAACTTTTGGACCTCTTTTTCTATTTGGCCAATTCTGATTTTTGAGGCATTCTTCTCCTCATTGGCTTTTCAGATCCCTTTTGGTATTGGGAACATTCTATTTTTGAAGTGTTATTTTCTTCAGCATTTTTTGGGTCCCCTTTAGCAAACAGTTGACTTGTTTTTAATGATTTTCACTCTCATTTCTCTTCCAAAATTTTCTTCTACTTCTTTTACTTGATTTTCAACATCTTTTTTGAGTTCTTCCATGGCGTGAGACCAATTCATATTTTTCTTAAAGGCATTAGATGTAGTAACTTTGACTTTGTTTTCTTCTTCTGTTTATATATTTTGGTGTTCCTTTTCACCAATGTAAGATTCTGTAGTCTGATTCTTTTTCTCTTTCTTGCTCACTTCCCCAGCCATTTATTTGACTTTTGAGCTCTTTGTCAAGATAGTTCTCTGCTTCCAGTTGGGTAGGGAGGGTGTACTGTCAGCAGCTCAATACTCCCACAATCTGTGGGCCTAGAGCTCCAGAAACAGTCACTGCCTCTGCCCTTGCTGTGGTTGCTATAAGCTCCTTCACCCCTTCCACCACCTTGGGGCTGAGACCGGACCACTCTCTCACACAGATCCAACAGGTTTCTCCAGTGACCTTCCAATTTATCCTCAGCATTTTGGGGTTGTGAAGTCTGGAAACTGGCACAGGTGCCAGAGATTTAGTTCCCTCCAAGGCCTTGTCAAGTCTGTGCAGCCTGGACTGGACTGCCCTCTGCTCCCACTGAGGTACAGTAGACACTTATCATTGACCTTCCAAACTGTCTTGGGCTAGAGTTTTGCTTCACTCCATCATCTTGTGGGTTCTGCAGCTGCAGAATTTGTTTAGAGTCATTTTTTTTTACAGGTATTTGACTGCATTTGGGGAGAGAGCTCTAGCCAAGTCCCTGCTTTAACTCTGCCATCTTGGTTCAGCCCAAACAGAGTGAAATTTTATGTCACAAAGATGTGTCTTCTCCTGATTGGCTATAGGTGACATAGAATTAAGATTACATTATTTGGACCACCTCTTCTGAAACCCCTTCAACAATAGGTAAGACCTGATTTAAGTCATAAGGCGATTCTCAGGTGATGGTAGTTGAGATTTGACCTCTTAATCAAACTTCTCTGGAAAGTGGTGGTTGGTGAGGTTACAAAGGTAGAGGTAATGTAAAAGACATGACCTTTAGTCAATTTTCTCTGAGAAGTGGAAGGGGAAGGAACAGTGAAAGGGAATATTACATCTTTCTTGACTAAGCCTTAAAAATAGAAATCATTTTCAATTTTACAATACCAATTAATGTGTTCAAAATTGGTTGAATAACCAGACCCAAAAAATCATCACGAATGAGTTGATGTTCACTTAGCAAGCAAATCTTTAGTGAAACATCCCAGGGATCTGTGTTTGGTCATGTTCTATTTAATATTTTTATTAATGACTTGGATGAAGGCATTGATGACATACTCAACAAGTTTACAGAGTACACAGATTTGAATGTCATAGCCAGAAAAGAAACCTTATTCTAATTTAGATCATAATCAGTAATTTGATATAAGTCTAAGTGCCTAGAAGCATCAGTTGTCATCAGATACATTTCAAAAAACATTTCTCTGTGGGGCAAACACACCAGAATAAGAACGGATATTTACACCATATAGAAAATATGCAGTCATCCTTGGTTCACAATCTATCCATTATTAGCCTTTGGGCAATATTCTGAGCTTCAAACAAGGGGAGAAAGAGACTTGCTAATCTGCTAGTCTATCATTTGCCTTGGGATCAAGACACGATGAGTTTTGTCTTCTTCTTATTGTTCTTTTTTATTGTCTATTTATTTTATGATTGTCTTTTTATTTGGACAGAATTAGGGTAAAGGATGATAAAACATAGAATCAGAGATGATTCCTGTTAGGATTTAAAATAGAGGCATATTCTAAAAATGTCCTGACTTGTTTCAATCAAGGGATAATGTAGTGCTGTTTGATAGCCTTTTGAATAATTTTCAGCTTCATTTAGTGGTAGAATAAAAGCAGCATACACAATTAGAAGCAATATTGAATAAGAAATGGAACACTAGACTTGGAGTCAGGAAATGTGGGTTCAAATCTCACCTCAGATACATAACATCTGTATGACCCTCAACAAGAGTGTCTCTTTCTGTGTCTCTTTTCCTTCATTATAAAATGAGGGAGTTGGAATCAATGTCTCCTAAGTTCCTTTCAAGTCCCAAGTCTTTAAGACCTCTTTATACACAAAGTCAATACGTGGATTCCTTGGGGAAGAAATTAGGGAAATACTTAGATGGTGTTAATATTCTTGGAAAGACAGAGAGCTTTCATACTTACCAGACAGGGAAAACTAAAGATCAAAGAACCTGAGGATTAGCTTGAGGAAAAAAGGGAAAACAGAGAAATAAGGAGCCTTAGTCAGTGGATCCAAGGGAATGGGTCCAGCTTTCTAGTCTTTGCTTACTATACAGTTTGTTGGGAGAGGATTCAGATGATAAAGAGGCAACACGGTGTGTCCAACCAGGGTTTATTTTTCCTTGATTCCAAAGGCATATAGTGATGCAGGGTGGTAGACTGACATGCCCAATTTTAACGGAAAATGTCTATGTAGTTCATAGGATGGAGGAGAAAAGCATGGCATATACCCCCATGAAGAGGTCCCTTTGTAGTATGATGAATCCATGTCCAGGGTTCTGATATTTGACAGCACTGCTACAATGACAGGACCTGAGATGGTATCCTCCAAAGGAAATGAAAGAGACTTTTCTTACTGATAGGCATGGTAGATGGTATCAGGTCATCATAGCAAAACTTCTGATACCTACTGGTGAACAGAATTAATACATTTTGTTAGTATTTGACCTAGTTAGAGTAGATTTATGTGTTATTTGGTGACCTCTTTGGTGGTTTAAGTTCTACATTCCCTCCAATGTTCTGACTGTACGTAAGATTAATAAAGGGAGTATAAGGTCACCTAAATCCTGTCTCAGAATTAATCTTAGTTGTTTTACTTTTATTTTTAAAAATAATTACATTTGGTCATTCCCCTACCCCTACAGCTTCAAGGTGGTGTGGGTAGTGAGAATGCTGTCCAATCTGAGAAGTCACAAAATTTCTCTTACAGCTTATTATGCAAAGTGGAAGCTCTGTCACTACCAGTGTTGTTGGGGAGGTGGTGCTGTTATGGTGTCAGTGACAGCAGAAGGAGATACCAATTTTTTACTAAATTATTTTAAACTGTCTTGAAGTAACAATGGATATTTTCAAAAGGAAAACCACAATCCATCTTAAATATTGACATCTCCCCATATAAGAATGTCATCTATGTTTTTATGTCAAATTCTTTAATGATTTCCTTTAGGGACTCATGCATGTGAAAATTTTATTCAGTGTATAGTTTTCTTTTCCAGGGGATTTACATCTTTTCCAGTATTTCCCAAGAGAGCCACCTAACTTTCTGGGGTCCTTCCTGAAATTGCCTAGACAGGGTATAAATACCAAAGGAGCACATGAAATTCTCTATTTCTTACACTTAGCTCTCACTATCAGACTGTCCCATTCTTCCACTTCCCTGACCCCAAGCCCACCTTATATATTTCCTTGATGGCATATGAAACTCATTCTCTTGAGTAATTCTACATTTGTATAATGTCTTGGCTTGCTTAGTAAACACCCCTAAACCACCCCCAACCTCCATCAATTGCCCTTTAATTGATTTTCGATTTAATTATTTGGAGATTTTGGTGGATTTGCCCTTGTGCTCTAAATATATAGAAGTGCTGATTGCCAGAGAGTTTGGGTTCATGGGAATAGGGACAGGCAGATTACAGATAAATAGAAAGGTGGGGGCCAAGACTGAGATCACAAAAAGGTAAAATGGCATGATTAGCCCTTGAAGAGGACCAAAACATATGTTAAAGTGAAGAAGATTTCTGTTCCTTTGCTTCAAGAATAAAATTATGTAATGTGCAGAGCCACAGAACACTCTGGTGTACCAAGTGTCTGTTACATAACAGCCTGCTGCTTTTGTATGCACGGAGCTCTGCTTGTGCCTTGCTTGGAATGGTCTCTGTGCTACATGTGATTTGGGATCCATACTCAGACACTGAGTAAGCTGGTTAATATCTTTGAAAAAAGCATAGTTCCTTCAGACCACAGCCTAAAGCAGATTGTCACACAACATGAGGACTTAATTAGTTCAGACATGAAGAATGATGGATTATACAATGTTTATAACCACTGGAGATCCTCATTTTCTCAGTGGGGCAAACTGTTTTTTTTTTTTAACTTTTTTCTTCCCCTTTGACTGTTTGCCTCCATTAATGGATTTGTTGATTCCAAAAGAAAAATAAAAGACAATGAATGGGAAGAGAGAGAAGCCCTCTGCAGTGAACTTTTTCATTTCCCCTGTGTTTATTTATAAGAGGCATATTGATTCAAAATATCTTCCATAGCCTAAGGCTAGCACTTATTAAGGAAGCAAAGTTAGCATTTCAAAGTGTTTTGACTTTGACATACTAATGTGACTTTCAAAGACAAGTAAGGGCAAGAGGAAGGCTCTTTTAACATGTGATAAATAACTGAACTGAACATACCCAATACTGATTGGGCCCATTTACTTATGAGACATATAATTGCTCCATTATTTCTCTCTACCATTTCTCCCTCTGCAAGTACTTGAGATGTCTAGCTGTTACCTCTCATCCTTATTATAGGATTGGCCTAATATCTTTTCCTGTCTCTCATGTCCTTGATGAGGCCTATCAAACTTCTTTCCTTACACAAGTCGTCAGGGGTGATTGGTTGCAGCCACTTTCTCTGGATGGTACAATGAAAAGAACACACTAGAGATGGAGTGAGAAGCACTGACCTCAGATCCTACCTTTGTCACTTAAAATCTCTATGCCTCAGTTTCTTTATCTGTAAAATGATATTGATGGCCAAAATAGCCTTTATATTATCTTTTAGCTCTGGATCTATAATACCATAATCCATGATCCAGGAGGACAGAATGAAACACATTTTAGAGTTAGCTTTTTAGGGACCAAATATTCTATAAAGTATACTTACATGGAGACAAACGGATTCCTTCCTATGTGCATGTAAGGTGTATTTGTTTTCTCTTTTAGATACTAGTTCCCAGGATCCATGGCCATAAACAATCTACTAATTCCCAGGGTCATAGATTGCAAACAATGCATAATATAAACATTTTAACTTATTAATAGCACACTGTGCCTGTTCTATGTTGAATCACCGTAATACTGCTAAGGTTAATGTAAACTTGTGAGGCTATTGCTGACAAGTTGCCTTCTTTGTGTGCTCCTCTATAAATGAAGGGATCACTAGTCAGTAAGTGGGAATGTCAGTACTGTGTTTGCCTTGACCTGCCCCCGTGAAGACTTAGGGGGAATTCATGAATGTGTGGGCCTGTCTTGAACTGGCTCTCAAAGAGTCTTAGGGGATGCTGTAGGAGTTGGTGCTCCCATTATCACTGACACCCTTGAGAAGAATAAAGAAATTAATCGCTATTGTGTCTCTCCTACTATCCTTCTGGTTGCCCGAGTGAAGAGTGAACCTGCTAGAGGTTGGAGTTCAAAAGCTCCTGTTTTACACCATGTCATCAAACAGTTATGATTTAGAGAAAGCATAAGGTGACCTAAGAGTGTTGCGCCTCTCTAACATATTTTTCATGTATTGTGCACTATAATTATCTGTGCTCTATTTCTAGACAATGAGCACCATGAAGTCAGGGACATTTCTTTTCCAAACTTTGTGTCTTCTTTAGCATCTAACAGAGTTCTGCACAAGGTAGGTATTAATAAATATTTGTTGAATGGATGAATGACTAAAGTTAGAAGAGTTTTAAGGAGTGCCTGCTAGGGTTCAATAGGTCATTTAGTCAACAACCATCTATTAAGCACTTATTATGTGTCAGGCACTGTGCTAAGCTATAGGGGTACAAAGAAAGGCAAAACTATGGTCTCTGCTCTCAAGATGCTCACATTCTAGTGGGGGAGACAACATATAAATAACTATGTAAATATGCATTCACATATTTGTATATCTATACACATACATATGTGTATATAGTACGTACATATGTATGTATGTGTGTGTATATATATATATACTATATATACACATATATATATACAAAAACACACATATATCTGTCTACTTATCTATCTGTCTATCATAATGGATTCACTAGCTTATTGTGTACTCCCTCCAATGGAAAAGATGAGAAATTATATAACAACCTTTTGCCCCATGTGATTCTTGTCTATGATAAAGAAAAAAAACATTGTTGCTTGTGAGTCCCTAATAGCAATTCCACTCAACGTTTTGGAAGCCTTCTCTGGCTCTTAACATTTCATGAATACCAATGATGTACTTGAGTTGAGTTGTTATCTTTCACCCTTATTATAGGATGGACCTAATACCTTTTCCTGTCTCACATGTCCTTGATAGGGACTATCAAATCCCTTTTCTCACACAAGTCATCAGGGGTGATTGTTGCAGCCACTTCCTCTGGATGAAAGCATGAATTTGTGTCTAGTTTTTCAACCAAGTTCCTCTCTTAGATTTTTAGTCCACCACCATATACTTTGTGGATGTCATGTGCCTCACTTCTCTTTTCTATAAAATGAGAGGGTTGAGAATACAAGATCTTTAGGGCCTCCTCCAGTTCTGACAGTCTGTGCTCTGTTCTGAGGCTCCTTGCAGCTGAAGACCTGTCTTTTGAAGGCCAAGTTTCTTCCCTGTTCTAATATTTCATGTTCAAAAGTCCCTCTCAGCTTTAATATCCTATAGTCTATGATCAATGAATTGGATGAGATCACATCATCCCATGTGCATCCAGATAGATTTATTTTTTTTTAAAGCAGTCTTTGTGGCATCTGCAATCTTTAGCTTATTTTCCCTGGGGGGAAGAAATTCGATTGAACAAAGAATCTTCCTCTGCATAAGTTCTGTCTTGAGAATGGTATCATTGGTTTAAAAATAAATAAA
This sequence comes from Potorous gilbertii, assembly GCA_028658325.1. Taxonomy (NCBI): domain Eukaryota; kingdom Metazoa; phylum Chordata; class Mammalia; order Diprotodontia; family Potoroidae; genus Potorous; species Potorous gilbertii. The sequence goes on along the minus strand of CM053769.1, from coordinate 363,623,104 downwards.
TAAAAATAATGAGAGTCATTTTGAGTTTTTCAGACCTTTCAATGAACTATGCAATTTGTCTCCTTTCAGACTTTCCAAGTAAAGTGAAAGAAGCTGATCTGCAAAGCACTGAATGCCTGGCCCCTTCTATTCTGGATAGTGATTTATCATTCATTTCAGCTGTCGACATCTGCTGAATTAGAGCTGAATTATGAAGGGCACCACATAAAGGCTGCTCCTCTGAATGAGACAGATTTTTCAGCAGCTAACCAGAAGGCAAACGACCCCTTTGGTAATTAGGAAGCCAACAGGGATGAGTCAGAAAGGTTTGATTCAGTGATGTGCTGGCTGCAGAATGGTCACCCTGCTTCCATTAGTGAGTGGGGACCTGGGGATTCTCTGACCCAGGGAAGCTCTTCAGGTCAACTCTCCTTTCATACCTGGATTTGGGAATCCCTGGGTTAATTGAATGACTGGAAGCTATCCCATCTTTAATGCAAGGAGTGATATGCTCCCATTTACTCACTTGTTTTGAGAGGATAAATAAAATCATATTTGAAAAATATGTACCAAGCACCAAAGTGGTAGAGGATAGAAGATGGGCTGTACAAACTCAGCTGGTTTTCTTTTCTTTTCTTCATCTTTTTTTTTTCTCCCCGAGAACAATGTGTCTCTATACAGCAGAGATTCTCAGTCTGCCCTGGATCTGTGATCCCCAGCAGGTCTCCAATTATCCCAGCCAGGTGTTGTGAAATGCTTAATTCTCAGTGTAATTTTAATTCATTTGAACTTCAGTATGAATGCATATAAACCATACAATGCTGGGGGAGGTACAGAGGGATACGGAAGGGGGTATCTTGAAGCCAAAGTAAATCATAGGGTGTGCACTCCAAAATGGTTGGAAATGATTAACCCAAGGGGATAAATATCCCAAAGGCAGGCTCTGGGACATTCTGCAAGCTAACTGAGTTGCCTGGCAACTGACCTCCTATAGCATTAACTGTCCATGGCAAAGGTTTCAGCAACAAAACTGCCCGGGTGTCTTGTTCTCTGGCTCTTTCACGTGCAAACGCCTTCTCTATCTATCCATAGATTATAAACTCCTTGAGAAAAGTGACATTCTCTTACAGTTATTCAAATTTTCTTCAGAGTCCAGACTGATGTTTATAAGAGATACTTGAAAATATTTGCGGAAGAAAACGAGATGCGTTATATGCTCCTGAGGAAAATTTGGCCGTCTTCCGTGCTACCCTGGGGAAATTGGGAGGAGGAAATGAAGAATTGAGGTCAGAAGAGATTGGTTTAAATACAGCCACGTTCACTTACTACTTATATGACCTTGGACAAGTAATTTTAATCTCCTTCAGATTCGGTATCCTCATCTGTAAAATGAGGAAGTTGGATAAGAAGACTCTTACAACTCTAAATCTATGATTCTTTTCTCATTTACTAATATTCAGTCTGTATCTATATTTGGGTCAGTTGATCACAAATATGGAAGCCATCATTGTAGGGAGAGATTATGGATACCAAAAGCAACATTCATGTGCAAATGTGTCTGTATGTTGCTAAACTTCTTTGTATGTTACGAAACCTCTTAAATCATGGTTGTCAGGGGTTACTTCCTAGGGTATATCTTTTTCTACAAATGTAGATTGTATACCCTCCCTTCAATCTGTAGTTTTTAGAGAGTTGCCTGAGATATTGGGAGGTTAAGTAACTTCATTAGTACAACACAGACACAATCTGTGGGAGGGACCTTGACGTCAGGTCTCTGACTCTGAGGTTAGCTTTTTATCCAGTTGGTTGTTGTTGAGTCATTTTCAGTCATGTCCAGATCTTCCAGCCCTTTTGGGGGGTTTTCTTAGCAGATACTGGAGTGGTTGCCATTTCCTTCTCTAGGTCATTTTACAGTTGAGGAAACTGAGGCAAACAGGGTTAAGTGACTTGCCCAAGGTCACACAATTAAAAAGTGTCTAAGGTCAGATTTAAATTCAGTAAGGTGAGTCTTCCTCACTCTAGAGCTAGCACTCTATCCACTGTGCTGCCTAGTTGCTCCTTTAAGCCCAATTGTCTTTTTCTTGAATATATCTATATATATACCCACATACACACATATATATGTGTATTATATATACACATATATAAAACATATAAATGTGTATATACATACCTGCTATAATACATGTATATGTATGCATGTGCATATATGTGCACAGACAATAAGAAACTAGAGGAAAGAGACGTTTATGTTTTTCATAGTTGTGGAAAAGAAATAAATTTCTAGCAAATCGTAACGTAAAGGACACTGTGAAATAAAAATGATCAACTTGTTTATATAAATGTGTTCAGGGGAAAAGGGGAAAGAAATAAAATGAGGTTTGTGCATTAAATGACTTTGTTGGTAATGGACTAGATTATTTTTATTTAACCAATATTATTTTGCCAAATTAATAACTTCTCTTTGAACACTTTGTGGTTGTGTGGTTGTTGTGGAGATTGTCCTTCGTTTTCAAGGAGGACCATGATATCAGGAAGGTGGTGCTATGACTTGCAAGTGAGTTGGATTTGAGCGAGGGAGGGCTGTGCAAAGTTACCAGTCTCACTTTCTCCTCCAGAGCCATCTGGGTCCAGTGGCCAGATATAGATGAGGCTGACTGGAGATGGTCCAGGATGCAGTAGGAGACCTTGGTATTTTTAAACTAAGGTCTTTCTGAGTTCTCTTACTGACATACTGTAAGACATACTGCATTATCATTTTTTTTGGAGATCAACCAAATTGTTTGGAAATAAATTCCATTAAAATAAGATAAATAGTTTGATTTGTGTCATGGAGGCAAATTTAACTTTTGACTTTTCATCCAGTTGTTTTAGTGTCTATTTTGGAAGCATTCTCTAAATGATGTGTCAAATGCTCAGAAGATAGTCTGTGAATAAACCAGTTTTGAATTTTCTGTTTCCCTTCCCTAAACTGAGCACTAGATGCCTTTACAATATTTAGGGTTATTTTGGCTGTTTATCTAAAATCTATTTAGGAAGCCTTGAAAAGCAAATAATTAAAAATGGAAACTTTCCAAGACTGGCCTTTTCATGTAAATGGTGTTAAAAACTGAAATCTCTGTTCAGACAACAGGTTTATTGAGTGCCAAATGTTGTTGGGATCTAAGCAGTAACTCAATAGGAATTTTCAATGGGCAATGAGTAAGAGTCAGCTTTAACTTGATTCTCTCCTATTTTGAGTGGTGGGAAAGTCAGTCTGGGCTGAGCAGGGCTGCATGGGGAACTTTTAAATAAACCAACATCCCCCAGCCACATTAGCATTTGACAGAACTATTCCTTTTTATTCAGGGCAATTGCCTTGAAACTGAAAAACATTCCTAAAGTTAAAAAATTCTGAGTCCATCTGAAGGATGTTTTACTTTATTAAAAAAATGTTTCATTGATAGTTTTTGTTGACATATCACCTTTTGTTGTTCAGTTGTTTCAGTTGCTTCTGACTCTTCATGACCCCATTTGGGGTTTTCTTGGCAAAGGTACTGGAGTAGTTTGTCATTTCCTTCTCCAGCTCATTTTACAGATGAGGAAACTGAGGCACACAGGGTTAAGTGATTTGGCCAGGGTCACACAGCTAGTAGTAAGTATCTGTAGCTAGATTTGAACTTCCCGACTCCAGGGCTGGCATTCTATCTGCTGCAGCACTTAGTATCACCTATGTATAACCTGTTGTTCCCAATGTGGTCCTTTACCTTCCCTCCTCCAACCAGAAAGCCAGTTTTTCTATTTAGGATCATGGGATGCTAGATCTTGATCTGGAGGGAATCTCAGAGGCCATGCATTCTATCTCCTTTATTTAAAGAAAAAAAAAAACTGGGATTCAGAGAAATTGATTTGCCAAAAGTCATAAGTATAGTAAGCATTAGAGGTGGGATTATGAACCAAAGTTCTCTACTTTTGGAATCAAGGCTCTTTCTGCTTTACCTAAAACAGCTAATACAAGAGAAAAAGAAAAAATTAAAAAGAAGTTCAGGAAAACTAACCAGCACATCCATTAAGTCCAAGAGTAAATGCAGTATTCCATAGCCATAGTGTCCCACCTCTTCAAAAAAGAAAGGAGGGAGATGCATCTTCTTATCTCTTCCTCAGGAGCAAACATGATGTCCAATAATTATTTATTAAAGTATCATGTTTTCATTCATAGACTCTTCTCTCTGTTGGACTCATCAAAGCAAAGAGGCTCTTTTTTCTTGGCTATCCTTTTAATTAAAAGAAGACTTTTTCAAAATAATGTATTAGCAAATGGTGCCTATATGATACCTAAATAGCTGAAACCTTCCTGAAATAGGTGCTAGAAAACCTGTGTTTAATTCTTTATTCTTATTATCAATTTACTGGACAAATTTGAGTAAACCATTTTATGCATCTGGACCTCAGTTTCCTCATTTGTAAAACATGGAAAAAATCTACACCCTTCTAATTTCACCAAGTTTTGAAGAGAAACTATATTAAGGTATGTAAGAGCAATTTGTAAAAACAAAAGTGGTTTAAAATAATTGCATTATTATAATCAGTGGTGAAATATAGAGGATTTATAGCATTTCTCACTTTTTGGTTTAATATATCAACAGCCTGTATCCTAGTTTTTAGTCATGTCAAAGTTAACTGTACAAGGATTATTGTGTTGGTATGATAGTATAAATATCCCATGGCAAAATATTTTCTTCTCTTGAAGAGAATGAGAATAACTGTGAACTATAGCCTTTAAAGTGACTGAAATGTATATACATATTTACACATGTACTTAAGTGCATATACACACATATATAATATATATATATATATATTCATCAGGCATGAGCATATGCCTATATCCACCATATATATATATATATACCTATATCCACATACATAGATATTTAGATATATAAATATATCAAACAAAATGTACATATATGCATATACAATTATTAAACAAAATTATGGAATCTAAAAACTGGGAGGCAACACAGAGATTGGACAGTTTGACCCTTAGCTGAATTCAGAATTCCTTCTACAAGATCCCTAAGAATTACTCAGAATCCATGTGAATACCTTAGTAATGGGAAACTCACTACCACTCAAGCAGCCCATTCCATTTCTGGCCAGGTCTAATTGTTAGGAATTCATTCCTCATCACAAGCTGAAATCTGCCACCTTGAAGCTCCTGCCCATTGTTCCTAGTGGAGAGTCAACTGGGAACGAGCAAAAAAAAATCTGATCCCTCTTTCAGGTGGCAGCCCTTCAAATGCTTGAAGAAATATATCATGTTCTCCCACCTATTTTTTTCTTTTTCAGACTAACATTTCCAATTCTTTCAACTGATGCTCATATTGTATCATGTGTCCACAATTACAATCATACTTTTCATCCTTCCCAAGTAGACTCTAACTTACTGTCCTTCATTCTTACCAGAACTGAATACAATCTAATGAATTTTTTTTTATTACGACAGAAGTCAGTTGGGACCATCCTTTCCTTGACCCAGGACACTGAGCGTAGCTTAAGATCATGGGTACTTTTTTGATTGCTTTCTTGTATTGAACCTGTGGTCCAATATATCTCCCATCTTCTCAACATGAACCATTGTTTAGTCACCCTTCCCTCATTCTGTTATTTGTTCAATTGATATTTCAAATCCACGTAAGATTTAGCACTTAACCTTTTGAATTTTCATCTTAGTAACTACCTCATGATCCCAGCTGACAGGCTAACCTGTATATATATAAAAATACACAGATGTCAGAAAACAATATAAGTGGGATTTCTCAAGTCTCTTTTGAAAGTTTGGTTGTCAAGCAAGAATTGTATAGCTAACTCATTGCCAATTGTTTAGTAATGGACTTAGTCCTGTGCTAGTAAAATAAAGTTACTCTTTTCTATTTTCCAGTCTTAACAATATGACCCTTGGAAGAGCAATGGTTCATTCTGTAAATCTCCTCCCTCTCCATCTCTTTTACCGGTATTTCCCGTGATCAGTCCCCAATGGAATTTACTGTATGAGGCTAGCTTATATATGCATGTATATGTCTGTATATTATGAGAGGTGTCATGATTATTGCATAAAAAATTGGCTTCCAAGTCAAGAAAACCTGGATTCAATATTGGTATGTGTTGGCCACATGAACCTGGACTTAACCTTTTAACCACTCAGGCAACTTTTAAGATGATAAATTGCAGATCAGATGTTGATATATATTGATGAAGGAAGTTCTTACTGAGATTTCCCTTCCCTGATGAAATCACAGGTTGAACTTAAAAAAAAAGATTTATATATATGTAGCATATGAATATTTATATAGTACATATAGTTTTATGTGTATACATGTAGCATGTGTATACATGAGACAGACGTGTATATAGAAATATGCATATGAATTTGTATAATTTCCCTATAGGATATATTAATCAATAATCATGAAGTACATTAATGTGTATCAAGCATTATGTTAAGTGTTAAGGATACAAAAAGAGGTGAGACAGTTCCTGCTCTCAAGGGATTTATAGTCTGACAGGGGAGGCAGCATGCAAACAGAGATATGCAAAGCAAGTTATATACAGGATAAATTGGAAGTGATTAACAGAAGGTATTAGAATTAAGAAGGTCTAGGGAAGGGATTTTAGATGGGATTTTAGTTGTGACTTGAAAGAAGCCAGGGAAGTCAGTGGATGCAGTTAAGAAGGGAGAGCATTCCAGGAATGGGGGATAGTCAGAGAAAATGCCTGGAGCTAAAGGATGGAGTGTCTTGTTTGTGGAACAGCCCGGAGGGCAGCTTCAACTTGATCAAAGAATATGAATTGGATAGTAAGGTGTCAGAAGACTGGAAAGTAGGAGGGGGCCAGTTTATGAAGGGTTTTGAATGTTAAACTGAGCATTTTGTATTTGATCCTAGAGACAAATGATAGGGGGCCTCTGGAATTTGAGTACAGAAGTGACATGATTGTGGCTACTTAGTCATTTCAGATGTGTCCAACTCATTGTGACTTCATTTGGGGTTTTCTTGGCAAAGATACTAGAATGGTTTTACCATTTCCATTACCAGCTCATTTTACAGATGAGGAAACTGAGGAAAATAGGGTTAAGTGACTTGCTCAGGGTCACACAACTTTTTGAACTCAAAAAAAATGAGTCTTCCTGGCTCCAGGCCCACCATTCTATCTACTGTGCCACCTAGCTGCCCCTTTAGGGCCTGTACTCTAGGAAAAGCATTTTGGTGGCTTTTTGTTGTCCTTTTGGAAAATAGGTTGAAGCAGAACTTTTTAAGTCTGTCATAATCTCTCATAGAGGCACTTCTCTGCCTCCAGTAGGGCAATCTTGTCCAGGCAGCTAATTAAAAAACCACTCTAAATGGTCTGACTTTGGGCAAGTTATCTCATTTCCTCATCTATTAAATGTGGATATAATTTCTTGTCCTATATCCCTCATGAAGGTATTGTGAGGTTCCGAGTTCAGATGATATTGTATACACATAAAGGTGCTTTCTAATTTAAATGACTTATTGCTATTACTATCACCGTCATTGTTATAAGAAATGTATTTCACTACCCAGCTTTCCTGGATTCCTATGGAATAATGGCTCAACCTGAAGTTCAATTCTCAATGAGAAGAAAGACTTCAGTTCCACCTTCTTAATCGGTTCTCTCTTGCCCTGGGGAAGTTCCATGGATGCAACGATAGATCCAGTACAGCACCTACTCCAAACACAAAGTCTCCAAGACCCTTAAGAGAGATAGATTTATTAGGACAAAGATGATACTTGAGAGCTGGCACATAATTTCATGACTACTAGTTAATGGGATTATTAATTACCTCTCTGGCAATTAGAAATTATAGATTGCTTACTTATTAAGAATCCAATGTTGCCCTTTCAGCACATGCCATTCAAAATGAGAAATGCTTATTAGTCAGCTAGATTATTGATCTTTTTTTTTTTTTTGCTTTACTCCTTTGCTGAAGTACCCACAATGGGAAAGACAAGTGAATACTTTTACCAAGACAAGAATAGATGTCAGATGACTCTAATTAAATGAAAATAAATTGGAAGCAACAAGCAGCATGGGAGTTTCTGAAACACGACAAATACAAAATCAGCCAGGGGAAGAGATTCTTTAAGCAATTATCTAAGACTCTTAAGTGCTTATAGACCCGATGATGTCTTGGATTCCTTATAGCTCCCTTGTCATACAGAAAGCATAATGACACCTGGATTATTTTTCTGCCAATAGGCTAAGTAGGAGGAAGAAAGTGGGCTGGATTGAAACTGGAAAATTTCTCAGGGCTTTCAATGATAGCGAGTTTTTGTTCTCAAATAAAACTCATCTCTTTAATACCATTGTTTTCTTGGTGTTAAGTCATGGACCACCATAATCTTGGAAGACTTTCAATCTATGACCCAAATGGAAAGACAAAGAAACTAATGGAAAGTCATTTGGTGGTTTTAAGGAGATGGTAACATTATTCCACCAAAATTATTGTAAAGACCATATATAAAGAGAAAAGAAACTGGGGTGATCATGTTCTAAGGACATATTTATAAAAACAGACAAAGAGATGAAAGTCTAACCTTGGATCTTCCATAAACAAACCAGGAAGTACATAAGCAAAACACTCAGAAGAAAGGATAGAGGAGTTTCCATCTGAAAGGATGTTTATTCGTTGATTTTAATGAGGTCACAGATGCATCCAAGTGTTGAAGTAATCATTCTTACTCCCATAAGACATTGTATAATAGGTAGTGTAGTCATTCAATAAGTATTCACTAAGTACTCTTTGATGTTCAGTCATTTCAGTCATATCCAGCCCTTACTGATATTTGGGGATTTTTTAGCAAAGATACTAGAGCGGTTTGCCATTTTCTTCTCCAGTGGATTCATTTTGTCAAGAAATCAAAGGTCAAAGGACTTGCCCAGTGTCATACAGCTAGAAAGTAACTGATGCTGGATTTGAACTCAGGTTTTTCTGATTTCGGGTCCAGTGCTCAATCCTCTGAGCCACAGGTTGACTCTACATACTTACTGAATTTATAATTAATATGAAAATGTGAAATGAGGGTAGCCATGCCCAGTTCTTTGGGTATTTACTGGGAAAGATCATGATGGCAACAGGAAGTGAGGTTTCAATTCCACTTTAGTAAAGTACAGAGAGGGTATGGGCAAACAACATCAAAAATACAAAGACGAATGGTGCAAAGAAGGGGATACAGAGGCAGGTGATGTGGGGATGGGGAAGGTGTAGTGGAGGAAGGTGGGAAGCCTGGGAGAAGCAAATGGGAAAGGGGGAAAGTCACAGAGAGTAACTCATGTAACCATAGGTTAAAGTTGGGAGCACTCGCTAGCATGAACCCAAATGTAGAAGGAAGAGTTGTTGGGTAACAGGAATTTGCAGTAATATTTTACAGGGTTTAGGTGAAGGACAGACAGACTCACTTTTATCTAAGCCACCCTGCTCATTAACATAACCACATCTTGTCAAAGTTGCTAGTAAAACTCTAAGTTTAACAAGTCTGTGTCATCTCAAAATTATCATTGGATATCCTGCTGGTCTCACTACAGTTGTCTGGGACTTATCTGAGATATCCAAAGTATAGAACCAAAGGACCCGACAGCAAGGCCTCCATGGCTCCCTCTCACTTAGGACATACTTTCAGGATGTGACTTTTGGTTAATATATAATTTCCAAATTATCCTCCTCTGATCTTTGGGACCTTCTGTACATGACTTATATAGGACCCCCTGTGCAATCTTACTTCCTGATAATGCTATTTTATATTGTCTAATTAAAAACTCAATTACTACACTGACTAGAAGGGGAGGGGTGATCAGCAGGAGCAGAATAAGTTGTAATTTTAACACACTCAGACTATCCCAGGCGTTGCATATGAGGAGACCATGAAAGGCAAAAAAATGGTTTCTTCCTCCAAGGAGCTTAAGTTCTAAGGGGACAGAGAATAATTAAATAACTAGTTGCAAAGAGGATAAATACAAAACAGACGGGAGGTAACTTCGGAGGGGGAGACATTGGAAACTGGGAGATCTAGGAAAGGAAAGGACTCCTGGAGAAGATGAGGTTTGATTTGATTCTTGAAGGAGGCCAGGAAAATTAAGATGTGGTAGAGATGAAAAGGCACTCCAGGAAGTGGGGACAACCAGTGCAAAGGTTTGGAGATGGGAGCAGAAATTCATGTGGGAGGAATGCCAACTAGACCAAGGTAGTAGATGGGATGCCAGACCTAGAGTCAAGAAGACTGTGTTCAATTCCACTCAACACTTGTGACCCTGGACAAATCAACTTATTGTCAGATAGCCTCAGTTTTCTCATCTGTAAAATGGAGAAAATAGCAGCATCTATCTCACAGGGTTATTGTGAGAATGAAGGAAGCAATGTATGTAGAAAACACTTTACAAATGTCAGACTTCTGTGTAAACATGAGCTATTTTCTTATACTTGGGCATAAGATCAGAAATTTAGAGCTGGTAGTGATTAAGGCACAGACACTTCACTTTACAGGTGAGAATTAACTTTGAATAATTACGTGACTTGTCCAAGATAAATGAAGATAATGCCAGAGCAGGATTTGAAATCAAGAATTAGTGCTCTTCCCAGCTTTCTTCTTCTAGAACCTCATCTTTTATCTCTAAAATGCATCTATCATGAAACACTGTGACGTTTAGCTATCTGTTTTTGCCTCATTGCTATTAGATTTTAAGTCTCATGAAGGAAAAGTCCAAAGAATTTTCTCTACATTGTGTTTAATTCTCTGTTAGAAAACACTGTAAGTTTACTTACTGGAGCACTTTCCTCTTTGGAAGGAAGGGAGTAGTAACTGCATCTACCCCCAGTGCCCTGCAATGTTCTGAACAACTCAGGTGCTTATTAATTGTCTGTTGAATGAAGGAAATGAGTGAATGAAAGATGATATTCTCAGTAAGAAGCCAAAGATATCTGAGCTTTCCATGCCACTTTTCCATCAATCAGATGTCACAATGAGGTAGGTCACATTTCAGATTTAAACCACTTGACATCTTAATGTTCTTCTGATATGTTTTTGGATCAGTGAAGAGATATGTAGTATAGGTAGAAGTCGTTATTTATGTGGCTGGGGCAGTCCAATTTCATCAGTATCAGAGTTTAGGCTTCTTTAGAATGACTTTAAGCAACCTTGTCTTTTGTTTCTCATGTTCCCAGAATGTTAGAAGGGAAATTTGAACCTGATCCCCTTTCACCTTCTGTTCTTCCAAGAATATTGAGTGATTGCTTACTGACACCAATATAAGCATTTTCCTATTCACCCTCTCCCTGGTCCTAGGAGGATGCCCAGATACAACCTGTGACGGTATTCAGAGCAGTCATGCCAAGCATCATCCAACTCTCCTTTAGGGGATAACAGATTCCTATACTTCCACTTGTAAATAGAACTGTAGGAGACTTCGTTTCCTAGGTTTATGATACATGGATATCTGTGGTGAGGGGAAACTAGACTGAGAGTTAGAAGTTCAAATCTCAGTTTTGGTCACTTACTGGCTTTATGACCTTGGGTAAATCATATCTCTGGGCCTTAACTTCCTCATCTGTGCAATTCAATTCAATTTGCAAGTATCCAGAGACAACATACCATGGTGGATAGAGTGCTAGACAATATGTCATGGTAGATAGAGTGATAGAATCAGGGAGTCCTGAATTAAAATCTTGACTTAGTGAGTGGAGGATAACAATGAAGATTATATCCACAGCACCTGCCTATTATATGGAAACATTTTTGACCTCACTTGGTTACAGAATTTTGAGAGAAAGCATCAAGGAACCTTACTATTTGCTTGCCAGTGTTGGAGTTCTCAAGTACCTGTCTGATCATTGGATCAAAGCAAGTTTTATAGGTTCAAAGGAGATAATATATGCAAAATACTTTGTGAACTTTCAAAAATTGCATAAATACTAGTGAATATTATCCATTAAACACCTATTGTGTGCAAGGCTTTGTACTCAGCCCTAAGGATAAAAAGATGAAAAATAGCATGATTGCTACACTCAATATGCTATTTAATAGAAGCGTAGACTAGGTGGTCTCTCAGTTTTTATACAACCCTAGCATTCCTGGATTCACTCTTACTCCTATCTAGCTCTTACATGTATATGCTTCTTGTTGGGGGAGGAGGAGCAGGGGGGTAATTCCAAGGTTGGGGGAGGGGAAATAGCAGGAAGCACTAGTATATGATCCTCTGGTCTGTGTTACATTTTTGCCCATCCTTCTCTTTTCATTTCTAGAAATTGTTGCCTTGCATATTATCTAGTATTTTAATGTACTTAATCTATATGAAAGCATCTCCCCATACTTCTAATCCCTAGGTATATTTCTTAATGAGCATACCTCATTTCACAAAATAGGTGTGCTCTAGAAAATTACTACATAAGTCAATTTTTTGCAAATGGAATCATACTTTATGTGTTTCCTGGGCATGGTACCGACACCTATCTCTTCCTAAGTTCTTTCCATCCCTGGGCTGGGACTGGTTCATCCATTTTATCCATACTAGCTTTAGCAAACGTAGGTGGTGACCTTCCTGGAGGGTAGACAGGGAGTAAAATTGCTGCCACAGCTCAACCCTCAGGATTCTAGGAGTAAGTATGGTGCAGGTGGGATATACATCTGCTCTTTACTACTATACCTCCTAACCTACTAATGTGCTCCCTAGTTGTATAAAATCAATGACATCGACAACATTGACTCTTAAACATGAAACCTCTACTAAAAAAATGTCAAAACAAAACATTTAATCAATAGAAGGCAAATTGAAGCATCACAATCCACTCATAAACCTGAATCAAACTCTTCCACTACTGAACTGACACAGAGAAAAGAAAGCCAAAGAAAATGTTTATATACTATGTAAATGACACACCAGGGAATCTAAAGAAAATATTAAAAAGTTACAGAGATCAAGTGAGACTCAAATGAAGAAATATGAGAAGACACTCTCAATTTACCCCTTTGTGCAGGTGTAAAGTCCACAGGTATTACATATGGCATATGTTTTAGGACTTTCTCAATGTATCAATCAGTTGTGTGAATTTTTTTTTCCTTTTTCCTCTCAAAAAACTTCTGTCATATGGAATAGCTCTCTGGGATAGGATGGGGAGAATTTCATGGTATACTATGGTGGTATAAGCAGCAGAAAATATCAATGAAAATATTCACAAAAAAGGAAAAGTAGGAAAAAATAGTCAGCAGAAGGAAGGCAAGTTTATGCTTATGACAGAGAAAGAGAGGGAGAGAGAGAGAGAGAGAGAGAGAGAGAGAGAGAGAGAGAGAGAGAGAGAGAGAGAGAGAGAAAGATCACAAAGAGAGACAACTTTTCCCAGAAGTATCATCTGAACTTGTCTACTCTCTACCTTCCTGACCACTACAATGTGAGTATACAGCTAGCTCCCAAAAATAAAACTTTCTAGAATAAATAAACCCTGCTCCTGTTGCTCTTTTCTTCCTATCCATAATCTTTTGTCCTGAATGGGGTTAACACAAGTACAGAAATATGTTTCTGGAGCAACTTATGACCCTCCAGGGGTGGGAAACCAGTGGCCTTGAGGCCACATGTGGCCCTCTAGGTCCTCAAATGCGACTCTTTGAATTCAAACTTCACAGAGCAAATTCCCTTTAATAAAAGGATTTGTTTTATAAAACTTGGACTCAGTCAAAAGGCCACACCCAAGGACCTAGAAGGCCACATGTGGCCTCAAGGCTGCAAGTTCACCACCCCTGTAGACCTGGACTATAGGCATGGATGGGTTTCATACCTTAATGTACCACATGTCATCTACAGAGGAGAATGAATTCTCGGCTATCTCCTTCCCTTTGGTGTTCACATCTTTCCTTCTGGGAGAAACCAAATTTTTTCTCCCTCTGATGTTCTTGGGCCACTGGAGCAGTGTCAAATTCTTTTAGCACACAGCCAGGGTGTGTGGCAGGTTGCTGAGAAAATAGATCCTCTTTTAATAAAAAATATTTCAGTATAACTCCCAGAAAAACACCTGCAAAACCTGTCTTTTGTTCTCTTCTTTTCTATCTCAATATTGATGAATCCAACCAGGTCTTCAGCAGGAAGATTTTTGTTCTCCAATTAGCTTCTCACAGAAACAGCTTTCAGCCACCTCACATTGGCTAGTGAGAGCTGACGGATAAATTATCTCCATGAGCATTCATACTCCAGACATCATGATGGCTGCAAATCAGCATTTGATTCTATATTTTATTGATTATCTATACTTTAAAAATGATGGAAGAATGTTAAAAATGCAGATTCAACTTACAATATATCCTGTAGACATTTTATTTCTTATAGATTTGCCAGCATATCCTTGGATATAGCACTCTCCTCCAATGGGGATAGCAGAGTTAAAGCGTAATGGACTTTAGCTGTCTCTCTCAGCTGACTCATCCTCATATCCTGGACATCTAGGTGGAGCAGTAGAAAGAGAGGACGGAAGTTAGAATTAGGAAAGCATGAGTTCAAATACTGCCTCAGATACTTACTAACTATAAGACCTTGGGTAAGTCCCTTTTTTGTGCTTCTGTTTTTTCATCTTCATCTGTAAAATGGAATGATGATATTAGCATCTATCTTACAATGTCGTGAAGAGAAAATGAAGTAATGTGTAAAGTGCTTTGCACAGATATTGAAGTGCTGTAGGATGCTAGAAATGATTATCTTTGGATTCTCCTCAACTCTGCTCAGTTCAAGCAAAAGATGATAGTCTCTGTCATCAACTTTTCTCTTTAGGAAGCTACTGTCTTATTCTTTTGATTTTTTTTTGGCTTCTCAGCTTCTATCTTTATCTGATCAACATTTTCTGGCTTCTAACATCTCATATCAGGGTCTTCTTATGTTTAATGATCCATGTCTACCTTTTGATGAAAAATAAAAATCACCAACCATGACCCTACTAAACCTAACACAATCATTTCATTATCTACCAAGCAGTAATTTGATTCATAGCTTTTTAACTCTAAGCTAATGACAACAGTGTTTAACTCTCAAATAAGTATTCCCAGTATATTTATCTGAATGACACTTTTGTTCCCCTCTCTGGACCTTAGCACAGTCTGTACAGCCTGTAGTATTTTTATCTGCAGGTCTTTCAGTGTTTGTTACACAAATGTTCTGCCCCTTTCTGCAACCAAAATATTCATATAACAAAGGAGTAGTACCTTATCTGTGGATTATGGAAATTATTCAGCCTAGTCATTTTCTGAGCAGTCACTGTGCTGGTCACTATTCTCATTTCCTCCATGTCTGGCTTTCTTCTGATCAACACTACCAGTGTCTCTGCAAAGGCATATCAATTGATTGCCCAATCAATTCTAATCACTAGCCTTGTGACTTACCAGATTAAATACTCTTTCCTATCAATCCCCTAATATATATTTTCTCCCTCTATTAGAATTTGAGTTACTTGAGAGCAGTAACTGACTTGTTTTTGTATTTATATCAACAACACTTATCAGAGGGCTTGGCATATAGTAAATAATAAATGCTTTCCCACCTATCCATCTGTCTATCCATCCATCCATACATCCATCAAAGCAATGTGATAGAGAATCATTTCAGAAAGTGAATAAACATTATCCTCAAAATGATTCCTTTTCTTTCAAATCGTAATTTCAGATATGTGGTTTGCTCTTTCAGAATACTAACCAAGAATTTGTTCTTTGAAATTCTTGGATTTTATTAGATCTTAGTTTTTTATAATGCAGAAGTAGCCTTTGAGTCCAGGAAAAATAGCATATAAAATATTTGTTCAACCTGTTTTTAAATTTTAAAAAAAGATGTGAAACTAAGTCATCTTTTTTTTTATTTTGAGGCAACAACATGTAGGACCCCATATATGCAGTTCCCAGCACTTAAACAGCATTGATTGGAGAACTCCATTGAGTGTACTTTTTCAAAACTTTCTCAATGATTTGTAGCATGAGAGTCACAATGAATCAATGTTTTTGACATCAAGTCCATACTTCATAGGTGGATGGGACTAGTCTGTTTTTAGAGGTCACTGAGAGAGATTTGAAATTTAATTGAATAAGTAGAAAGGGACTTGAGCAAAAATCATAACTCCCATTCTGTAGGAACTACTCCCTGTACAATTTCTGCAGATTGGCTACATAACAGAAAGTGCTTTGAAAAAGCCCTGGAGCTCTAGAGGAATTATTATAGTCAAGAAATTTTCACCCAAAATGGTATAGTGGAAAAATAATTTAACTTCCTTAGACTTCAGATTTCTCATCTGTATGATGTGGTATAGGAGAGTGAGGGGGTAGGGATGGGGATGGACTAGACTATCTCTGATGTTCCTTCTAAGTCTTAGATTCTATGATCTTATCATTCTATAATTATGAGGACAATATGATAGCCTAGAAAGAGTTCTGGCGTTGGAACTAGGAAGACCCGAGTTCAAGTGCAATCAAGGTCAAGTCACATCATCCCTCGGAGTCTCAATTTCTTCCCATGTAAAATGAGGTTAATAATACTCTTTCCAACAGTAATTGCAAGTTAATTGTCAGTCTTCACAGCTTCCAAATGGGGAGCCCTGCAAAGAAGAAATCATAGGTCCCTCTTCTCTCACAACTCTATTGCTGTCTCTGGCCTTCTCTGTTGTGCCTGAGCAACTTCCTTACTCCAGAAGATGACTCAGTCTCTGTGACCTTATTTTGAAAGAGGCCTCAGGCCCAAAGGTCTTCATTTCTCTCTGGCGAATTCTTCCTAGGAACCTACATGTCAAGAAGTGCCCATTCTCACTCCTTCACTGCTCCGCAAACTCCACTCTTGATTCTCAGCACTTCTCCTCTTTCTCCCACCCTTTCTTACCTTCTATCTCCTCTTCCAAACTCCCTTGCTTTTCATCTCCCCTTTATGGATTGTCTTCTACAATTAGAAGGTAAACTCCTTGAGGACAGGGCCTACCTTTAGTTTTGTTTGTATTTCTATTTACATTATTTAGGACAGTGTCTGACTCATAGCAAGTGATTTAGAAATGCTTGCTGACCATCCAAGCCAAAAGTCAAAACAAAACAAAACAATCTACCTGAAGCAACAATACAGCAATAATCAAACACTGTACTCCCAACCTCTGAGGGCAGCCCTGAATAAAGCACTTTACAAATCTTAAAGTGGTAAAGAAACATAGAAACACTTGTTGAACAGAAATTCTTGCTGCTTTTATGAAGAGAATCTCAGTAAATTGGGAGAGCAGGGCAAAGTGTAAAAATTTTAGGAAGATAACATTTGAATTGAGGAACACACACATACAACACACATACACACAGTCTCCTTTATCTGCTGCTTCAGAACCCTCCTCCCTCATATGATTCTATACTTTCTCATACCCATAATCCAGGATCACTACAATGACAGCTGAGTTGGTGCCTAGCTCTGTAGTGCTGTGGAAAGAGCTTATAGTTTGGAGTCAGAGGTCATGAATTCCAAGACCAGTTATATCACTAACTACCAATTTAATTCTGTGGTAGAAGGGGAAAAGCATTGAATTTGGAATCAGGACCAATGTTGAAATGCCCCTTATCTTATATCTCTGATCCTATGACTTATGGCAAGACACAACTTGTATAAAGTAAGCAGGTTAAACTCAATGACTTCTAAGACTCCCTCTAGCTTTGAGTCTATGATGTTCATGGACTCATCTTTTGCTCTTTTCTGACCTTCTCACATGCAATTTATCAGTCTCCTATAAGAACTAATCTGGTCATTCTATCTGAATTGCTAATCTTTGTAAATAATAATAGTGTGCTTCCTTACCCAGGTGAAACTTGTTAGCCCAGATAAGAGGTAGGAATTTCATGTATTGTATAATGCATGATGAATACTGTATAATGTGTATATTATATATGTATAATGGATACATAATGTATAATTTATAATGGTAATTTAAAGTTAATGGGGGGAGGGAAGAGTTAAAGATCTTCCCTGCCCATTAATAGGCCTCAATACCTTTTATTAATTTCTTTTGAGGCACTGGGTCAGAGACCTGCCCTCCAGCTCTGAAAAATGTATAAAACCTCTGAGGTGAGGTTTTATTTCCAGGTTTACTCATTGGAAATATTTATATGGCCAATCTAGACTATAGGCAGTCACTCAGGAGCCCTTGACATTGAAAACCTAGCTATTGGTGCTTCTCTCTCTAGTAACTATGTATGTATGTGATGGTCAGTTGTATCTGTCTGTTGATCTGTGATGTATGTATTGCTTATGGTCAGACAGAAGCTTTGTCTGTTGGTCTTTATTTCTCTGTTTGAATTTTCCCTGAAATTCAAGGTACTGACTTTTTCCTCTTAACTAAGTGAATGATACATATGATTGATTAAAGTGATGGTTGAACTCTCAAAAGTTGCTTTCCTTTTAGTAAATCAGATTTAAGAACTTGTATATCAAGTCCTCCCATGTATGCCAGAGTGCTTGTTGTTACACAAGGCCAATGAGTAGAATATTGTGGGGAAAAAGGGAGTAGGGCATTGTTCTATTCATCAGATGACAATATATAATTGAGGCCTCTTTTGCTTAAGGCTGAAGCTTGTCCTGAGGTTGGGTTTTATTATTAGATATCTTTCCAAAAATTAGGGCAGTTGACCTGTTGTTTCACGTTATTATACGGACTCAGACTCTGTGAGTGTGGGTTCTGAATTGGAGGAAAGGATTAAATGGAAAAGGGAGAGAATAAAATGACCTAATGCCCCTTCCCCTACCTTCAAGACCCAGTTCCAGTTCATAATCAACCAGCTAAATTGGCTTGTTTCTTATCTGATAGTGGAGTGACTGCCAGTCCATTTTGGACCCTAAATCCATTTTACAAGAGCTCCATAGAGTTTGAGAAACTCTTTAGAGATGGGTCTTCCTTCTGACTCAGGAAACTTATTTTCTTTGCCTTTTTCTTTTCTTCATTACTTTAGAGTTAGGAAGGCCATTTTGAGTACTATGATAAGAATGCTAAGCATCCTCTGTCCTTAGTAAGTTTTTTAATATATTCCTTGGTGGTCAAATCTATATGATTCTATTTTGGGGCAGCAGGGATTTTTAGCTGAATGTGTAGAACTGTATTAGATGAGGTTAACTTTATTAACTGGTATAGTGTCCAGATTTCAAGTTGAATAATGGTGAATATCAGTGTGGTAACTGACCCTGATGCTGTGTTTGTCCTCACTGAAGGCATTTGACAACATGGCTAAAAACATCAAACTAAAAATCATGGGAATAAATACACAGCCTTGCTTCACTCCACTGGTGACTGGGAAAGTGTGAAAGCATTAATTATTACCCAGAACACAGGCAAGCATGCCATCTTGGAATTGATGTACAATACTGATGAACTTCTCTGGGCAACAAATTCTTGACATAATTTTCCATAAGCCTTCATGACTGATAGTACCAAAAGCCATCATCAGATTGATGAATGTTGTGTACAGACCTTGGTTATTCTCCTGGCATTTCTCCTGGAGTTGTTGGTCAGCAAACACCATATTGAATATTCCTCACCCCTTTTTGAAGCTACACTGGCTCTCAGGTAGATGTCCATCTTCCAAGTAAAGGATCAACCTAGTAAGGAGGATTCTGGCAAGAGTCTTGCCAGTGATGACTAAGAGAGAGAGAACCCACTGTGATTGTCACAGGACAATTTATTTCCCTTACTTTTATAGAGATGCATAATGATGTCCTTGAACCTCCTTTTGTCATATAACTGGGAAAATTTCAGTCAGCTTTTGTATGAGCGATGGACCACCCCCTCCCCTCTATGAATCTCAGCTGGAATAGAATCAGCACCAGGCACTTTGCCACATGAAAGGAACCTAATGGCATTCAAAGCCTCTTTTTCAGTTGGAAATTTGTGTAGAGTGGGATTAACTTCAAGTAAATGGTCAATGATTTAGGCATTTGATTGATTATGGTTTGTTAAGAACACTGTGGAAATAATCGGGCCATCTCTCCAGGATCATATTCATATCACTAATCAATGTGGTTCCATCAGCACTAAGTAGTTGAGCACCATATCTCTTTGGTTCATAAATAGCCTTGAGGGCATCATAAAAGTTCTTTAGATTGCTACTATAAGCACAAAACTGAATTTCATCTGCCTTTTTACTAAATTCTGCATTCACTAAGCTTCACTTGTACTTTACTTTTGATGGAGTTAAATGCTTCCTTCTTAGAGATGGTAAGCTGGTAAGCACCGTAGAGTTCTCATTTTTCATTTAGCAACTTCTGAATTTCCCTATAATTTTCATTAAACCATTTTTGGTGTTTGTGAGTGTACTAACACAGATGAGTAAATGCAGTTCTATATACCAGATCTCTGATGGCTGCCTAATCCTTTTTTGCTCCACTGTTGTCAATGGTGATGGGTTCAACTTTCCCTCCAAGTTAGGAACAAACTTTTCCTGCTCAGAGAAGTACTCTAATCAATTGACATTAAGTCTTCGGGTACTCATTGTGTCTTGGGGCCACTGCTTTTGTTGAATGTGAATACTTAGCTTGGATAGGATAAGTCTATGATTAGTCCAGCCATCTGTGCTACACATTGCTTTCTTCATTTTCACATCCTTTCTGTCTTTTCTTCTTACAATTACCTAGTCATATTAAATGCCAATTGTTGCTGAGAGGGTACATCCACCAAATTTTATTGTTTTTTAGATAAATGGAGGATAGTATTGGTGATGAGAAGATCATAAGATACACAAGTCTTCAGAAATAAGTGTCCATTATTATTGCTGTTTTGAACTCCATTCCTCCCAAAGATTCCCTGCCATATCTTGTAGTCTGAGCTTACTCTAGCATTAAAGTCACTCAGAATTATAAGCTTGTACTCTTTTGGCACATTGATGATGAAAGTCTCCAGGTCTTCATAAAAATTTTCTTTGATTTCATCAGGGCTTGTTATGGTGGAGCATAGACAATGATGATGGTGGCATAGCATTTTCCTGCAAGTGGTAATTGCATTATCATGAACCTGTTGTCTACTCCTTTTGACAGGCATAGAAGCTTGCTGATTATATTAGTTAGACAGATCAGGTGGCCATCAAAGGTGGAGAGCAGTCCTGAAAAGGGCTCAGCAGCCTTCACACCAGAAATAATAGTCATCTCTGAACAAAACCTACACCCTAGGGAAGAAAGGAAAGGAAAATGGTTAGGCCTCTCCAGAACACAAGAATACTACTCTGGATAAGGACACTTACCTCAAAATGAAATCAAAACAATTTGTTGATGATTTTTTAAACAGAAGTGAGAATCCTATTGGGACTGGTCAATGAATATTGTTCTTCTAAACATGAACACTGTGTTCTTGTTGATGTCATCTCTAAGAGAACTTCAAACTATTCACCGAGATTCTTCTTCTGGTCTACTTGTAGTTTGCTCCTGAGCTGAAACTGAGTATGTAAAAAAGTTTTCTGTTTCCTGAATGCATCTGAGGAAGGCATACTATAAGTTTCTGGGTAGAGGGGAGGTCAACAATCTGGTTGACATAGGACCTATGAATGTAGTCTTCCTGTAATGTACAGTAAAGATGTTTGTTACCTCTTTGCATTTGTGATTTTCTGCTCTTGGGTGAGTATCAAACTAAGCTTCAACTCTGAGAGACTGAAAAGGTTTGGACAACAAGCTGCTGGAGGTTGGGAAGTTGGAGTATATCCAGATTTTGAAGACACCTGAGCTCTATAAAAAACTAAGTTATCAGTGACCTATATAACTCAGTATCAAAGGCAGGCAAGAAAGACTCACAAAGGCTCAACTCAGCTCCATTTCGAAGAGATTGATTGGGCAGATGCTTCATTGTAACTGCTTGGAGGTTGAGTTCACTCTCCCCAGGAATAAAGTGGTATAAGAGAGAGAGTATGTGTACCCAGGTGTTGGAGAAATTATATTTCTCTCTTGTTATATATTTTTAGTGAATATTCCTTTGTAAAACTGAAAAAAGAGTACAATTCTATTTCATTGGAAAGTCTGACAGATTCAAAAGCAGTAATAGTTATCTAAGAGTTCTAGGTTAAAGAAAAGAAACCTTCTTGACTGGTTAAGTTTTGGAGAAACAAGTTCACAGGAAAATTTTCCAAAAATATCTATGATCATATGACCTTTTGTTTTCCCAGGTTCCACAATATGAAGCCATGTAGTGTTCCAAGTGAAATATTGATGTTTCTATAGTCATAGGTCTGTTGAATGGAGGTCATGTGTTTTTCCTTAACCTAACCCTCAGGGGAATCTTATTGGATGATACCATTGTGAAGAGCCAGAACACTGTGAGAAGTCTTTCTCATGTAATTTTTAACCCCTTGAATGCTAGAGTTTATAGTCATAATTACTGCTCAAATTTGGAATGAGAAAGGATGAATCTTATAAATCTTTAAGAGGAAGTGGGGGAGGAAGAAATCCAACATCTGGCGGAATCTTTTCCAAATCAGAGGAAAGTTTGTTTTGGAACAAAGACAAGATGTAAGTAGCTCTTCTTTTCAAAGCCCATTCAGAGACATCCTCATTATTTCCGTCAGCATCAGACGAATTCAAACAGCTCAGAACAGAGCAATTAATTAATGAATTCTCACCAGCTCCGCTGATGCTCTGGAGTCCAGTTATTGGATAAGCTTGAGTCTTCCAGAAGCAGAGACCCTTCCCTCTGATTATGAGGATACCTCTTTCAATTCCAGACAATAGAAAACCCAAATGATTCTTCTCCTTCTCTGGGAGAGGGAACTGGTCCATCAAAAATCCAACAAAACAAAAAATGCCAACTCCATGTTCACTGAAGGTGAGAGAAGGCAAAGGCACTCTAGGACAAAGTCACTGTGTTTGTTGCTAGCATTAGAAATCAGATTCTAATTTTTCCCAGGAAGGAAGTAGAATATATTACACACTAAAATAAATATATATTATTTTTTAAAGTCAATGTGAAAAATCACACTAGTCCAAAGATCAACATTGAGGGACTTATTAAAAGACATGCATAAAGCTCACTAACCTTTATGGTATGACAACTTATCTGTGTCTGCATGATTTAGTGGAAAGGGCATTGAACCTGAATTCAAGCACTAGTTCTGCCATCTTATGTGACCTTAGGCAAATAACTTTATCTCTAAGAACCTCAGTCTCTTCATCTGCAAAGTGGAATAATAATATATAGAAAGTGTTATTTAACAAGGGGGTACTATACTACTGCTATTACTACTATTTCCAATAATAGTAACAATGTTGATAGATAGTATTGATACGGTGTTTAAAGTTTGTGAAATACTTTACAACTATAATCTCATTAGATAAAATGACAATTAGAAGCTTTTTACTGAGTGCATACTACGTACCAAGAAAGGGTAAAAAAAAAAAAAAAGAAGCAGATTCTGTCCTCAAGGAGTTAGAATTTCCCAAATGACAGCTGTTTTTCTATGTACTTTTAGGCATTAGAATAAATAGATTAGTGGTTAATAACAAGACTGAAGTCTTGTTATATATAACAAGATATATATATATATATATATATATATATATATATATATATATATATGTATAAGTCTATTATATTGAATATCTACCATGCACAACTAATATCTTTAATGAATAGAAACGAGCACATGTCTTCCAGAAAGATGATGAATAAATGAGATTAGGTCCAATCTTTAGAGATCACGTATCTTCTTTCCCACCTTTGTATCTTCAAAATCAGTCCCTCAAAAGCAAAGGGAAAAAAAGAAATGCTACAAATGTGGCAAATGCCAAACATAGACAGAACATTATTTTCTTGAAGATGTTAACTGTAATGCTCCCATAAACCTTTTTCTTTGAGTAAAAGCTGTAAAAGCAAAAGACAAGACAGCAAGTAGTTGTCAGTTTCCAAAGTACTGAAGTAAAAACGATAGTCAGGTGTCTCCGGTTCCTTGACAGATCTGTGAAAGCCTGTCATCAGGCAGATGGGAAAGTGTGGGAAGTCTACACTAGACTCGAATTTAATCCGGTGTGAATTTGTTTTTGGAAGGAGTGGAATAAACCCTGTGGAGGAGGTAAATGAAAAGAAGACTAGCAAAGACTAAAGGTCACAGAGGAGGGAAGTAAAAACTTCAGAACTACAGGAAACTTTAAATGTTCAGAGCTGGTGAAGGAGAGTGAAAATGTGGATAAAACAAAGGGGAAGTGACTTACCTGGAGTTTTCTTTAGTACTTGAATTCCATGAGACAAAGACAAAACAGCAATATACATGCTATCAACAATAATTTATTTTTTAATATAAATTTATTTATTTAACTTTTTACATTCATTTTCATAAGATTTTGGGTTCCAAAATTTTCTCCCCATTTGTCCCCTCCCCCACCCCAGTACACTGAGCATTCTAATTTCCCCTATCACCAATCTGCCCTCTCTTCTATCATCCCTCCCTTCTCTTGTCCCCATCTTCTCTTTTTTGTCCTGTAACAATAATTTATTAAGTGCCTACTGTGTGCCAAACACCATGCTAGACACTGAGGATACAGATCCAAGGAATGTAGGGACAGCTAGGTGGCTTAGTGGATAGATCATTAAACCTGGAGCCAGGATGATATAAATCCAGTTTCTTATTAGTTTTGTGACCTTGGATAAGTCACCTAAGCTCTGCTTACCTCAGTTTTCTCAGCTGTAAAAGTGGAATTAATGTAATAACTACCTCATAGGATTATTGTGAGGAACAAATGAGATAGTATTTGTGAAGCATTAGCACAGTACCAGGCACATAACAGATGCTAGTTATCATTAATTAATAAACAGTCATTACTTTCAGTGGGAGAAAATCTTTGGAAATTTTGAGTTCAGATACTTTCTTTATGGGTCTGCTCTCTTAAGGATCCCCTTTCAATTCCTTGCTTTCTATCAGAAGACAACAGTGACACATTCACAGGCAACTTCAGCTGCTTGCTTTGACAAACTGTTTTTGTATAAAAAGAAGAGAATGTTCTGTAGAAGGCACAGAGTATGGACTTAGTAAAAACTTCTGACTGGCTTGGTTGCTGAAAATACTTCTGTACATTTTCCGGGGCATACCTCTCTGAGGAAAGTGTTCAAGAAAGAACTGCTGCTCTGTTGACCAGAGGATTTCATTGCCTTGTCATGTGATCAACAGCAACAGACAGTACAAACTCTGACCTTTCTTACAATGAACTCTGAACTTTCTCACATGGTTAATAAGACTTTAGAGAAGAATTTAGAGGAATAGGAGTATGGAGTAGAGGAAAGAAAAAGACTCATGGATCTTGAACTGGAAGGGACCTTAAAGATCTTTGAGTCTAACCTTATTTTATAAGATTAGGGAACTGAGATCCAAGGGGTTTAAGTGATTTTCCCAAGGGCTCACAATGTCAGGAGTAGTATTTGAACCCAGGTTCTTTTCCTCTGAAGCCAGAGCTTTCCTCACCATAGCCACAGTTCCCATATCATTGCTTTCCAGCTGCATTTCCACAGTTGGATGACTACAACTTTGGGTTGGGCAAGTGGGGAGACAGGATAATGCTCAAGCACCATCTTCTGTGTAGTCTTTCCTGATCCTCTCAACTGTCAGTGCCCTCCTTCTCAAAGCACATTGGATTTGACATCTTTGTATTTATTTGCATTTTTGTATTTGTCCTGTATATGCAGATATGTTTCCTTGTCATCTCAATGGAAGCTCCCAGAGTTGGAAGTGATCCATTCTTTGTGTTTCTAAATCCTTGTTGACTAACCCATAAATGCTTGTTGACTGATTGATTTATAAAATGCTTTCCTCATAAAAATTCTCTGAGTTAGACAGTGGCAGTAATATTATCTACATTTTACAGATCCAATTCAATTCGACAAACATATATTTAGTACTTATTATTGTGCTGATCCTTGAGAATGCAAAGACAATCCATGAATGAATACCTCCCTTCAAAGATGTCAACTTTTAATTCAGAGGCCCATGAACTCCAAGCTGACAATTATATCTTCATATCAGTGGTTGCCTTTTTGACCCTATTAATTTTATTTTACGAATTTAAAAGGGATCATTCTTAAAAGGAATACATAGTCTTCATCAAACTGCCAACGGGGGGTCCAAGACACATATACAAAAAGGCTAATAACTCCTGGTTGGCCAGGAACAGAGAATCAAAAAGGTGGAGTGATTTGCCCACTGCTAGGAAATATTTGAGAAGAGACACAGACCCAGAAGTCTTTGTTCTTTCCACCATAATGTAGGGCCTTGCTGATGAATCAGGGCCAGTTCTCAAAAAGAGCTTTGAAATTTGCAGAAGCAAAGGCAATAAGAAAATTTGCCCTTCTCCCAGGGCTTCCTGGTACCCTGGAAGAAGTAGGCCCAGCTAGATGGCAGCAGATCCACATGCAGCTAATAGGCTGGCTTATGCTACAAAGAGAAGCAAATTCAATACAGCTGCTGCTAATGTCCCTGCAAACTTTCATTTAAGTTCAAAAATTAAATAACTGTTGTTTAAAAAGGTTTAATATTTATAATTTCTACTTCACAAACAAAATCCTTTTAATAAAAAAGATTTGTTCTGTAAAACTTAGACGTAGTCAACAGGCTGTACCCAAGGAACTAGAAGGCCACATGTGGCTTCGAGGCCACAGGTTCTCTACCCGTGGACTAAGAGGAATGTTAAAATCTGAAAACCTGAGTTCAATTCCCAGCTTCATACTACTAGCTGGGTGACATAGGGCAAATTACTTAAATTCTCTGAGACTGTTTCTTGGTCTCTAAAATGAGAGTGACGATACGTGCTTAAAATTGTTGATATGAGGAAAATGCTTCTTAAACCTTAGGTAATATAGAAGCATGTTTATTATTACTTATCCAAACACTTTCGTGTCAAGGACTGTTAGGTACTGTCAGTTTTGTTACTTATGCAAACTAGTGGATGGAAACATTAATTTGAAATATTTCTCAATGTCTGCAATCAAATTTTAATAATTAAAGTATGCGAATAGTACCCTCTAAGGACATACTGACTTTTTAGAGCTTTTATTAGGCTTTCTTCTTAATAGAAAGCCAATGACAGGTTAGGTGTCTTCCTCTGGGGTGATCCTCCAGCAAATCTCTAAAAATTTCTATTAACCAATCAGAACTGCTATTGAGCCAATATGGATTTACTGGAGTTTCCAATACAGGGAATGTAGGAGTCAGCCTTAAACCTGTTTAAAGAACAAATTGATTGATGTCTGGGGGCTCCACAGGACTTTTATACTTTCAGCTACAGGTGTTCCTAGGTTGTTTACAACATAATTTTATTGGTAATATACTTCAACATTACTGATAAAGTTGTTTAAACTCTTTTTTTTCCATCAATGATCTGTTTTATCAGAGGATCCACATGTTTATTGGTTGTTTAAGAATATACACATATTGTTTACTATATCATACCACACAGGTTTCAATATCATTTTTGACAACTTGTAGAAAAATAATTTAGTCACAACTGCTTCATCATAAAATGGAGGCTTAAAACAAAATGGAGTCAGTTATGCTAAGGTAACACACTTACTTCTACATTCTCGTTAAGGTATTAAAACTGCAGGCATCTAATTTGATTCTAAAGGCAAACTTCTGAGAGCGTGAGGACTGAGTACATTCTCTTTAATTTATACTGGAGAAACTGAGGCCAGGGAGATGAAAGCTGAGAAACCTACATATTACCATATGCTATGTGACAGTCTCAGCTAAAATCTAAGTGATCTAACATTTATTTTAGGGTTCTTTCTACCACAGCATACTGCCTCCATTTCTTAAGGAAGTTCTTCACAAATGAACAAAAATGAAAACAAATAAATGTGGCTGTGTTTTCGTATATCACAGGGCCTGGTGATTTCAGTGGTATAGGGGATTCACAGATGAGGAAACTCTCCCAAAGCAGTCAGGTACTTTTTCAGCAACCTATTGTTTCTGAAAGCTGCCTAGTACACTGCAAGGTTAATGAGAGAAATGATGTTTTCATCCAAAAAGAATGAATTTCAAAGTGAGATTCTAGGCATGATATGCAATTTGATGGAGGTGTTTTTGTCCCCCCCAATCATGTGGTGAGCAGGTACCTCGTCTGTGTTCCAGAATCAACTGGTCATGTATTGGCAGCTGGGATTAAAGACCTATAATCTGGGTTATCAGTACCCAGTGTGGAGGTGCAATATATTTGACTTGGCAAGGGAAAGAGTGGTTATAGCGTGCCATGAGAAAGGAGATCCAATTACTTAACTTACCTGTCTTATTGAGAGCTTTCTAAATACCCCTACACATTGATTGTGATTCTGGTGTTAAGCCATGATTGCAGGAAGCCAATGGTTAAAAAAAAAAAAAATCACATGTGCTAAAAATAGGGCAAAGTCACCTGGTCCTGCTTCCTTAGGTTGTCAGGCTCGATCAGAGAATTCAATTAATTAGCTTTAAAAGCCTCTTTGGAGGGAGAGGGGGTAAGTGGGTGGCTGCCCGTAGGAGGGGAAATGTACAGCAGAGAGAAACAAATGTTTGAAACTTAAGCTCAAGAAGGGAAATGGAGCAAGAAAAGGAGAAAAAAAGAGGAGGTGGTGGGGGATAAGCTACTTAAGTCAGGGAAAGGATGTTGAAATGCACCTCAGCTGTTAAAAAAAGAAAAATGAGCAACAGATATATGAAGGGATAGCAGTTTTTCCTTTCCTGGCTGTGTTCTCTATAAAGACATAGAATCATAGATTTAGAGTTGGAAGAGACCTCTTTGCTCCTCCGTTGACTTAGCATGTACTTATAGTGGTCTATTTCGAACTAGGGTTATTTAAATATGGCTCTTATCTCCCCCTACTGGGGAACCTCTTTTAGAACAGGGCTAGTATTTGATTTTTCTTTACATTCCCTGAGGGGTGTAGCAAAAAGCCTCAATAGGGGCTTATGAGGAAGGAAGAAAGGAAGGAAGGAAGGAAGAAAGGGACAGAGGGTATAAGGAAGTTTAAATACTAGACAGTTTATCTGACCAAGTATCTGACTTTTTCCAATAATGAAGGGCAAATTTGGCCAATTCCACAGTCACCCCAGTAGTTTCATGCTCCACTCAACACTAGTAAGAATTTGAGGCATAAAACCAAGCTCTCTATGACTCTCAGAATACTGGCTACCTCTCTCTGCTTGCCCCACTTCATGAATAATAGTGTATTCCTATTAGCATAAGGGGAATTGCACGTGTATCCAATCAGAGTTTGGCACAGCTTCCAGTGAAAATTTTTTCTTTTTTCCATTTCCTGCTAAGTTGTGATGAAATGAAAAAAAAAAAACAGATGGCATAAATGTATGCATTTATTTACTTTTAACACTGGGAATAAGAATAAAACTAAATACATAAGAAAGTCAAGAAAGAAGGTAATCAACTGAACAGAAATAGTAGCTGGTCATACCTAGATACTCTTTCTAGTGTCTTGGCATCCTGGGAATTTGTTAGTCTTGTTCTGTGGAATTTATTGGAACTTGCTTTCTGTAAACTAGAAAAGCACTATTTTATTGTGCTTGCTAATTCTTTACCCATGTCCCATAAAGTTGAATCTACACTCTCTTCAAAACATAATCACAGAATCGTGTATTTTCAGTTTGAACTGATCTCAGAGTCCTGCCTATGCCCTCAAAATATTTCCCTTCACAACTGGTCATCTAGCTTTTTCTTGAAACTTTCTAATGAAGAAAAACCTATTCCTTTTTAATCAATCTATTCTAATCTTTGATGATCTATTTTGAAAAGGTTTTCTTTACACCAAGCCTATACACTTGTATGCGTTGCAACTTCTGCTGCTTACTCCTACTTTTGCCTTCTGGAGTCAAGACAAACAATTCTAATCTTACTTCTTCATGATGACCCGTTAGATACATGAACTATCCCTGCGACATCCCTTCTTTAGATTAAATATCTTCTCTCTTTTCAACCTATCATTGTATTACATAGAATCCTTCCCTTTTGACATCTTCATTGTCCTATTTTGGATATTTTCAAGCTTATCTATTTTCATGTTATTCTTACCCAGAACTGGTCGTCACTATTGCCTCTATTTTCCTATGTTTGTACAAAATGGGTCCTTAATAAATTAGAATAGTTCAGTTCTTTGAATCTCTATAAACATGTGACATATTATCAAATGACAAAATGATAAAAAATGATTTCCATAAAGAATCAAAGAAAGACAAAACTGTGAGAAAGCAGTGTTTTTGAACTTATAAAATGACTATTATGCTGACTTGT
This sequence comes from Potorous gilbertii, assembly GCA_028658325.1. NCBI lineage: Eukaryota > Metazoa > Chordata > Mammalia > Diprotodontia > Potoroidae > Potorous > Potorous gilbertii. Next base: position 363,592,870 of record CM053769.1, on the reverse strand, counting down.
TTAATGATTCACTGAACTGTTTCTGATTTGAAAGACAGAAACTGAGGAATTTAAAATATTGCTCCTGCTAAGGAGCAATTATTTGTGATTAAATTGCTAAGCATTGTGAGATAAGAAAGAAGCCATTTGAACTGTCAGTGAAGGTGAAAGGGAGATATGCCCTAAACCAGAGAGTTATAAAGGGGAGTTCATGAAAACTGAGACCATGAGTGGAGAGAGTCATGGCACTGGAGAGGCCTCCACCCTGAAATAATTGGGGGTAAGATATTCTTGTTCCTCCAACACTAACAGTTTCCTCAAATGATGATCCTTTGAATTTATGGTAATCCTAGAACTGGGCTTTCTGATGACACCAGAGAATCCTTGTGCTAGTTTTGTGAGGACTGTGAAGTACTCTACAGCAGAGATATCTGACTCACAGTTAGGGTCCATAAGCAATCCCCAAGGTGTGAGACCTGAGCCAGATTAAAATGTAATTGGGAAAATGTTTAATAAAATAAATGACAATATAATACAATATAGATGATGCTAATTTGTGGTTTTCCAAGGCAATAGAGGGTGACAGAGACCCATTTCTATTTGCATTTAACACCCTTTGATTCAGTGAACATTTATTATGTGCTGCGTTAAAGTCCATGGGCTCTGTGCCAAGGTCACAATGATGAAAAACAACACAATCCATTCGATTAAGGAGCTTTTAGTTTACTGGGAGAAAACCCGCAAACACACAAATAACGACAACACAAGGTAGAGGCAAAGGAGAGGTTCAGACTAAGTGCTGTAGGGAAAACTAAGGAGAGGGGTGTGTGTGTGTGTGTGTGTGTGTGTGTGTGTGTGTGTGTGTGTGTGTGTGTAGGGGGGGATCAAGGGAATGTATGGGTAAAATTTTCATTTTTACATCCCCATTCTTAGCACAATGACCTGTATAATAGTGGATTGCTTAATAAACACTTGTAGAGTTGACTGCAGTTGAATCTGCATTTATGCTTTATCCTTCTTCTGTAACTAGACTGTGTTTACATAGTTACAAAGTGTTTACTGTGGAGGCAGGGATGATGTGTTTGTCCCCCTCCTCTATGCATAGAAGGTTTCGAAAAAATTTTTGATAATGTGGGTGTAGAATATGTGTGTTTCCTATGTAGTTTATGTAAGTCCTATGTAGGTTGTCTAAATGCAATCATGGGGAGGCATGAATAGATATCCTTGGAATATTGTCGACTTCTCAATAAGGGAGCTGATTCCTGTCTGAAGAAGGGCAGGAAATGGGGTCACTAGGCTGTTGTAATAGTAATTCAAAGCTAATGGTGGGTGGGGAAGAGTTAAAGAACTTCCATGCTCATTAATAGACCTCAATACCTTTTGTTAATTTCTATGGAGGCACTAGGTCAGAGAGTCCTGTCCTCCAACTCTGAAAAGTGTATAAATACTCTGAGGTGAGGTTTTGTGTTGGGGCTTACTTATTGGAAGTGTTTATTTGGCTGGATGAGACTCTGGACAGATGCTAAGGAGCCCCCTCAGCTTTGAAAAGCCAGATGTTGGTGCTTCTTTCTCTGGTAACAATGTATGTATGTATGTATGGTCAGACAGTTGGATCTGTCTGTTGATCTGTGATATATTCATTGCTTATGGTCAGACAGTTGAAAGCCCTGTCTATTGGTCTTTTTGTAAATTCTACTTGTAATTTCTGTTTGTATTTTCCCTGAAGTTCTGAGTGCTTACTTTTCCCCCTGAACTAAGTGAATGATATAGGTGTTTGATTCAAGTAGATTGTTGACCCCTCAAAAGTTGTTTCCCTTTTAGAAAAACAGATCTAAGAACCTGTACAACAGGCCCTCCTGTGTATACCAGGGTCCTTGCTGATACAGCTATGTGTACAATTTCTCCTCTGAAAACAGTATCAGATTATAATTATATCTGTTTGCCTCTCTAAATATTGCTGTTATAGAGGATTGACTTTTTCCCCCAGGTTCAAACTGCTTTCCTGGTTGCTTTCCCTTAAAGGGGAAGGGATGCCCCAAACTTATACCCATGGGCTTGACTTCTTCCCATCACATGCTAGTTTTGTACAGCAACAACAAACATCAGAAATCATTAATATATAAACTTATTTATCAAAGAACATGGCAGATTAAAAACCAGAGAAGCTACACACATTGGAATATATGAGAAAATATGCAGAATGAATGAGCTGTACCAGTGGACATGAGACATCCCAGCTTAACCAAGAGAAAAATGGCTCTAATTTTTCTCAAGAGGACATTCCCTGAAATCTCTCAAGGGGCAAGTTGGAAAATAGGAGCTCCTATTCTCCTATATATCTGTTTTTGAAATTCTGTTCTCTCTATATGGTTCTCTCCCCAATGAAAGTCTAAGACTTTGTGTGTCCTCTCTCAAAGAGGGAATGAAGAATATCTCTTTTCCCCAAAACTTTTGGAGGAATGAAGCATGGCATCATTTTTCTCTCCACCAGTGAGGCGCTGTTGTTGTTTAGTTGTGTTTGACTCTTTGTGATGCCTTTTAAAATTTTCTTGACAAAGATGCTGGAATGATTTGCCATTTTCTTCTCCAACTCATTTTACAGATGAGGAAACTGAGGCAAACAGAGTTAAGTGGCTTGCTCAGGGTCACATGGCTATTATCTGAGACTGGATTTGAACTCTACTCTTCCTGACTCAAGACTGGGTAGTCTATCCACTGTACCATCTAGCTGCCCATCAGTAAGGAGAGTCTTATGCAAATGTTTGAATCCTGTGTCACATTGATTTGTGTAATATATTCATTTATAGTCCCCCCCTGGAAATTTATTGGAACTCCAAAGTAAATCACGGGGTTTGAGGGAAATTATGAACTTCTTTTCCCTCCCCTGCCCCAACTGTGACAAAAGCAGGAGCACAGATGCTATATCAAATTAAAAAGAAAAGAATCAGCTTCCTTCTTGCCCTTGGGTGCAGCTGTCCGGGTCCAAAGATGTGATTATGGTAATGGGTTCCCCATAAGAAGTATGCTAGCTGTCCTGCATTTCTTGCTTGCTATCACTATATGACTTAATTATCTCCTTTTTTGGTCCCAAATCTCTTTAATAATATCCTTTATACCAGAGATATCAAACAAGCAGTTCTCACGTTTCACTGTGGCCTGCATCACTTTTGAGAGCAGCCAGAACCAGAATAAAATGTAATTGGAAAATATTCAATCAAATAAAAATGCAATAAAACATAAAAAAGCTTCATGATATTCTCTAAGTCTCTGCTTCTGGAGAGACCACTGGATTGGAAAACTGGAAGAGGAGCTGGGATTCATAGTGTACATTGTCCTTTCTAATCAGAGAGCCACATTGTCACATCTGATCCTCAAAACTACCCTTTGAGATAGAGATTGCAAGTATTGTTACACATTATTAATATAATTATTAATGGGGCCTCACAGATGTTAAAATGATGTGCCCAATCACACAGGAAGTAACAGCTTGAACCCATGTCTACTGGAGTTAAAATCTAGGGCTATCTCCACTAGACTGACCAACTTCTATGCTAGGAAAAAAGGTGCCCAACATGGGTATAGTGCAAAGTAGGAAGGATAGGATTTGGAACTCAAAACTTTCCCCAAAAATGAATATTAAAAATTCTTTTTACAATGTAATGGTTTTACATGTAACTGGAGAAAAATAAAATATTTTTTTTGAAAGAAGATACTGAAAGACACATGAAAAGTTTGGAGGAGGGAGGAAGATGGGATTGAATTGGATGGGATTGGATTTATATGTATGAATATTTTTATCTGAGGAGTTACAGCTCTTTATATTTTCTAGAGTCACCTTGCTTTGCAGTTCTATTAACACTGTAAGTGAAGCAGGTTTTCAGTAAGACTTTAAGTTTGACTCCCTATGGGCTAAACACCTTCAGGATATACACTCTCTATATACAATCTCAGACCATGCATTTCTAAAAGTGGGCTAACTATCTACCTGGCCTCTCCAATGTACTATATTGTGCTTTACAAATAAATATACAATCACTTGGAAGCTTCACTTAAGAACTTCCCTCATCCTGTGTCTTGTAACAAAGGATAGTTTTATAATATAAACACAATGCTAATGTTGGAAAGGAACTAGCAGTATTATAGTCTACTCTCATTCTATGGATGAATATGCTGAGATCTAGGGGAGTGGAGGTGGGGAAGAACAACTGGTCACAGTGGTAGGAAATATCAGAGATGTGATGCAAATCTAGGTCTTCTGACAGATAATGACCTCATTTAGAAATCTGACTTTATTTTGAGCTGTCTTGTCATATCATAAGGCATCCAGTTAGTTCTCAGGCAATATACATATCCTGGTCTGTGAGAATATTGGAATCAGAGAAGGTGGTTAAAAAAAAAAAAAGGATTGCATGAAAGGTAGGCCAGCATCATTCTGGTGTGGAGTTGTCTATCTAAGGCACTAGATGATTCTACAAGAAAGTGAGTCTATTCATTCCACGGTTGACCCCAGATAAAACTGGAAAGTGGCAGATTGCCTTGACCTGCAAACATAATAGGTGTTCGATAATCTTTATGATAAATGGTGACATAGTGACATCTGAGATTTCTTCCAGTTCTAATAAATCCTCTAACGTTATTATCTTTTTAATGACTGAGTCATCAGGACAATTCAGAAAGGGATGGGAATGTGATCTAGCTAGATTTCCTTGCCATCTATTTATCAATCTTGTTTAATGACCTGCTGGATATAGAAAGAGAAGTACAAGGAAAAACAGAAAAAAATTCCTCCCTTTATAGTGACAAAGATTTTGAGGAAAGTCCTGCAGGTGGAAAAAGGATCTCTCATCAATCACAAGTGTTATGATATTGTAATATAGCATAAATATAACATAATCTATAATCCTGTCCCTCCCCGTATGGATCACTCCTCTTTTATCACAGTGCCTTGCACACAGTAGGTGATTAACAAACATTGTTAGTGCTTATAAATAAAAAGTTGTACATAAATGAAAATATTAAATTAGCATGCATTTTTATGACTTACTGTGTGCAATTCACTGTGATGGGCACAGAAAAAAACCAAAACAGCCAAAAAAATCGATTCTGCCTTCTTATATTTTACATTCACTTGGGGAATACAGCTTCTAATTTTGTTACTATTCAGTTGTTTCAGTCATGTCTGACTCTTCATGACCCCATCTGGGGTTTTCTTTTGAAAGATATTAGTTTGCCATTTCCTTCTCCAGCTCATTTTACGTGTGAGAAAACCAAACAAACATCATTAAGTGACTTGTTCAGGGTCACACAGCTAGTAAGTGTCTAAGGATAGATATGAACTCAGGTATTTCAGTCTTCAGGCTTGAGTCTATCCATTGTGCCACCAACTTCTAAACAGATAAGTAAATGCATGATTTTAGGAAAGAGAAATGGAAAATCAGGAGGGGCTTTCCACAGGAAGTGGCATATGAACTGAAATGTGAAGCAAGCCTTGAACTCAGAGGGCACACACTCTGTGGTTTGTACAAAAGCATATCAGTAGATGAACTAATAGTAGCTCCCATTTATATAGCTTACTATGTGCCAGGCACTGTGCTAAGTGCCTTCCAAGTATTATTTCTTTTAATCCTCACCATAGCCCTGAGAGGTATTACTACCTCCATTTTACATATGGGGAAACAGAAGGAAACCAAGGTTAAATGACTTGCTTAGGGTCACACAGCAGAAAAGTGTCTGAGGACAGCTTTGAACTCAGGATTTCCCGACTCCAGGCATGACACTATCTAATGCACCACCTAACTGCCTGTAGGTGTAGTTAGTAAGTAGCAAACTGTGTCCAAAGGGAAGTAATTTCTAATTATTCTGGAGTGGAAGACAGGAGACATTGTGAAGGGCTTTAAATGGCAAACAGCAGGGTTTATATTTTATCCTAAAGACAACGGGGAGTCGCTAAAGTTCCTTGAACAAAAGAGTGGTGTGGTCACTCTTGTACTTTAGGAATACCTGTTTGGCACTTGTACAGAGGAGAGATTGGCAAAAACGAGCTAGGATTCAAGGAGACTGTTACAATGATCCAGGCAAGAGATAACGAGGACTTGCAGCTGAGTACCTTCAGTGTGAGCAGAGGGAAGAGGGGAGAGCAGAGTAGATGCAAGAGAAGCTGAGGAAGTGGTAGAAGCAAGATTTGATCATTAATTATATGAGTATGAAAAAGTTGAAGATGACTCCAATATTGTGAAGCCAGGTGAATAGAAAGAATTGTGACAGCAACAAAAATAAGGAAGGAAGGAGGAGCATTGGGTTGAGGGAAAAGACAATAAGTTCTATTTGAGACTTGTTTAGTTTAAGATGTCTGAAAAACGTCAAGGTGAAAATTTGAAACAGGCATTTGGAAAGGAGAAACTGGAGATGGAAAGGGAGAAGAAGAGGGAGAGGGAGCATGAGAGCAAGAGAGAGAAAGAGAGGAGAGAGAGAAAAATGATAGTTTAAGCCATGAGAATTCACAAGATCACGAGGAAAAATGTAGGGAGAGAGGAAAGAGCTCAGGACAAAGTTCTAGTGTACACCAACACAATGATGGTGGGATACAGATGATGATCCTGCAAAGGAGATAGAAAAAGATCAATACGACAGAGTGGAAGGGAGGAAGAGAGCCATGGCATAACAATGTCCCTAAAACCCAGACAGTAGAGTGTAATCCACTGGAGAAAGACAGATGGAACGGGATGAGGTGAGATCAAGGGCAAAAGGAGAGAGCAAATGAAAAGGTTAGTTTATTCTCCAATGCTGGCCCAAAAGAAGAGAACATGTGGGATGATGTTGGAGATAATCTAAGATGAGAGATTTACTCTTTTTTTTTAATGAGGTGTGAGATGAAGGTCCCTGAAGGGAAATGGATGGTGGTGGCATTGGTGGCTTAAGCAGAGAAGAGAAGGTTTGGAACAGCCACTATAGGGATCAAGATGGAAAGCTGATCATAGAAAGGGCCCAGTTGTGCTATCCTATTCTATAGAAATTTACAACTTAATCTAGTAGTGTTCATTAATCTGGGAACAACAGAGAAGGCAGATGGTGGGCAGAATCCAGAAATAGATGGTGTTTTAAATTGGTATTTATTGATTGAATGCATGCATACATTGATGAATAGTTTTTAAAAAATAGATATTATAAGTGCCTGAAACCCTCATTACTCACCCATCATCCCCCTACCCCCTGACACACTCTCCTACATTTTAAGATACTTTATGGATCTAAATCCACAATTCTTCACCAATGTGTTTACCTTTGTGAGTTAACTAGAAGACACAATCAATTCGAAACAGAGGCATTTAATGAAATGGCATAGTCGGGGAAGGACCATTAGATATTTCCTCCATATATGTGAAGTATATTCTCTCAGAAATGCATACAGAAATGCATTCTCCCCACTATGAAAGGGGAATGTGAACATGCCAAGGACACACGCATAGAGTTGCCTACAAGTAGAAAATGGGCATATCCAGGGCATATATATAGAGAGGAGCATAGCCTTAGGGAATATGTGTGAGTAGGGCAAATATGTGGAAGGTGCTTCATGTCTCTAATGTTGCAAGGCTGCTGACATCTTCTGGTAACATCACTGACTTGTTCTTCTTGGTCTTGTGATGTGTATAGTCTCTAATGAGTATTGGTTTTGTGGTCACTTTGGCTGGAGTCTTTTATTCCCGCAACTCTAAAAGTAATTTACTCTACCATCTGTCTCTTAGCTTAGGCTTCAGTTCATTAAGTGAGGAAGGCAGATCCTTTATATACCCAACATTAAACTAGAAAAAACCCTCTGTTGCTTTCTTGCCACAAGCAGACAGAGTCCATTGTCTCTAAGAATTCTATTTTGAGGCACTTTTTCTCTCCAGAAAGGATGTCTCCCTATTTAGGGACCAAATTCTCTTGGAATATGGAGCAAACCTCCTGATAAAGACAACTCAGAATCATTAATCTGTGTTTTGAATCCATAGTGTTTGTGACTGAATTGCAAACTATTAACAAAGCCTCCAGTATAGAGTTGAAATTTCCTTGTAACATGCTTAAATTCATGGTGCTCAGGTATGGTTCTCTCATGCAAATGAAAGGGAGGGGGGAAAGCAAAAAGTAAAATACATGAGGCATCATCCTCAGTGGCAGCTAGATGGTCTAATAGAGACAGTGTGTGCACCTAGAGTCTGGAATACTCATCTTCCTGAGTTCAAATCTGACCTCAGACATTTACTATTACTGTTCAACCCTGGGACCTAAACCTGTTTGCCTCAGTTGACTCATCTGAAAAGTGAGTTGGAGAAAACATCAAACAGAGTCATGAAGAGTCAGATATGACTAAGCAACAACAATATAGTCTTCACCTAAATCCTTTGATCCAGGTTCCTGCCTTCATTATCAAGCCTGGCAGGCCACAAGACTCCCAGACTGCAAGCAAACCTATAGCATTTTAAGCTGAGAGATCTTAGAGACCATTGAACCTAATCTTTCATTTGTATATGATAAAACTGAGGTCCAGAGAGGTGAAGTGAGTTTCTATCTATCTGTTTGGAAGCACTCACATGTGATCTATCCAGGAATTAGAGACATGGATGACAACAGATTGCAGGGGCTTGAGAGCCCTTCAGCTCAAATATTTTATGATTCCTCGTAACTTTCCCTATAGCTGAGGTGAAATAAAATGATGGATGGAGAAATACCCCTATTCACAGGGGATCATAATTGGCATCTTCCATATAATTAGCCCCTGCAGTAATAGTGAAGGAAAGCTCTACAGGTCCCAGCTGATTTCATGATTCATTAAAAGCCAGTTGGTCTTGGGAAATTTCATAAAATATGTGGAAATTTCATATAACATCAAAATTAGATAGAAGGGATGGAAAATTGTGCTCCTTTATCTTTCTCCAGTGCTGATACAGAGAAACAGGCTAGTCACTGAATTTAAATTTTAGTCAAGTGCTTGGGCAGATGCTCCCTGGGATAACAGTCTCATTCTCCATGTGCATATGTTGGGGTTGAGTTTGATTCTACATTAACATGCCTCAGAAATTAACTTTGTAACTCTGAAAATAGCTCATGAGAGAGATGTTGAGAAGGGAAAAACAATATGGTGTGTAGCCAATGCTTTAAGTTTAAAGTTTGGATTCCCCACCCCACCCCCTTCCTGTTGCTCCTAGAAATGCTCTTGCCATAACTCTTGAGAGAACTCCATTTGTAGGGTCTCTTATCCTGCTGAGGCCACATGGGTATGAATTTTGCCTTTGGATAGAGACTTGCAGCACATTTCAGAGCAAATGTACACTGTAAAGAGCACTGACTCAAGAATCATAAGAACTGTAATTGATATTTTACCCTTTCACTTATTAGCTGTAAGACCTTGGATATGATATTTAGCCTCTTTGAATGCCCTTGTCTCTACGTTTGTGAAATGGGGATGATAACGCTTGTACTCTCTAACTCACAGGGTTGTGAGGCCCAAGTGCAGAAATTCAAGTAGAATACTTCGTTACTGTAAAGTGTACTCTATGAGTTATTAATTCTGTTTGAATCTACTGTGATTCTTTCACTTGAATAAACAATTTCCTTTTTTTTCACCCTTTTCACTGTGAAGAGAACAGGTCTTCTCCAACATCAAAGTTCACTTTCATTATCATATACCTAACAAGTGGACATCCAGTCTTCAACTGAAGATTTCTGGTAAGGGAGAAACCCACCAAGGAGACCTGGCTGTGCCACTTTTGGAGAAGACTTAAATACATCCAACTGAAATCTTTTCTGTAATGTTTCTCCCTTTTCCTTGCTCCTAGACCTGTCCTCTGTGACCAAACAGAACAATAAAAACCTTCTTACAACAAAACAAATCTTCAGATATTTGAAGATCTCTCATTTGTACCCATATTTACTTTCCTCTAATCTATCTTGTTCCTTCAATTAATTTCCATATGATTTAGTCATCAATGCTTTTGTAATCTGTTATCTCCTTGTGGATGCATCCTACCTTGTCTATATTCTTTGAAAAAAAATTGTGCCTAGAACTGAACATAATATTCTATGTGGGTCTTGACTTGGCAGCATACAATGAGAATATCAGTTCCCTTGTTCTGGAAACCATGTTTCTTTTAAGAAGTTCACAGTAGCATTAGCTTTTATAAAGATCCTTTTAATATTTGCACATAATGGTCTTGGAGACCACTAAAAACAAATAATTTTTCACACAAGATTCTGCTTATCCATGCCTCCCTTATTCTATATTTCTGAAAATAAGTTTTGAAGATTAATATCAAACTTTATATTCATCACTATTAAATTACATCTTGTAATATTTTTTTTCTTTATTCCAGATGGTTGATATCTTTTTGAATCTTGACTGTTCTCCAATGGGTTTATTATCCCTTTAAGGTTTTTATTTATTATTATAAATGTGATAAGCATTTCTTTTATGGTTTTATCCATAAAGATGGAAAAAAAAAAACATGTTGAGTAGCATAGTACCATGGACAGGTCCTTGGGCCAGCCCTCTAGAAACCCCTGTATTAACATATCTGCTCTTTGGATCAGGCCATTCAACCAATTTTGAATCCACCTATATGGTTTATCAGACTGCTTATATACTGTCACCTTGTTCACGAGGATAGTATGAGAGGCTTTGTACAATGCTTTGCTGAATTTCAAATATAATATATGTTTGTACTGTTCCCTAGTTTGCTTCTGATTACCCCTTTAAAAATATCAATAATGAGAGTTTGACATGACAGGTAGTTGATGAATCCATCTTGACTTTTGGTAATTGCTATCTCCCTTTCTAAGTATTTACAAATCATACATTAATATAGAATTTTGGCAAGAATAAAAATCAAACTTTGTGATTGGTAGTTTAAATCAAGACATTAGGCTTTTATTAATTTTGCATCATATCTATTGTTTTCTATGAAGTTTCAAAGATCATTAACATCAGTCTGCTAATCACATCTGCCAATTCTGTTTTATTTTCCACCAAGACAGAATGTAGTTTATCTGGAGTTAGAAACTTGACTTAAATGAAGTAAATTAAATGATCTTTAATAATTATCTCACTTGGCTTTCAACTCCTAATTAACTGCCTTCCTGCTATCCATTCTAATCCAAATATCCTTTCCCTTTCCAAGAAAGAAAACCAAAATAAAAGTAGAGTAATTCTACCTTCTCACTACTTTATGTTACTATCATCTCCTCCATCCTGAAAAAAAGCCCTGTCCCTTCTGTGTTTCTCTTCTTTTCCTAAACACACAAAATATGCCCCTCCTTTTTTTATTGGTGTCTGTACTCAGAACATTCTGAACTTTAATGTGATACTTTCTTAAATTACTCTATGACTTTTTTTTTCAGCTTGCAAGCCTTGATTTTCTTTCGCTCCCAACTCCTCCCCATGCATTAACTACTAAAAACAAAGAGAAAACCCTTGTAAAAAAATTTGCGTAGAGAAATCAAACACATTCCCACATTGGTTATGTTTAGAAATGTATGTCTTGTAATGCTTGTATGATAACCTTTCTGTCAGAAGATGAAAGTTATTCTTCATCTTTGGTCCTCCAATCATGGTTGGCCATTGTGTTGATTAATGTTTTCAAGTCTTTCAATCTTATTCAGTTTTACAATGTTGTTATAGTAGAAACTTTTCTTATTCTGCCCCCTTTACTTTGCATTAATTCATACAAATCTTCCCAGGTTTCTTTGCAATGTTCCATTTCATAATTTGTTATAATGTGATAGAATTCCCATCGGAATGACAAAGCTGACAAAAACAAACACATAAATTTGCTGTTGATGACACTGTGGTTTTGTTCAGTTATTCTTTGGACCTATTCCCCCAAAGCTATTAAACTATGCAGATCCTTTGATACAATGATGCCACTATTAGGTTTATACCTTGAAGAGATGAAGGAAAAAAGAAATGACTTCAATGTACAAAAATAGCTACAATTGTGCTTTTTGGTTATGGCAAAAAACTGTGCTCTTACACTTTTATACTCCATGACCTGACTTTGCTTCCATCTTGTTTACTTGATGGTTGATGAATTTCCTGAAATCCACATCACATTTTTAGACAGCTCATTTTCTTCCCTATAAAAACCATTTCTGTTTGTGTTTTCAAAATGTTATTCTTGAGAACTTTCCATATCTCTTGTTTCAGCTTCCTTGTAGTCTGTTAGGAAAATAGAAGTCAAGATTTGAAACAGGAAGGGACCTTAGAAAGTGTCAAATCAATTTCTCTTATATTTCAGATTGTGAAACTGAAGTGCATATTAAATTATTGCCCTCTTTAGCCATTATCCTCCTCAATGTTAACCTAGGCTCCACCCCTGAATTTCTCATTTCTGAGAGGTTAGATTTTGCCTTGTTTAGCTGGGTGCCCAGGTTTTCACATCATTTCCTTACGAACATCATGCCATATCATGGATACCTATTCCCCTTTCTGGCTTCTCTTTATGTACTATCTTCCCCCCCTATTAGAGCACACATCCCTTTGGATCAGGGACTTGCCCTCTTGCTTGCTGTATTAGCATCCTGAGGGCTTTGCACAGTGCCCAGCACATAGTAATTGTTTAGTAAATATTCTATCTCTCAGTTTGTCTGTCTATCCCTAAGGGTCCCCTAAGACAAGAAGTAGAACTACCACATTCATTGAATGCTTTTAAAACTGATCTTCCCCTAACTCTAAGGTGCATGGTAGACTCTGCTCAGCTTTCCTCATCTTCTAGGAAAAAAAACCCCTCTGTTATGATGGAGTTTGTCATTTTGTCATCTCTCCCTACCCTAATTCATGTTGTTCCTCTAAAAACAATTAATTTCTCCTTGCTCATCATAAACAGATCCAGAATAGCAATTCTCCCTGGAACTTCCTCCACCTTTTGAAAGATAAATTGTCACCAAGGCAAGTTTCAGATTGATCCATTGTTTTGACTTGGAGAGAGAATGAGGGAGAGACAGAGACAGAGAGACAGAGAGAGACAGAGTCAGAGAGACAGAGAGAGACAGACAAGATACAGAGAGAAGAGACAAAGACACAGAGAGACACAGAGAAAGAGACAGAGAGAAATTCCAGATTTCAAAATACCTGAAGATTTCCTTTACTACTAGGCCTCCATACAGATTTACTATCTGTAATTTCTCCTTCTCTCCAAGTGGGTTCTACTACACCACAAAACCAATATCACAACTGGTCCTCCCTCAAATGCTTTCCACCATGTTTCTCTACCCTAACTTTTATATTTCTTCATACAAAGATATCTAAGGATCTTAGGACCATAGATTCAGAGTCAGTAGGGGGATTAGAGTTCATGGGAAACCTGTGACCTCAATGCTACATATGGTTTCGAGGCTGCAGGTTCCCCACCCCTGAATCCAATTCCTTTATTTTACAGATGAGGAAACAGGTTCTTTGTAATATATGATGTTACTTTACTTCTCCCCCATAACCTAAACTGATCCTTTGAATGGGAAGTATATTCTTGTCTTAAGTTCTATCCAACTAAATCTGATTGAATATGGGATTATGGGATAAAATTTTCCTCCTTTCATTAGGTTTTATAGATAATCTTGTTTATTTTTTAGACATCTGAGGCCTAACCTGAGGATTTTGTTATTGACTTTCTTTTGAATACTGTTTTCTGTGAATTTCTGATGTTCTCTTCTGCTTTTTCCTCCCCAGAATGAATTTATTACTGTCTAGGCTACTAAGATTGGAAAATCTCTTTGAGTTAGTCTTCTGCCTACCTGCCCCTTTTTTCAGTTTTATACATTTTTTTATCAGATTTGTCAGACCACAGGCAAATACAAGTTGATGTTAAGTGCACTCCATCTGTGGAAAAGGGCCAGGAAGGGTCAGGGAAAAGTTGGTGAATGAAACTAGGTTCTCAGCCCATGCTGTTTTGAGAAATCCTCTTTCTAAAACAAGCTACTTTTCCATGAGACCTGGGACCAAAAGTAGAGGAGGAATCCTCTGTCTGCCTAGCTCAAACTTCACTGCTCTTTTGTGTTCCTGAGACAAGCTGAAACTGCCACTTAGAATTAATTTTGCAGTCTCTTGAAATGGCATTCTGACTTATTTAGAGAAGATAAATTTAGTTCCTTCATTGCTAACCAAGTCATCTACTTTCTGAAAGCAAAATTTCATGTGCTAATAGAAACTCATTCTCTGAATTGGTTGAATAATACATGTCATACTATTGAAAACCAGTTCTTTATAGGGTACATCCTTACCTGGGAGAGAAAAACAACTACAGAATAAATGGGGGAGTCTCATGAGCCAGTGCAGTGTAGTGGAAATGATACTGGTTTGAGAGTCACAGACCTTAGTTCAGAGATCTCCTCTGCCGCTGACTCTTTATGTGGCTTTAAGGAAGTAATTTAATCCTTTGGGGGCATCAATTTCTTCATTTGTAAAATGATTTAGTTGTAAAAGATGACTTCTAATTCCAGCTCTGACATTTTTGGCTCCATAGTTCTTTTCATCTCAGATATTTTAAGTTCCTAGAAGGTAGAGACTTTTTCTTTGCTTTTACATACTTAGCAACTAGAACAATACCTTGCCTATAGTTGACATTTAAATCTTTACCAAATTGAATTGACTTCTAAGCTTTCTTCTAACTCTGACATTCTAAATTCTAAAGACTTGTTTTGCCTCAAAGTCCTATGGTTCTCTGGTCAGTCACCTAGAAAAAGATCTTAGAATAGTAGAAAAGCAACAAGAAGAATGAATGGTACCTGGACAATGATTCCTGGAAGAAGAAGAAGATTGATGATGGTGATGATGATGATGATGATGATGATAGACTTCAGAAATGTTAAGTCCCCTGATTTGGTTCTGTCAAACAAGCCAGAAAACTGAGCAAAGTCAAGTGAGATTCAAAATTTTATTGCAATAACATTGGACAGGCTGTCAAAATAGAACAGTATCACACCCATGCAAACTCTTGATGGTTGATAGGATCCTATCATTCACACACAGTCAATCTCTAACACCTTCGAATTTAACTATGAGCAAAAGATGGTTGAAAGAAAAGAAAAATTGTCTATTTGAAGCTTGAAATGGGTTTACTGCATTAGATTATTTTGTTATAATTATGGCAAGGCAACAACTGTTGATCCATAGATGTGGCCTTGGGTAAGCCCAAGCAAAGCGGGATTTTTTAAAAGTTTTCTTTCTGGAGTTCAGTTTCCCAGGCCCATTAAAAATATCTGAAGGACTGATCTCCTTCGAACCCTGATAATTCACAACTCTCTGAGTCGTGTAGATTTTGTGTCGACTGGCTCTGAGCCAATAAGAGGTTGAGTCTTTCTTATGTAACTCGGAGGTTGGTATTTTGTTTCAGGGATTCGCTTATGAGGAGGACCTTTGGATTTCCTGGATGAGATTCTGAGTAGCCATTTGTTAAGAGTCCCCCACCTCCCCATCTATTCAGAAGTTTGTGTTCTCCCATCTGGTGGTATATGTAGGTGGCTGTATTATTTTGTTCAGACAGTAAGAACCCTGTCTACTTATCTTTGTGCTAATTTCTCTCCTTGTATTTTCTGTTTGTATTTTCTCCACGTTCAGGGTGTTAACCTTTTCCCTGCAGTAGTGAATGATTTATATATGTGTAACTAAAGAAGCTGTCTTTCCTTTATAAAGTAGATCAAAGAACCTATGCTTGCAGGCCATCATGGGTGTGTTAGTATGGTTGCTAATACACCTTCCCTCAAGTCTTTGGAAGTTTCTTTCTCAGAGTCAAGATCAGTGGGTTTCCTTTTCCCCTCCTCATTGCAAACCAAAAGAGCATCAGAAGTTGGCTCAATAAAATGGTCAAATTTAGCATTTGAAGAGATCTCAGAGGTCATACAATTTAAGCCAATTCTGAAAAGAAATTTCTTTCATGAAGTCCCTGAGAAATCATCATACAGCTCTGTTTAAAGACTTCTAGTTATGGGGAAATCCCTGCCTCAGAAAACAGATCATTCCACTCTTGAACACTTCTCATTATTTGAATATTTTTTTCTTTATATCAAGCTGAAACTTCTATCTATCACTGCTAGTGCTGACATCTGGAGATGATGAAAGAGAAATCTGGCCCTTCTTCCTCAATATTAATCTTTAAATGTTTAATGGTAGTTATCATTGCTTCTTTTCTTCTCCAAACAAAACTTGTCTAGTTTTCCTCTTAGAGTAGAGCTTAGTATTTAATCCCCTTCCCTATACCTCTGGATAAGCTTGAACTTATTTAAGTCCTTCTTCAAATATGGCACCAAGTATCTCCTCATACTTTTTGGAAAGGTAGGGTGACTGTGGGTGCAGCAAGAACCAGATTGAATATAATTAGGAAATATTCAGCAAAATAAATAAAAATAAAATAGAATATAGGTGATTCTAATATGGGGCAGCTAGATGGCACAGTAGATATAGCACTGGGCTTAGAGTCAAAAAGATCTGAGTTCAAGTATGACCTTAGACAGTTAATAGCTGTGTGGGCAGGTCACTTAACCTCTGTTTGCCTTAATTCATTGAAGAAGAAAATGGCAAACCACTCTGTTATCTTTGCCAAGAAAATCCCTTAGATAGTACTGGTATGCTATGGTCCATAGGTTAATGAAGTATCAGACCCAGTTGAATGACTGAACAACAAATTCTAATATGCATTTTTCTAAGTCAGTATGTGGCACACAAGCATCCTTATAAACAATTTAATGGTTCCCATCTCTACTTGAGTTTGACAGCACTGACCTGAGAACACATTAGTGTTTTATACTGCCATGACTCATAGTGACTTCATAGTCCACTAAAATCTCAATTTTTTTTCACACATAATGTTGTCAAATCATATCTTCCCCACCCTACAGGTATGCAGCTGCTTTTCTAAACCCAAATATAGAATTTTGGGATAGTGGATCACAGTTTCGGGCACACAGTCGGTGCTTAATAAATGTTCATTGATTGATTGTATAAAGAGGTGGTCATGAAGCCAGGAAGATCTGGATTCAAATGCCCCTCTGATATTATATACATATCTGTCTAATTTCTATGCTTCAAGTCTCTCTCTTCTCCAATTCATCCTCCACTCAGTTGTCAGATTAATGTTTCTAAAAGCAGGTCTGACCATGTCATGTTCCTAGTCACAGGCTCAAGTGGTTACCTGTCAGGTCCAGGACCAAATATACAATCATCTGGCATTCAAAACCCTTCACAACCTGGCATCCTCCTGTCTTATTATTCTTCTTTTATCTTACTCCCAACACATAATGTGCAATATAGTAACTAACAATGGCCTTCTTGCACAGGCACTCCATCTCCAAAGTCTGGAATCTTCACTGGCTGTACCCCCTCTCACATCCCACAACGGGAACTCTCCCCTTTCTTTAAATCCCAGTTACAATCCTCTTTTCTAGAAGAAGCTCTTCCCAATTCTCCCTAAATACTAATGCCTTCCCTTTGTCAATCATCTCCAATTTATTCTGTATAAGTTTTACTTATTTCTTCCTACTTGTTTTCACATTATCTCTTCCTTTATACTGTTGAGTTCCTTGGAATAGGAACTGATTTATTGCTTTTATTTTATACCACTTAGCTGGAACATAGTAGGTGCTTAACCAATACTCATCAGGACCTGACTTGATTAATGACAATGGATATCTGTCCATTGATGTCTCTGGAAAACACAGTGGTAAGGTTATATGACTGCAGCATCCTCTAACCTAATCTGTAGCTGTCAGAGAAAAAAAAAGAAATGAAAAATAATGTAAATTAGGTAGCTAAGAGCTTGATATATCATATGGGTAAAGATAGATGAGTTTCTTTCATTTCACTTTTGCATGTTTTGAATTTTAATAGCAATAAGAATAGTCCTTCAAGAAGTTCAAACTTGGGATTTTAATTCCTAGAGCCTCATTATTCTATAGATCAAAAGGAAGTGTGGGGTTGTTTATTAACCAGCCAAATGATAAAGAATATACTCAATTTATTTGAGGATGAGGGTGGGAATAAACTTTCATAATACATGTAGAGTCCATGATAGTGTTTTGTTGGAATTGTTTTTTCTGGGTTTTTTTTTCATATTTTGTTTTCAAAATCTGATCAAGGCCTGGAAACAGGATGAAATATGTGGGTCTGCTTATTAACAGTGCTGGGCTTATATACTGTATCCAGGAAAAACAGTGCATTTGCCTATATTACCTTTAAGTTAGATCTTCCCAAGTGGAACTTGTATTTCAGGCTGAAATCCCTTTGCAATTAACAAGTAAGAATTTCTTTACTCTCTCCTTTTTCCACTCCTCATTTTTTTGCTCTTTCTTTTCCCCCCAAATTTATTAATTTATTCTTTTTCAGTTTTCAACAAGCAATTCCATAACTTCCAAATTTCCTCCCTCTCCTTTCCCCCTCCCTTCTCAAGATGGCATGCAATCTTATAAGAGCTTTAAAAATACATTCCTACTAACCACATTTTCACTTAGTCATGCTGCATAGAAGAATTAAAACAAATGAGAGAAACCATGAGAAAAACAAAACATAAGAAAAGAAAAAAGTCTGCTTCGTTATGTGTTCCAGCTCCATAGTTCTTTCTCTGAATTTGGATGGCATTTTGCATCACAAGTTCTTTGGAAATGTTTTATGTCCTTGCATTGCTGTGAAGGGCTAAGTCTATCAAAAACAGTCCTCAAACACTGTGGCTGTTACTGTGTATAATGTTCTCTTGATTCTGCTCAATTCACTCAGCATCAGTTCATATCAGTCTTTTCAAGTTTTTCTGAAGTTCACCTGCTCTTCATTTGCTATAGTGCAATAGTATTGAATTACATTCATATGTCACAACTTGTTCAGTCATTCCCCAATTGATGGTCATCCACTCAATTTCCAGTTCTTGCCCACTACAAAAAAGAGGTGCTATAAATACTTTTGTTCATGTGGGTCCTTTTCCCATTTTTATGATCTCTTTGGGATACAATCTGAGAAGCAGTATTACTGAGTCAAAGTTTATGCACATTTTATTATATTTATTAATTTGTTATTTTTGGTTTTCAACATTCATTTGTACAAGATTTTAAGTTCAAAATTTTCTCCCCATGGTCTCCCTTCTGTCTGTCCCAAAACAATGTACATTCTGATTATCCTTTCCTCAATCTTCCCTCCCTTCTTTTATAGACTTTTCTTCTCTTATCCCCATTCCCTCTATTTTCTTGTAGGGAAAGGGAGATATTTATACCCTATGTATGACTTATTTCCCAGTTGCATCTAAAAATAATTTTTAACATTCATTTTTAAAACTTTGAGTTCCAACTTCTCTCCCTTCCTCCCTCCCCATCCATCCCCATTGAAATGGCAAGCAATTTATTATAGGTTATCATGCAAAACATTTCCATAATAGTCATGTTGTGAAAGACTAACTGTATTTCCCTCCATCTTACTCTGCCTCCCCGATTTATTCTATTCTCTCTTTTGACCCTGTCCCTCCTCAAAAGTGTTTACTTCTAATTACCCCCTCCACTCATTTGTCCTCCATTCTATCATTCTCCTTATACCTCTACTTATCCCCTTCTCCTCTACTTTCCTGTTGTGTAAGGTAGATTTTCATATCAGATTGAGTTTGCATGCTATTTCCTTCTTAAGTCAAATGCAATGATAGTAGCATTCACTCTTTCTCACCTTTATTGCTATCTATTTTATGTAAGAGATCTTACCCCATTCTATTTCTCCCTTTCTCTCCTCAATATATTTCTGTCTTATCCCATAATTTTATTTTTTTAGATATCATCTCCCCTCATATTCAACTTACCCTGTGCCCCCTGCCTATATGCATATAATCCCTCCACCTACCATAATACTGAGAAAAGTCTCAAGAGCTACAAATATTATCTATCTTTCCATGTAGTAATATAAAAAAGTTCAACTTTAGTAAGTCCCTTATGGTTTCTTTTTCCTGTTTACCTTTCCACACTTCTCTTGATTCTAGTGTTAGAAAGTAAAATTTTCTATGTAGCTCTGGTCTTTTCAACAAGAATGCTTGAAAGTCCTCTGGTTCATTGAATGACAATTTTCCCCCTGACATATTATACTCAGTTTTGCTGGGTAGGTGATTTGGGGTTTTAATTTTAGCTCCTTTGACCTCTGGAATATCATATTTCAAGTCCTCTGATCACTTAATGTAGAAGCTGCTGGATCTTGGGTTATCCTCATTGTGTTTCCACAATACTAGAATTGCTTCTTTCTGGCTGCTTGCAATATTTTCTCCTTGACCTGGGAGCTTTGGAATTTGGATGCAATATTCTTAGGAGTTTTCCTTTGGGGATCTCTTTTAGGAGGTGATCAGTGGATTCTTTCAATATCTATTTTACCCTTGGTTCCAGAACATCAGAGCAGTTTTCATTGATAATTTCTTGAAAGATGATGTCTAGACTCTTTTTTGATCATGGCTTTAAGGTAGTCCCATAATTTTTTAAATTGTCTCTCCTGGATCTATTTTCCAGGTAAGTTGTTTTTCCAATGAGATGCTTCACATGGTCTGTTATTTTCTTCATTCCTTCAGTTTTGTTTTACAATCTCTTGATTTTTCTTGAAGTTATTAGCATCCATCTGCTCCATTCTAATCTTTGAGGAATTATTTTCTTCAGTGAGTTTTTGGACTTCCTTTTCCATCTGGCCAGCTCTGCTTTTTAAGGTATTCTTCTCCTTATTAGTCTTTTGGATATCTTTTGCCATTTGGGTTAGTCTATTTAAAGTGTTATTTTCTTCAGTATTTTTGGGTCCCCTGCTTGTTTTTCATGATTTTCTTGCATCACTCTCATTTCTCTTCCCAATTTTTGCTCTACTTCTCTTACTTGATTTTCAAAATCTTTTTTGAGCACTTCCGTGGCCTGAGACAAATTCATATTTTACTTGGATGTTTTGGATGTAGAAGCTTTGAGTTTGTTGTCTTTTTCTGTTTGTGTATTTTGGTCTTCCTTGTCACCAAAGTAAAATTTTATAGTCTGATTCTTTTTTTTCTGACTTTTGTTCATTTTGCCAATCATTTACTTGACTTTTAAGCTCTTTGGCAAAGTAGTTCTTTGCTTTCAATGGGGGTGGGGTTGTATACTGTCAACAGCTCAATCCTCCCATGTTCTGAAGGCCTAGAGCTTCAGAAACAGCCACCACCGCTGCCTCTGCTACTGCCATGATTAATGTAGGATCCTCTACCCCTTCTGCCACCCTGGGCCTGGAGATGAACCACTGTATTCACTCACACAAGTTCTATAGTTTTTTTCTACTGACTTTCCAATTTTTTCTCTGAGTTTCAGTGTTGTGTATTCTGGAAACCACCACAGGTACCAGAGATTCAGTCCTCCTGTGGTCTGCTCAGGGCCTGTCTGTGCTGGTGTGGCCCACACTGGTCTGAGTTCTACTCTCAGTGCAGTATGCTTCCTGTTGACATTTCAGGCTGTCTTGGAATAGGGATTTGCTTCACTCCATCATTCTATGAGCTCTCTAATTCCAGAATTTTTTTAGAATCTTTTTTTCAGGTATTTGTCTGGGTTTGCAGGGAGAGTTCTCAAAAGTTCCTGCTTTTTATTCCATCATCTTTGCTCCACTCCCTCTTTCCTCTCTTTTTCTTCCCTCTCTTTTGTTTTTCTTTTCAAGTCTGTAATGGTAATGTAAATGGGAAAATCTTTCCTCTTCATTAATAGGCCCATGCCATCTGCTTAAATCATATGGAAGCCTAAGTCACATGTGGTGGGAAGAGCTTCCTGAAAGGATGGAACAGGAAGGGTGGAGCAGGGCTGGGAGGAAGTTGACCAGGCTAGTCAGAGCAGAGTCTACAAGCAAGTAGAATAGCTATACTTGTGGCTGTTTGCTTGTGGGAAGGGGGGTGGGGGTGGGAAGGCTTGGAAATATCTTTGTCCCCTACAGTGCTAGTGTGTATGATTAATTTGGCTTTCTGTTTTGGGGATTTGGTTTTCTGGTTTCTGAAAAAATGTTTTCCTTCTGCCTTCTTTATGGAGACTAAGGAATACTTTGTGACTGAGACCTATGTTGGCATATTCAGAGTTACCACCAGTGCTTTGCATATTGCCTTGGTGACACAAGATCAAAGACCTAGAATCTAATATGACAATACACAAGCATGCTTGTTTGCTTAATATTGGTAGTTGCATACATCTAGAATTCAAGATTTGGAATCAGAAGGATCTGATTTAGAATTGGGCCTTAGACTTTTACTGTGTGACCCTGTGTAAGTTTTTGATGTCAACACACTTTGACTATCTCAGCTGCAACATGATGATAACACTGGCATTTACCTCACTGAGCTGTTTTATGATAATCTGTATAAAGTGCTTTGTAAAACTTAGAGCTCTATATAAAGGTTTGCAATAGTTGGGTCTTTTCATAAATAGTTATGCACATACACATAGAGGTATTATATGCATTTATGTATAAACATTTATACACAAGTATACAGATTTCATATCCCCATCTGCGAATAAAAAGAATAGAACATCATCATAGATCAAATATATTGCCAGTGGCATTTTCCAATAGTGATGAAAAGATATCTACTAAAATATCTTTACAGCAAGATTCAGACCTAGTCATTTATCTCCATTAGTTCCAGTAGAAGCTATCTCATGCAACAACATCGAAACCCAAGCCACAAATTTGTTACAGAGACAAAGTTCACCATGCATTCACAGACTGTGAAAGCTGAAGAGGGACCTTATAAATAATTTTAGACTAAACTCCATCTCAGTGAGAAATCCCTTCATCAGCTTTGCTGACAAACGGTTATAGGGCCTCTAGTGATCAGCCACTTACTAGAGTGTTCATCTATAATGAGAAGAGAGTACTTGGGACCTTTCCCTAAAGTGCTGAATTTTGGACTCCAGATGTGGACAGTACTTGTGTTCCTTCAACAGAGAGAAGCAATTTAGATTAAGACATATCAAGAATAATTAGATAAAATAAAATAATTAGGTAAAATTACAATACTTTCTTCTCCTCTTTCCAAAGACTTGCAACTTCAGTTCTCCTCCCAGGTGAAGTACTTCCACTTGGACAAGCTCTGCTCCCTTTTCCTTTATTTTTAAATTTAAACTTTACTTTTTTTAATATAAATTTATTTATTTAACTTTGTACATTCATTTTCACAAGATTTTGGGTTCCAAATTTTCTCCTCATTTGTCCCCTTCCCCCACTCCAATACACCCAGCATTCTAATTTCCTCTATCACCAATCTGCCCTCTCTTCTATCATCTCTCCTTTCCCTTGTCTCCATCTTCTCTTTTGTCCTGTAGGGCCACATAACTTTCTATTCCGCATTACCTGTATTTCTTATTTCCTAGTAGCAAGAACAATACTCAACAGTTGGTCCTAAAACTTTAAGTTCCAACTTCTCCCCATCCCTCCCTCTCTACCCATTCCCTTTGGGAAGGCAGGCAAT
>CM053769.1:363545247-363568965 GCA_028658325.1 Potorous gilbertii | reverse complement strand
GGACAAAAGAGAAGATGGGGTAAGGGAAGGGAGGGATGATAGAAGAGAGGGCACATTGGCGATATGGGTAATTAGAATGTCCAGTGTATTGGGGAGGGGGGAGGGGACAAATGGGGAGAAAATTTTGGAACCCAAAATCTTGTGAAAATGAATGTAAAAATTTAAATAAAAAATAAAATAAAATAAAATAAGTCTGGAAAAAAAAATCTCTGTTTATATCTAGGTCATGTAACCATTTTTACCCTATCTTGATAAATGGTGTAAGATAGTAATCTATGCCTAAATTTTGCCTTAGTGCTTTTCAATTTTCCAGGCAATTTTGTTTAAACACATAATGAATTCTTAACCCCAAATCTTAAGTCTTTACTGCTAAACCTTTTTCATTTACATTTTTAAAATTTACTTTGATACTCAACATTTTCTTTATCCAAATGGATTGTGTTATTATATTTCTAATTCAGAAAATATTTTTGGAAAATTAATTAAGATAGCATTGGATATATAACATAGTTTGGGCAAAATTGTCATTTTTATTATATTGACTCTGGCTACTCATGAACAATTAATTGTTCTCCAAATATTTAAATCTGATTTTATTTGTATAATAAATTTTTATATAATTTTGTTTACGTAGTCCCTGGATTTATTTTGACAGGTATGTGCCCAGGTATTTTATACTGTCTAGAGTAATTTTAAATGGAAATTTTTTACTCTTTATTGCATAATTTTGTTTGTGATACATAGGAATGCTTATGATTTATGTAGAGTTACTTCACATCCTGTTACTTTGTTAAAATTATTATTTCAGTTGACTTTTTAGTTGAGTCTTTGGGATTTTCCAGGTATATCATATGATCCGCAAAAAGGAGACAGTTTTAAGACTTTGTTTCCTGTTCTTATTCCTTCCATTTTTTTCTTGTTTTATTATCATTACTAGAATGTTTAATACAATACTAAATAATATTGGTGACAGTGGGCATCATTGTTTCGTATCTGATGTTATTGGGAAGACTTCTAGCTTATTCACATTATAAATAATGCTTGCTGGTGGGTTTATATAAGTTTTTTTAATCAATTTAAAGATATATCTATGTCAATACTTTCAGGTATTTTTAATAGAAAAAAAGAATTTTACTGTTTACCTTCTGAAATAGATCTCAGGATGAAAATTTACAAGAATGTGATAACTAAATTTGAAAATTTCCAGGTTTGGGAGAGAATACTATAAGCAACAAGAAAACCAATTAATACTGTGGGAAAACAATCAGGATTTCACAAGACCTAGAAACTTTTACAATAAAAGACCATAGACCTTAGAACATTATATTTCAAAGAGCAAGGAGTTGGGGTTGCATCTAAGAATCATTTACCCAACAAAGTTGAGTATAATCCTGAATGAACAAAACAAAGGATATTTGATGAAATGAAAGACTTTTAGATACTTATTACAAAAATCCTAGAACCCAATGGAAAATTTTATATAAAAGATCAAAAAGAAATATAAAGAAATCATTAAAGACTAATTTTAGAGCACTGATTATGGTCCAACTCTTTATTTATGCTATATGAAAATGGTATCAGTGTTCTTAAAACTGCTATCATTACTAAGGTAGTTTGAAAGAAAGGTTGTGGCTGAGTAGGATAATTCTAACAAAAATGGCTAAAAAAAGGTTAAAAAAGAATTTATCTCATAAAATTGGGGAACAACTAATACAGGAAGAACAGGTAGGGGTGGAAGACTGATGATGTTGGTACCTTACTCTCCTCTAGGTGGAAGAGAAAACACCGTGTATATCTGAGGAGGTTTAGAGGTCTTCTGAACTTCTAGAGAGGTGAGGAAAATGGAGGATAGGGTTGGGGAGGAACATTTAGAAGGCTGTACAGATTAAGATGAGGAGGGTGGAAGGAGAAAGAAGAGACTTTTATAGGAGTGGATAAAATAAGGAATAAGGGGATAAGAGGGGAAGATAAGGTAACAGGGATAGGATAAAAAGAGGCTGAGAAGTAAAATAGTGAATAAAAAGATGAAAGGAAATTCACAAATAGTGGTTATAACTTTGAATGTGAATGGGATGACCTCACCCATAAAATGAAAAATCAATAACAGAACGGATTAAAAGTCAGAATCCAAGAATATGTTGTTCATAAGAAGCATATTTAACAATGAGAAATACACAAAGTGTTAAAATGGAGAGTTGTAGTAGATTTATTATGCTTCAGCTGATGAAAAAATGCAGGGGTAACAATTATGAACTCAGACAAAGTTATGGCTAATAAAGATTTAATTAGAAATGATAAACAAGATCACTACATTTTGATAAAAGGTACTGTAGACAGTGAAGCATTACCAATACTGAACTTACATGCACCTAATACCATACCATCTAAATTTTTAAAGAAATGTTAAATGAATTACAGGTGGAGAGGGAGAGTAGTACTATAATAGTGGGGTACTTCAATCTTCCCCTTTGAGAAGGAGACAAATCTAACCAAA
The DNA here is from genome assembly GCA_028658325.1 of Potorous gilbertii. Lineage (NCBI taxonomy): Eukaryota > Metazoa > Chordata > Mammalia > Diprotodontia > Potoroidae > Potorous > Potorous gilbertii. The sequence continues at coordinate 363,566,471 of CM053769.1, read as the reverse complement.
AAATAAATAAGAAAGAAGTTCAGGAGATGAATAGAATTTTAGGTAAAATAAATATGGTAGATATCTCGAGAGAATTCAATGGAAATAAAAAGAATACATTTTTCTCAGTGGTTCATGGTACCTTTACCATATATTGCTATATGAATATTTTAATACTAAAAGCAAAAATATTAAAAGTATTCTTTCCAAATCATAATGCAATAAAAGTATATTTAAGAAGGGAACAAGGAAACATAGATTAAAAGCTAATTGGAGATTAACCAACCTCATCTTAAAGAATGAGTAGGTTAAAGAACAAATCATAGAAACAATTGATAATTTCATTAAAAAAGAAAGACAGTAATAATACAACATATCAAAACCTTAGGGATTCAGCAAAAGCTGTGATTAGAAGAAAAATTTTATCTGCAAATGCTTACATCAATAAAAAAGAGCAGACTAATTAATTGGGTAGTGATTTAAAAATCTATAAGAGAACAAATTAAAAATCCCCATGTAAAAACTAAATTGAAAATCCTAGAAATTATAGTTCAGATTAATAAAATTGAGAGTAAAAAAACACATTGAGTTAATAAATACAACTGAGTTGCTTTTATCAAAGAAAACAAAGTAGATAAACAATTGGTTAATTTGATTTTAAAAAAAGAAAACCAAATCCTTAGCATCAAAAATAAGAAGAGTGAATATACCACTAGTAAACATGAAATTAAAACAACTATAAGGAGTTATTTTATCTAACTGTGTGCCAATACATTTAACAATTTAAGCAAATTGGAAGAATACAAAAATACAAATAGCCTAGACTAGTACGAGAGGAAATAGAATACCTAAATAGACCTATTTTAGAAAAAGAAATCGAATAGACCATAATAAAGATTCCTAATAAAGCCACTAGAACCAGGTGGTTTTACAAGTGAATTCTATCAAGCATTTAAAGATCAACTAATTACAATATTAAATAAATTATTTGGAATATTTGGAATAATAGGTAAAGAAAGGATCCCACCAAACTGATTTTTATGAAACAAACATGATACTGATATCAACACCAGGAGGAGTAAAACCTGAAAAAAAAATTGTGGACCAAGTTAATGCAAAAATTGTAAATCAAATACTAGCTAAAAGATTACAAAAATATATTACAAAGGTTATTCATTATAAGCAATTAGAATGCAGGGATGGTTTAACATAAGGAAAACTATTAATTGATTACATCAATAATAAAACTTTAAAAAAAGATCATATGCTCATATTAAAGATCCCTCTCCCTTTAGCAGCCTCCCAAGTTGTGCCCTAGTAGAAATGGAGTCTCTGCCTATGGGGTCTTGAGTCTCTGGGATTTCTTCACCTCCATAAAATCTTGTGTTCTGAGGTCCACTTCCTTGCCTCCCTCCACTCCTACTAATTTTGCCTTGTGGTTGCTCGCTCCACCCTGTCCCCATTGTTCAATTATTCCTCTACTAACTCTCAGAGGATCCTTCTCCAAATGATTTTGTAAATTAATCATAAGGCTATAGAAATCCTTCCCCATCTTGCCCCACTCCAAGTTGAAATATAGTGTTTACCCCAAAGAGAACATGCACTTTACAAAGTTAACTAATTGGTCTCCCAAGTGTATCAAAGAAAAAAATTCGTCTATCACAGGAACTCAAAAAGTATGGCTTTTTTGAAGATCCACATAAAAATGAATGAATGAAAAGTAAGTTATGAAGTGGTTACTATGTGCCAGACATGTGATAAGTACTAGGGATTCAGATACAAAGAGGCAAAATCATCCTCCTGATCATATTACCTTATCTATTATATATCATATTTTAATAGCAGGAGGAATGTAGAGAGAGAAAAATGATGACCAGGGCAGGGAGCAGAGAGAGAGAGAGAGATATGGTTGGTGATATGATCCACTGAGAAGTTGTAGTGCCAATGCAATACTCACAGCACCCACAGCAGTCATGAATATCATGACACAATTCAGAATCACAAAATACCACAGATTCTCCATGTGAAAGGCAGAACCAAACCAAATTCATCACAGCAATAAAAATCTATACACAGTCATAATACAGAGAACAATAACATCCCCAAGCCGTCCCCCAGGTAGGCTTCCCACAAACCAGGTCCATTGTACTCTTCACAAGCAAGTCGTCTTAAACAAAATTACAATCTCAAAATCACTCACACTAGTCGGCCACCTGTATCCTTCCTAGCTCTGACTGCTCTCAAGACTAACTACCTCTCAGTTCTGCTCTAGCTCTGTTTTCTTCCTGCTCCACACATTCATCAAAGTCCTCCCACCACAGGTTCCATGTGACTTAATGGGCCTATTAATGAATAGGAAAGATTTTCAAATTCAAATTACCATTACAGAAATTGACACAAACTTTTAAGGACCAATGGTAATATTACTTGATGACCTTGTCTAGAGGAAGAGATGGGAAGTTGGGATGTCAAGCAAATGACAAAATTGCCTAGTTAGATGGTTAGATTGTAAATGGAGGTAAAGCAGGCACACACTAAAGCAGGTAAAGGTTTTAGGGTCAACTAGATATAATGGTCTAACTTTGCATTTAGCCATCAACCAGGTTGATTAGGCCCCAAAATGGATCCTTGAAAGATGAGTAGATTAACTTCCTCAGGATCTGAGGACTTGAATTCAGGTGATCTGATATAGAAGTCTAGTGCTGAGGGTGAAGATCTAGGTGGGAATAAATATGACACAGTGGTTTGGCATAAGAAAAGAAAGAACACATATTTGAATTGAAGATGTTCATTGTTTTAAAAAGAAGTAACTGAGATAGCCAGCCAAAAATAACTTTTGCCAATAATAAGACTGAATCATTTTGTTTAATCTTTAGTTGAAGTTGGTTTACTCTGTATAAGAGAAGTGTCTCTTTTACAGGGGATCATAACTTCAGTTTGCCCTGAAAACGACACACTTAAGGAATAATTAACACAGGATCATGGTAAGGACCTGCCTAAACAATTGTGCAGTAAGAGTAAAATTACACATTACATTATGTGCCATAATGATGTATAATGGTCACAGTTGTGACATTGTGACCAAGAATCATGTTGAAGATTTAAACATTGTCAGGAAAGATCATTTTATACATGGGCTAAGGGTATAAAATATAACTCAATTAATCTTTCATAATCTGTCCTAATAATTCAAAGCTCTATAAATTTTCAAGTTAAACTCTTCTTGATGGTATGCAATATTCATATAGCACTTTATGTTCTAAAGTACTTTATAATAGGGGATGAAATAAATCTGTAAGGAATGTAGAACAGAGAGTGGCAGATGTGGTCACCTGATCACTTACCCCTAAAAATAATAATATCCTGTTTGGGCATGACCTCCATAGAATTATGCTCTCTCTTCTCTTTATTTCTCACTGTTTCTGGGTCTCCTCTAGCTCTCTGATTCTTTGTTTTTCAGACTTTTTTCTTTCTGTATGTCTTCATCTATATCTCTGTCTCTGTTCTTCCCTCTCTCATTCTCCTCTCTGTTTCTTCTTCTTCCTCTTCTCCTTTTCCTCCTTCTCTTCCTCCTCTTCTTCCTCCTCCTCCTTCTTCTTTCTCATGCACAAATATACAAAATATTTATTTTGTTCTTTAAAATTTACAAAATAAAAGTTCACACCATTCAATAGAATAAATTATGTCATACTTGGCATTTGATTAGAATTAAATAGCATAGAATATTAGACCTGTAAGGGATCTTAAATATGACTTAGGTCTCCTTCCTTCTTTGTAAAGAAAAAACTGATATGAAGGGATTATAGAACCTTGGATTTAAAATCATAAAGAACCTGTGAACATATCAAAACCAATCTCCTCCTCTCATTTTACTGATGGATAAGAGAGATCTAGAGGGGTTTAGTGACTTACTTGAAGTCACACAGAGTGAGAATTTGAACTCATGTCTTCTAACTCCAGAGTTTGCATAGCTACCATTATACTTTGCAAAAGAAGCCTATTCATTGAATGGGCATTACCTCACTCAAAGCGGGACCTGAAAATGCCTTAGCCTAAAAGGGTCAGGGTCTCCCACTGCATTCTGGGTCATCTCTTGTTGTCCTGATAAAAATCCGGTCACTGGACTCAGATGACTCTGGAGGAGAAAGTGAGGCCAGTGACCTTGCACACAGCCCTCCGTTACTTAAATTCACATCAGCTGTAAGTCATGTCATCATTTCCTTGAGGTCATGGTCCTCTTTGAAAATGAAGGACAAAATACAAACTGTGAATAATCCGAGCTGCCTGGATGTGGACCAAGTCAATTAGGTAACTCAGCTCTCTTTGCCCCTCTCCTCCTCCACCCCAAAGGAAGGTAAATTTTGATGGCCGGAAGCTGCCCAGTTAACTTGGGATTTATTGGCTAGATTCCCTCCCTCCCTCCTTCCTTCTTTCCTTCCTTCCTTCCTTCTTTCCTTCCTTCCTTCCTTCCTTCCTCCCTTCCTTCTTTCCTTCCATCCTTCTTTCTTTCTCTTTCTTTCTTTCTTTCTTTCTTTCTTTCTTTCTTTCTTTCTTTCTTTCTTTCTTTCTTTCATCTCAAAGACCAAAACTTAAACCCATTTCCACTCTGGAGTTCATAGATCAGACCACAATAGGTCCCTGCCCAAGCATCACTTAATGGCTATATTTTGGGCCCTCCTGGCTCAGACTGAATGTCAATAGTAAGGGTTTCTCTTTTGACAAACAATCCTAAAGATCTTCTCCCAGTTTGATTTTTTTAAAATTAAAGATGTCATCCTTTGACTCACTTCTTTAAGGGACTGATTCACTGAATGGACATTACCTCCCTTAAAGTGAAAACTTGAAAAGGCCTTAAGCTAAAAAGTTCAGGGACTCCCTTACATCCTGGGCAATCTCCAGCCACCCGGATGAATATCTGGCCACTGGACCTAGATGGCTCTGGAGAAGAGAGTGAGGTTGATGACTTTGCACAGTCCTGCCTCACTCAAATCAAAGCCAACCTCAAATCATGCCATCATTTCCCTGATGTCATGGTCCTTTTCAAAAATGAAGGACAAATACAACGACAAATTTCCCACAGTCACACACATAGATAGTTAACAGAACATCCAAAACTTAGATCTCTCAACGCTGGTTGAGATTCTTGTTCTTCTAAACCACATTGCCTCCTTCCTAACTTTATTTTTTTCTAGTTGAAAAAGCATCTATTTTCTCTCTCTTTCACATCCACAATCCCACTCCACCTTTCAATGGTGAGTAGGGGTAGGAAGGGAAACCAAAATTGGAGCAATAATGTTTCACTAAATAAAACAAATTCTCATACTGGCCATATTTAAAAATGAATGTCTCATTCTGCCTGTCTAATTCACCAGTTCTCTCAAGATGTGGGCAGCATTCTGACTCCTCAGTCCTCTGGAATCCTGATAGATTATTGCATGAATCTTAGTTTTTAAATCTTTCAATGTTTTTCATTTTTACAATGTTGTTATGATATAAATAATTCTCCTAGTTCTATTTACTCTGTATTAGTTAAAAGTGAGTTTCAAGTCATACCCACTTGCCTACCTCCTTCATTTGTATAGATATCTACATTTTTCAACCTGTTATGCAGAAGTTTCCCACATTCTCTGATGCATCCTTTTCCTCCTTTCTTTCCATCCTTCCCTCATCCTTTTCCTGTCTTTTTAAAAGATTACTAAGATGTAATAATAATGAAAAAACACTCCTAGGTCCTCCATCTCATTGGAATCCCTTTATGAATCTCTTATGACTTTATGGTTTTCCAAGGGTACTTCTATCACCGACCTACATTAGATGGAAAACCTTTCATCTTTTTAAAGGTTTTCTCCCCAAATGCCTGTTTTTATTTATCTTTTTATGTCTCCTTTGACTCCTGTGTTTGCATTTCAAAGTTTTGTACATCTCTAATCTTTCCATCTGAAATACTTGGAAGTTCTCTATTTCCTCACTCCCACCCACTTGTAGGATCATTTGAGTTTTATTGGGTAAGTTTTGCTTGATTGTAAGTCTTATTTACTACTTTTTGGGAATATGGTTTCCTATGCTTTTGGTTAATTTATAAGGATAACTGTTAAATCTAATTTGTTCTTGACTGTGACTACTCAGTACTTGAATTATTTCTTTCAGACTGTAGAATTTCATTTTATATATATTTATATATATATATATACACATATGTATGTATGTGTGTATATGTATGCATAAGTATGTATATGTATATACATTCATATGTCTGTATGTATATATGTAAATGCATTTACATTTATATATATATCCATTGATGCACACAATACTATATATATATATATATATATATATATATATGTATATATATATACATATACACATACAAAATTTCATACACATGTGCGTGTGTGTGTAACCTGGAAACTCTAAAGTTTGACTGTGACATTCTTGGGAGATTTCATTTTGGTATTTCTTTCAGTAGATAACTGGTAGATTCTTTCTATTTTCAATTTGTCCTTGCTGTCATGATAATAGCTCTCTATGATGAGATTATTCTTACTTCTATTATTATTTTAGTTTTTCCAGTCTGACTTCTTGACTTTGGATTTTATGTTAGGCTCAAGCTCTACACACTTCTTAAGGGAATGCCTGGGTCCTGCTTCATCCTGTTTGGTGTCCTCTGGGCTCCTACTGCTGATGCTTGCTTTTGTGATGGTTCCTCACTCAATACTCATTCTAGAAATCACAACTGTTCCTTTTCCAGGTTTCCTTCTCAGTCCACATTGGATCTATGCTGCATCACTGATTAGTGAGTAATAGTGATGGCCACTGGCACTTGTTTCTGTTCTCTGTGTAAGGTCAGGCAGGCTGCTCTGTGCCAGATCTGGGACCTTTTCTTGTCCTGGTACATTGACAAAGGAAGGCCTTCATTCTAACCTCATACTGGAAGACTCAGGAAGACTCTTGGTTGGACCCTTCTCCAAGTGTCCTCAGACCTCAAGAGTTCTCAGACCTCTCTTATCTCCTTATGCTGATCTATTACTTGCTGTTTTTTTCTTGGATTATCCAAACAAGACTCAGTCAGGTTTGATACATCTTCTAGATCTTTTTGGAGCAGATAAGAGGGGCAGAGTGGAGACCTGATTGCATTATTCCTTTCTAGTCCATCATCTCGGTGGTTTTAAAGTCTTTACTTTGCTTTTGTTCATGCTAATTTGGGAGAGTCTGCTCTTTGAGTAAGATTTTGAACCTCTTGTTCTAAGCTGTTCATCTTTTTTCCATGTATCTCTTTGATACTTTTCAAGTCTTTTCTGATTTTTTCTCATTTCATTTATGCTATCATTTAAAAACTTATTTTAATTAATGCTTGCATCATGTCTTCAAGGATTCAAAGTGATCTTGTGAGCAAACGTTTTTGTTTGTTTTGAGGCTTTGCTTTTAGGTATTTTTAAAAGCAGTTATTCTCTTCTTGGCATATGCCATGGGTATCATGAAGATGTACTCTTCAGGTATTGTTTGTTTGTTTGCTTAGTCATTCTTTCAGCAATTTTCCCTGGGCCAGCTTGATGTTGCTGACTTCCGGGGAGAGCTCAGGGTGCCGAGTCTAAGATTCTGACCCCTCTGTCAGATTTCCACGCACTCACAATCTGCTCTTAGCAACCTGCACTTCAGGTTAAATCCATATCATTGTCACCACTGGGAGACACAGTACTGTTGGCCCACGGAAGCTGGGGAGCTTGATCTAACATTGGGACTCTAAGTTCTGAGTTCAGGGTCATGGCCTTATAGTAGACCTCATGCTTCTGGCCTGGGTTGGGAGCTGAATTTATGCTCAACTGTAGGTGTCCCTGTGCTACTGACTACCTCTGAGTTCTAGGCTCTGAGTCCAAAAATCCCAGCTCATACCTGTTCCACGGCTCTTACCTTGTTATTTGACTATAGGTTCAATATATGATCTTGAGCTGGAAAGATAACTCACTATAGTTTCTCCTTCCCCTTTCTAATCACTATTCAGAGTAGTAATGAGAAGAGCATTCTGACAATCTTCTTCAATCATTAAAGCAGTTTTGGGAGGGAATCTGAGCAGTTTTGCTTTCTTCAATTCCATCATTTTGGCTGATCTTCTCCTTTGTTACTTCTTGTTTGTTTGTTTACTTTTATTCCCCACAGCAAGATCAGAGGTTTTATTTTAAACCCAAGTTATTATTTTCAGGGCTTTCTGAATCAATTTGGTAAAACAAAAGGTAAAGTGTGTTTTTTTTGTAGGTGAAGAATGTTTATTCTTTATTTTCCCAATCTCTTCTGTTTTTCTGCCCATCCCAATTCACTTTTTGCAGTTTCATTTTCTTCTTTAATCTTACAATTATTTTGAAACATTTAATTGATGATTTAGTCACATTTTACCAAAACAGTTTCAAGTAAAATCACCAGTGTTCTGAGAGTTTAGAGACATCTGTCAATAAAGCAATATCAGCCACATTAGAGTCTTTCAGTGATATGATCATTTGCATTTCCCAAATCATTTGAAACTGGATAGAAAAATCATGGAAATATAAAGTAGAATGAAGGTAGAAAGAAAAAAAAAAGCAGTTCCAGTTTTCTGAGTAGTATGAAGTATCATTGCCAAAAGGAAACAATTCATAAATCTGGAAGGTTGTAGATGTCTTCTGACCATGTAGAGAGGTAAGAAAACTGGGAGATGGAATGGGGAAAGAACTTTTAGAAAGGTGTGTGGATGGATTTAGGAGGGTAGAGGAGACAATGGGGGGACTTTTGGAGGGGTGGGTGGATTGAGATTGGAGCGGGGAGGGTGGGGAAGGAAGGGATGGGGACACTTGGAAGAGTAAATAAAGTAGGGGGATGGAGAAGATAAGATAACAGGGATAGGATAAAAAGAAAGGCTGAGAAAAACAATAATGAATAAAAATAAGATGGAGGGAAGTTCACAGAAAGTGGTAATAGAGTTTAATTTGAATGGGATGTTTATAATAGCTCTCTTTGTGGTGGCAAAGAACTAGAAATGGCAGGGATCCCCATCAACTGCGGAATGGTTGAAAAAGTTGTGGTGTATGGTTGTGATGGAGTACTACTGTACTATATGAAATGATGAACTCATTGATCTTAGAAATGTATTGAAAGACTTGCATGAAATGATGAACAAAATGAGTAGAACCAAGAGAATATTGTATGGAATAACAGAAATGTTTCGAGAATGACTTTGAGTGAATAAGTCTTTATAACTATTATAAATACACAAACCAAAAATAAAGAACATATGAAGATATTATCTGCATCCAGAGGAAGAACTAATAAATAAAAGTATGAATTGAATAATTTTACTTTCATATACCTATTTGTGTCTAATGTTAGTCATCTTTAGGGTGGGGGAAGGAAGAAATAAAAAGAAAAAAGTTCATGATGATTTTATTGTTTAATTGGAGGAAATAGCAAGTTGAACATGGTGGATTGGTAGTTTCAAGTACAATAATTTTTTTTTCATTGTACTGTTATGGAAATTCTCATTTTGTTCTGTGAAATGAAAATAAAAGTAAATTTTTAAAAAATGAAATGGGCCCCATGTGCTTGGGCTTTGACAGCTTGTGAGATCTCAGGGACCATTTTGTCTAACTCCCTTCTTTTTCAGATGAGGAAAATGTGGTCCAAAGATGGGAAGAGAGTTGTCCTAAGTTACCCAGGTTATTATTAACAGAGTGGTAGCCAACTACTCTGACTCAAGTCTAGAGTTCACTCTACTAGATTAATATGATCTTGTATTTCTACCAAATGACAAAATTAAGAGCTAAAGGATTGTCAAGTACAATCCATACCCAAAAGGGAATCTTCTCTACAATATACCTTCAACCAGTTGTTCAGCATTTGCTTAAGTATTTCAGGCCGGAGGGTGCATATTATCTGCTGCAGGGAGGTTCAACTATGGCAGCTCTTTCTGCTTTAGGACATTTCCAGCAGGAAGTGTTTCTGACATCTAAATTTATCCCTTCGTAACTTCTAGTCATGGTTCCTCCCTCAATTCCTCCATCCTTCATTGTTTTGTCTTCTGGGAAACTTCGGCAGCAAAGTAGGAAGGCACACGTGCTTTGGAGACAAAGAGAATTCACCTAATTGGTCTTCCACAAGATAGTATTTCAAATACTTGAAAACATTCAGTTTCCTCCTTAAGTCTTTTCCTTCTACTCTAACCACTTCAGTCCATTCAATTAATTCACTTCTGACACAGTCAAGGCCTTGAGCCATCCTGATTAGAATTCTTTGAGTGCACTCTAGTTTATCAATGTCTTCAAATTTTGGTGCCCAGAAATAACCATTTTAAATTATTATTGTATATAGTTGTACATTGGATAAGTTACAAAAAAAAAAGATCACTTGATAAGCCAGAAGTGATCATTCACTCATAACAGCTCTTTGTATTCTTTTTTTCACTTGAATATAATCATTTGCATTTTATTTGTCTTTGTGCTTGTTTAGTCACTTCTGTTGAAGCTTCAAGAGGATTGTCTTATTTTTCTGTTTATTTCCCTTAGCAGGAGTCAGAGTGGTGTGCTATGGTGGCTACAAGGCACAATTTAGTATTATGAAGCACAAAGTTCAAGTCTTATTTCTGAGACATACTGGTTGTGTAATCTTGGTCAACTTATTGAATTTTTCAGTGTCTCAAGCAACTTCCTAAAACTCTGTATAACTGAGGAGTTGTGATTTGCATTAATGAGAGGATTTTCATATAAAAGTTCCCTATGTCATGTGTTTGGATCCCACTTTTCACCATTCTCCATATCCCTCTCTCCCTCAGTTTTCTGGAAGAGAACATGAGGCTGATGGCTTTGTGCAACTCTACATCACTTAAATCCATTTCACACACGAGTCAAGACATCATTTTCATGTTGTCATTTTTTTAATTCCTCCAAAAACAAAAGACAAACAGTAGAACAGAACAACATAGTACATTGCACATAGTAGCGGTTTGTTAAATCAATAACAATTTTCTTAAGAAATGGGCGGTATCTATACTACCTTATTTTATCTACCTATTTTAGTTACATTTTGATCACTGCCATATTGAGGATACAAAAAGATTCCTGACCAGTTGTCTAGAAGAACAATCAAGAGAGAACTCAGATACAATTCCAGGACCCAGTTCTGCATTCATAATAAAATGTGCAGTGTGAAGTAAGGAAAGACTTGGGGTTACACAAAATCAGGAGTCAGAAGATGGGTATCTGTGGCAGAAGACTTACATCTCACTCCTATTTCTGTCCCTTGTTAGATTTATAATCATACGAAAGTACTCTAATCATTCAGACTCACTTTCCTGATCTTTAAAATATAAATAATAATACTTGTGTGCCCTCCTCGAAGGGGAGAGCATGGAGGTCAAATGAGATCATACGTGCTAAAAAACTTTGCAAATTGTAAGATATTAGATTTAAAAAGTGTTAAATAAATAAGTATCTGATATCGTTGTTGGATGAGCATCATGGCATTAAAGTTAGTTTTGGTTTTTTCATTTCAACCTCTGATTTCCCTGAGGAAGAAACTCCTTTTGCCAGTGTAGGTCAGCAACCATTGGACAATTTTGAGTCTCAGAGAGTTGCCTGGGGCACTGAGGATGTAAGTGACTGGCCTACTATCACACAGTCAATATGTATTAGCGAAAGGATTTGAACTCATTTCCTATCTCTGAGGCTGGTTCTCTATCCCTTGCCTCATACTGCCTCCTCATATATAACCATGATGATGAAGATGATGATGATGAAGATGATGATAATTAGAATGATGAAGATTGATTGTTATTGCTATAATTATAAGAAGCTTTAAGATTGAATAGGCATTCGTGAGCTTATTACAACAGAGTAAGACCATTAAGAAGTTTTCATCAAATTAATTTTCTGCGTATCTGTGACTCGGTGGCAAAATGGTTTTTTCTTATAGTGGACCTAGTTGAGAGGCCTAAGGAGAAAAAGAGAGAGAAAATTGAAGGGAAAGGGTTGAAGATGGGGGAAAAGGGAAAGGGAGAATGTGAGACTCACTGAAATTCTTATACTCCCCATCAATCTGACTGTTGAAATGCTAAAGATAGATTTGGGATTTTTTGGCATGCCTTGTGTTTATTATTCTAATACTAGTGCCAAAAAAACCCCAGTGCAAAAGGAAAAAAGAGGTCCTTGTATTTTATCTCATGAGAGAATTTCAGTCACTAGAGAAGGTTTTAGTGGTAGATGGGGGGACTGAGGGGGTGAAGAAAACAGAGTAAAGTTTGACTTTGTCATAAACATCCAACTTTTTATAAGGGAAGATGGAGGATCTAATTTTAAATTGCATGAGTGTATCTTGTAACCTGGATTTGGGATCCCATAAAAGTTATTTTTTATAAAATGAACAACAGTTATGGGAAAAAAATCATCTTTCTTCTTCTCTACAGTGCTAAACATCTAGCACAAAAAGCTTTCCTCCACAATTTAGGATTAAACAAATGTGACTCTGTTGTTAAAGAACCAGGGTTCAAATTCTACCACTGTTGTTTTCTAATTGTGTGACTTTGCACAAGTCACTCTTCCTATCTAAACCTTAATTTCCTGATCTGTAAAATTAAGGGGCTGGATTAGATTGCATCCAAGGTACCTTTCATTCTTAATCCTATGACTAACTGCATATTCCAATGAAAAATATTTTAAAGAAAAAAATTTTCCATTCAGAGGAAGCATAGAAATCTGACCATTCTCGAACCAGATTTCTATCACTTTAAATGGATCATAGGATCATAGAATTAGAACTGGAAGGGAACTTAGAGGACACCTAGCCCCACTCCTTCCTTTTACAGTTGAAGAATCTGAGACTCAAAGAGATTCAATGACTTGCCCAAGGCTGTACATCAAGTACATGGAGAATCTAGGATTCAAACCCAAATCCTCAGAATCCCAATCCAACACTCTTCCCATTGCCCCTCACAGAAAAGGAATCATGCATTTTTTTTTATTTACCAAATAAACTGCATGACTTTTTTCCAAGTTTCTTAGAATTGAAACTATTTCTATTAAGGAAACTGTGGTGTAGTGGATAGACCACCTGCTTCCGAATCTGAAAAACCAGAGATCAGGTGGTGCCTCTGACAAAGACTGGGAATGTGAATGACATTTCACCTCTCAGTGGCCCAGACCAGTTTCCTTGCAAGTCCAGATCTTCATTGGTAAGGGGAGTTTCTTCATTTGGAATATCTGACCAATGAAATAATAGGGAGGAAAATGAGGAGGAAAAGGAGAAAGAAGAAGTTGTCTAGAAGATTCTGTATAAGACTTCATTGCCAGTTCAATTTTATATGGTAAATTGTTTTCATTTCTCCAATTTGATAGTAAATAGAATATTCATTAATTATGATGACTCTCTGCTATGTCTTGTCACTTCTGGAGCCAAAGGAAGAGGACAGGAATGATGGATTTCTGGCTCCAGTCTTTTACTCACTTCATGGAATAAACATAGTAGGAACATAATACATATCTGTTGAGTCATGTGGAAACTGAATCGGCTTCTATCTTGATGTCTACAAGTAGATAAAAAGGGTTGTAGCTGATATATAGATGGATAGATAGATAGATAGATAGAAGCATCCTCTAAATACTTACTATGTGCTAGGCACCTTCAGTGGTGAGCACTAAAGACCCAAACAAGCAACATTGTCCCTGTCCTCAAATAGATTATATTCTAATACAGGAAAGCAACACTTAAAGAGGCACTGGAAAATGATGAGAGCAGAATGGGGGGAGCAATGTTGGAGAGGAAGAGGAGAAGTTGGGAGGGATAAGTGATATGTAGTATAGCTGTAGCCTCTTGTGAAACAGTTATTCTAGCAAGAGAGTCACTGATCAGGAGAACTGAGTCTCTAGGCTTCAAAATGGTACAAGTCACCCTCATCTATTAAAAGAAAAAACCTCATTAGATCCTATCTTCCATAGCTATTTTCCTACATCTTACTTTTCCTCAGCTAAAGTCCTTGAAATTGCTGTCTATAGTTAGTGTTTCCACTTCCTGTCCTCTCCCTCACTTCTAAAGCTTTTATAATCTGACTTCCCAACCCATCATTCAACTGAAACCACTCTCTCCAAAGTTACCAGTGCTCATTCGTTGCCAAGTCTAGTAGTCTCTTCTCAATCCTCTTCCTTCTGGATCTCTCGACGGTCTTTGACACTCAATCCCTCGGGCACTACATTATTGAACATTTTTATCCTTGAATCATTCATGATTGTCCTTTAGCTCCCAACATTCAAGCAGTTAAGAATTTATATTATTGTATTCTCATAAGCCATTTCTCTTCATCTTTCCTTAGAAATAACATGAGACTTCATCAGTTGATTTTATTTTGAAACAGGTAAATTTTGTCTTCAATAATCTTCCGAGCCATCACTTCAGGAACCCTATTGAAAAAGGAAATACAATTATGTTGTCATAATCTGTTATCAATAGTCATGCTAGCTCTTTGGGATCATGCTAAATCTTTGATTCCTTTTCTAGGTGTTAACTAAGCCATTATGCATTCAAGAATTTCCCCAAGAATCAAAATCTAAAATTCATGTAGATTCTATTCTCTTTTCTTTTCTTTGAACACTGGTATATCTAGTCTTCTCTAATCATGAGTATTCTCCCTTTCCCCACAATTTTTCTAAGATGCCTGAGAGTTGCTTATTAATCGCACTTATCAGTTTTTTTTCTCCTGTATCGGAGAATATAGTGCATCTGAAGCTAGGTGACTTGAACTCATCAAATGTTACTGTACTCTCTCTTATTTTTTCTTTATTTATGTTGAGTATCAACTCCATATTAGACATTTTTATTCTGTTCCTCATAGTTTAAAGATCATTTTCTTTGGCAGAGGAAACATAAACATGACTAGAGTTTATCAGAGCTGTCTTCTCTCTGTCATTGGTTGTTCATATTTCCTCTACCCTGACCAGCTGTCCTGTACATTTTTTTGATTGCGTTCTTCCTCACAATAGAGTTAAAGTAAAATAAAACAAAACTTTTGTTGTCTTTAGCTTTCTTTGCTGGCCTCAGTCTATTCTAAGCTTAAGTTGTCTTGACACTATTTATAAAAGCTATATCACATTTAATATCCATAATCCATTGTCTCCTCTAACTTTCCATCTTCCCTTCCTCAAATTATTTCTTTAAATTGATATATTTTGTTTTTGCTTCATTTTTATTCTTAAATATACCCCTGATTTCTGTTTTTTAAGAGAACCACCTTTTTAAATAGAAAAGAAAAAAGTAAAAAGTAAAAGAAAAAATAATTCAACAAAGTTAACCAATACATCAACTGATTTGACAGTTTTTGCAATTTTGTCATATACATAATTCCTTACCTCTGTAAAGAAGAGAGTGGGATTCCATTTTCTCATCTCTTTTTAAAACATCTAGCTTGGCCATCATAATTGCAGAGCTTTCAGTTTCTTTTTATGATGTTGCTTTTCCATCCTTCATATGACTTTTTAAGGAAAATATTGATAAATATCCAATACTGGAAGGAATGCAGAAAGATTGGTAAGTTAATAGGCTGTTGCTGAAGCTGTGAGATGTTCCTATCCTTCTGGAAAGCAATTTAGAATTATGCTTTAAGAATGATGAAAATGATGAACATGTTGGGTTTATACACCAAAGATGTTGGAGACAGAAAAGGAAAGTTCCAATTGCATTCAACTATTCATAGCAGCACATTTTGTCATAGCAAAAAACTGGAGACAAAGTAGATGCCTGTCAATCAGTAAATGGTTAAACAAAATGTACAACATGGATGTAATGTAATATTTTTGTATAAAAAGAAGTGATGAATAAAAGATTTCTGAGAACCAAAGGAGCACAAATATGAACTTATATAGAGTGAAGTAAACTGCAAAAGGGAAAAAGTATACACAACGACCCCAGCAGTTTAAATGGAAAGAACCAAACCAGCAATAACAACCAAACCTGAACACTATTTAATTGTAATAAGAAAGATTGGCCTTAGAGAAAAGAAAATGTATCTACCTCTACTCTCTACAAAGGTGGGTGATTGTGAGTGTGAAACATTGCATTTCTGTTTGTGGTGTTGGTCAGTTTTGATGAATTTCTTCTCCCTATTTCTTTTTATTCTTTATAGTATAAGGGATGATTTTCTGAGTAGAGGAAAAGGGGGGTATATATACATTCAGAAAAAAAGTTAATGTAAAAACAAAATAAATCAATAAAATTTATTAAATTAAATTAATGCTGGTTGATGACAATCCCATTCATTCATATCTATCTCGTTAGACAATCATCCTTTTTTCTTCCTCATCAAAAATGTTTTAGAGTTTTCAGAATTTCATTTTTTTAGGTTATACATATATAGTTATACAAAATATATTTCCACATTAATCATGTTGTGAAAGAAAAAAACCAAAATTAAAAACCTCAAGAAAAATAAAGTTTAAAAAATGTTCTTCAATCTGTATTTAGACTCCATTAGTTCTTTCTCTTGGGATGGATAACATTTTTCATCATAAGTCCTTTGGAGTTGTCTTGGATCATTGTATTGCTGAGAATAGCTAAATCACTGAACTTCATTCTTGAGAATCTTTTATCCTTTTTGGATTGATGTCCACTGCAGATTTTTAGTCTATGAGATCCTGCTTCTCATTCCTCTAAATCCTTTGAAAAGTGTTTTTCCAATGACCTAGTGTGCTCAAACAAACTATTTCTGTATTTCCTCAAAAAAAAAAAGATTTTTTTAAATCACAAATTTCAATATCAATTGGTCACTTGGTTCCAGAGTTTTCAGTATTTCTAACCCAAAATTCAATTTTTCATTTTTGGTTCCACTGTGCTTTGAAGGATAAAACAATAATTTTAACAAGCCTTTAAAATTAACCAGCCTTTAAACTCCACAAACACCAAATAAAATTTTCATTTCCGTATATGTATCAGAATAGAAAAAAATACATTCTCTTCACTGAAAATATATACTAAATTCAACCTGTAACAAAACTGTTCTTCTTGTCTGTGATTTGTTTTGACCTTTCTTATTTAATCATTTGTATTTTTCAAAAACTTTGCTGCAACTCTTTTCTGGTGGCAAAGAATTGGAAACTGAGAGGATGCCCATCAATTAGAGAATGGCTGAACAAGTGGTTGTATATGATTGTGATGGAATACTACTGTAGTATAAGAAATGATGAGCAAGATGCTCTCAGAAAAAAATGGAAAGACTTACATGAACTGATTCAAAGTGAAATGAATAGAACCAAGAGAACACTGTACATAGTAACAGCAGTATTTTGGTCAATTGTGAATGACAATGATCCAAGACAATTCTGAAGGATATATGATGAAAAATACTACTCATCCCAAGAGAAAGAACTGATTGAATGTGAATGCAGATCAAAGCAAACCTTTCTAATTTTCTTTATTTTTCAAGTTTTTTTCTTCCTCTGGGTGTTTTCTTTTTACAACATGAATAATATGGAAATATGTTTTCCACAACTGCATATGTATAACCTATATGCCTTCTCAGTGAGTAGGAAGAGGAAGGAGGAAAAGTGTTTGGAATTCAAGATTGTTTTTAAAAGAGTATTAAAATTTCTTTTTACTTGTAATTTGGGAAAAATATGGAACAAATATTTTTAAAATGTGTGATAATAAAATGGAAATTGTGATTGTAAAATTCTTTGCTAACCTTTTCTTCCTTCCTTCCTTCCTTTTTTCCTTCCTTCCTTTCTTTCTTCTCTCTCTTTCTTTTTGTCTTTTTTTCTTCTGTCTTCCTTCCTTCCTTAAACCTTTCAAATTAGTTTTTTGTCACCCTTTTGTTTTTACTGAATAAAATGTTCTGTTTCTGCTCACTTCACTTCGTATCAATTTATAAAAATCTTCCCAAGTTTGTTCAAAGCTGTATATTTTGCCATTTTTATGGCAAAATAGGTATTCTACTAAATTCATATGTACAATAATTTTATCATCCCTTCCATTATGGCAAGTCTCAAAATGTTAGTTGCTTTGCTTAGAGGAGAAAGTGAGAGCAAGAGATATTGAGAGGGGAGAGCAGAAGGAGGCAGAGAGAAAGGGGAAAGGAAGAAGGGAGGCAGAGAGAGGAGGAGAAGAGAAGGGATGGATGGGGGAGAGCTCCAGCACATGTCCAATAACAGAAATTCCACATAGTCATTATATCATGTGTCTGTGTCAGGTATGTATGATATTGCCATTCTGATCTACTTAAAAAAAGAAAGAAGATGAAATTTTCAAGGATTCAATCTTGAGTCTCATTCTACCCTTACCACTAAAGCAATATTTGGTCTCAATCTGATTCCACCCTAAACATGTTTTTATTCTAAAGGTCACCACTGTGGGACTCAATTCACTACCAGTGAAGTGTGTCAGCTGAGAACTGTATATAATCTTCAGGGACAGCCTTTGCCAGTCCTAGCAGGTGCTATGAGATAATATTTCCCTCTGAAACAGCTGTAGAGTTGAAATCATCTTGGTGGGAGGTCAGTTTTGAT
This sequence comes from Potorous gilbertii, assembly GCA_028658325.1. Taxonomy (NCBI): domain Eukaryota; kingdom Metazoa; phylum Chordata; class Mammalia; order Diprotodontia; family Potoroidae; genus Potorous; species Potorous gilbertii. Next base: position 363,547,989 of record CM053769.1, on the reverse strand, counting down.
AAATTGTTTCTCCAATTGGACATGACAGATTTTAATTTTCCAGAAATATGTGGCTCTATCCAATGCTTCTGAAACAAGAGAAAATTGACTGGATCTCAGCTTTGAAGTTTGTTCCTTCTTTATTATATTGCTTTGGGCTTGATGCAGACATTAAAGTTGCAGTAGATTTTAAGCTTGATATTATGTCATCAAGAGACAAAGGTTTTCACGCAGAAAAGCATCATGCTAAATTTAGTGCAAATTCATTTTTTTTTCTCCCAACTGAACCACAAATCTTTCTAGTTTTATTAACCCAAATTTCCAGGACTGAACAAACAAAATCCTCCCATAAATTAAAATATTAGTTCTGTTTGCCTTAGAACTGTCCCAAGTAATGTGTTCAAAATATTGTATGCATACACACATACATACAGATCTGCACACTATATAGATGAAAATGTATATGTTTATAGATAGATTTATCTATCTGAGTAGATATAGATATAACATGTGTGCATATGTTTGGTTGTTGTCCTTCTTCAAAGAGGACCAAAATGACATCACCATGATAAAGTGAAATTACAATGTGTCTAACTGTGGCTGATCAGACCAATACAAGCTCAGCATGCTCTACCACAGGCTAAGCACAGATAGTCCATTTGAATATTTGGGATGGATATCCCAAATTTGTGCATCCTGCATTTACTTCGTGCTGTCTCAATTCTGCTTTGCTCAAAGAGCACAGCACCCTTTCTAATGTGGGCATGCCATGATGAGCTGTCCTATGCCATTGTCTCCCATGTTGCACAGTGAAATCCAAAGTTCTTGAGGGAGACCTTGAGAGTGTCCTTGTATCACTTCTTTTGGCCACCATGTGATCACCTGCCCTATGCAAGTTCTCCATAAAATATCATCTTTTTGGCAAGTGTACATTTTGTAATCTAACAATGTGGCCAGTCCATCAGAGGTGGGCTCTCTGAAGCATAGTTTGAATACTTGGCAGTTCAGCTCGAGCAAGGACTTCAGAGTCTGCCACCTTATCCTGTCAGGTGATTCTCAAAATCTTTCTAAGACAGTTCAAATGGAAGCAATTCAGTTTCCTGGCGTGGTACTGGTAGACTGTCCATGTTTCACAAGCATATAACAGTAAGGTCAGAACAACAGCTCAGTAGACCTTCAATTTGGTAGTCAGTCTAATACCTCTTCTCTCCCAAACCTTTCTTCAGAGCCTCCTAAACACTGTTAGCTATGGCAATGTGTACATCAATCTCATTGTCAATGTGTACATCCCTGGAAAGTACATTACCAAGGTTAGTGAACTTATCCACAGCATTCAAAACTTCTCCATTTGTTGTAACCAATGGTTCCACTTATGGGTGGTGTGGTGGTAGCTGATGGAGCATCTTTGTCTTCTTGATGTTAATTATTAGGCCAAAATTAGCACAGGAGCAGAGAATTGATCCATATTAGCTTTAGAGGCTGCATTGAGTGCACAATCTTCTGCAAACAGAAAATCATATACCAACACTCCCTCCACTTTGGTCTTGGCTTGTAGCCTTTTAAAATTGAAGAACTTTCCATCTGTAGGTAGTTGACCTTGACGTTGTGTTCATCCTCCATTGAAAGCACTTGTCAACATGGATGAAAACATCATGCTACAAAGTATGGGAGCAAGCACACAATTTCCAATGTGTATCCTATGTATGACTGTATATTCATGAGTAAATACATACATAAATACACATATATGTACCTCTTTTGAAGTAGCTCAAAAGAAATGTGAAATGGACAAATTTAGAGACGTTTCCACTCCAAGTGCTCACATGGACTCTTTGTGCCTGACCTGGAGATGCAGCTTTCTGAGATTGAATTGACCTGATCAGCCTCAGTTGGACATGTTGTACCTTGACCCCAACATAGTGATGACATTGTGGTTTTCTTTAAGAATGAGGGACAACATGCAATCAGGATAACAAAAGATCTAGCAGCTTCTACAATAAGGGATCGAAGGGCGTGGAATAGGATATTCCAGAAGTCAAAGGAACTAGGACTAAAACCAAGAATCACCTACCAAGCAAAACTGAGTATAATACTTCAGGGGGAAAAATGATCTTTCAATGAAATTGAGGACTTTCAAGCATTCTTGATGAAAAGACCAGAGCTGAAAAGAAAATTTGACTTTGAAACACAAGAACGAAAAGAAGCATGAAAAAGTAAACAGCAAAGAGAAGTCATAAGGAACTTCAAAGTAGAACTGTTTACATTCCTACATGGAAAGACAATATTTGTAACTCTTAAAACTTTTCAGTAACTGGGTAGTTGGTAGGATTATACACACACACACACACACACACATACACACACACAAGCACGTGCGCACACACACATACACACATGCACGCACACACAGAGACAGAGAGCACAGAGTGAATTGAATAGTATGGGATCATATCTTAAAAAAATTAAGGTAAACGGTGAAAGAGAAATGTATTGGGAGGAGAGAGGGTGAAATGGAATGGGGAAAATTATCTCTCATAGAAGAGGCAGGAAGGACACTTTTTAGTGGAGGTAAAAAGAGGAGAGCTGAGAGAAAAACATGAAGTTTACTCTCATCACATTTGACTAAAGGAAGGAATAAAATGAATACTCATTTTGGTATGAAAACCTATCTTACAATACAGGAAAGTGAGGGAGAAGGGGATAAACAGGGTGGGGGGGATGATGGAAGGGAGGGCAATGGGAGGAGGGAGCAATTTGAAGTCA
>CM053769.1:363520545-363544747 GCA_028658325.1 Potorous gilbertii | reverse complement strand
CAATTTGAAGTCAACACTCAGGGAGGGGACAGGATCAAAAGAGAGAATAGAAGCAATGGGGGGGCAGGATAGGATGGAGGGAAATATAGTTAGTCTTACATAACATGACTATTATGGAAGTCATTTGCAAAACTACACAGATATGGCCTATATTGAATTGTCTGCCTTCCCAAAGGGAATGGGTGGGGAGGGAGGGATGGGGAGAAGTTGGAACTCAAAGTTTTAGGAACAACTGTTGAGTATTGTTCTTGCTACTAGGAAATAAGAAATACAGGCAATGGGGAATAGAAAGTTATCTGGCCCTACAGGACAAAAGAGAAGATGGGGACAAGGGAAGGGAGGGATGGTAGAAGAGAGGGCAGATTGGTGATAAGGGAAATTAGAATGTTCAGTGTACTGGGGTGAGGGAGGGGACAAATGGGGAGAAAATTTGGAACCCAAAATTTTATGAAAATGAATGTAAAAAGTTAAATAAATTTATTTAAAAAAAAAGAATGAGGGACAACAACCAACCAAAACACACATATGTGTGTGTGTATACATACATACATATATATATGTGGTATTATACATATGCCCACATATCAAGATATTTATATGTTCAAACCTTATACTCCCTTTACATACCTGGTGATATCAATGCAAAAATAAAGGGAGAACTGCATTTCCAAGCCTTATCATTCTTCCATTTCAGTAATGAAAAATTGATTAGGAATGTAGGATCATAGATTTAGAGGTGGAATGAACATAGAGTTCACAGGATTTTGTTCAATTTTTCAATTTTTATTTATTTTCAGTGTTCTACAATCACTACCATGTAACTTATTTTTTTCCTTCCCTCCCCCTACATTTCCCCTCCCTTTCTGAGACAGTATACAATTTTATATAGCTTCTACACATACATTCCTATTAAATGCATTTTAACCATAGTCATGCTGTACAGAATTAAAATGAATGGGAGAAATCATATAACAAACCAAAACCTAACACAAAAGAAAATGATCTGCAATTAAATTGCATACTTCTTTCTCTGGATATGGAAGGCATTTTGCCTTAAAAGATCATTGGGAATTTTTTTAAGTCCTTACATTGCAATGAAGTTCCAAGTCTATCAGAAAAAAACTCTCGCACACTGGGGTCATTGTTGTGCACACAGTTCTCCTGGTTCTCTTCCTTTCACTCAGCATCAGATCTTTCCAGACCTCTCTGAAGTCTTCTTGTTCATTGTTTCTTATAGCACAATACTATTCAATTACATTCATATACCATAATTTATTCAGCCATTCCCCAATTGATGGGCCCCTCTTGATTTCCAGTTTTTCGCCCCCACAAAGAGTGCTGCTACAAATATTTTTGTACATGTAAGACATTTTTTCATTTTTATGATCTCCTGGCGATACAGTCCTAGAAGTAATATTACTGGGTCAAAGGGTATGTGTATTTTTGTAACCCTTTGGACATAGTTCCAAACTGCCCTCCAGAATGTTTGGATCAGTTCAGAGTTCCACCAACAATGAATTAGCATTCCAATTCTCCCACATCCTCTACTACATTTATCATCTGCCTGTTCTGTCATATTTGCCAATCTGATAGGTGTGACGTGGTACCTCAGAGTTGTTTTGATTTGCATCTCTCTAATCAATAGTGATTTAGAGCATTTTTTCATATGACTATAAATATCTTTAATTTCTTCCACTGAAAACTGCCTATTCATATCTTTTGACCATTTATCAATTGTGGAAAGACTTGTATTTTTGTACATTTGATTCAGTTCTCTATATATTCTAGAAATGGAGACTTTATCATAGACACTATCTCAAAAAATTATTTCCCAGTTTTCTGCATTGTTTGGTTGTGCAAAAAACTTTTTAGTTTAATGTAATCAAAATTATCCATCTTGCACTTCATAATGCTTTCTATCTCTTTAGTAAAAAATTCTTCACTTCTCCATAAATCTAATAAATACACTATTCCTTGCTCCACCAATTTCTCCACAGTATCCATCTTTATACCTTGATCATGTACCCATTTGGACTTTATTCTTGTGTGCAGTGTCAGACATCAATCTATGACTAGTTTTTACCACGTTGTTATCCAGTTTTCCCAACAATTTTTGTCAAACAGTGAATTCTTATCCCAGAAGGTGGAGTCCTTGGGTTTATCAAACAGTAGATTGCTATATTCATTGACTACTGTATCTTGAGTACATAGCATATTCCACTTGTCTACCTTCTCTTTCTTAGCTTTAATAATTGCTGCCTTGTAATAGAATTTGAGGTCTACTAGCACTAGGCCACCTTCCCTAGCATTTCTTTTCATTACTTCCCTTGATATTCTAGACTTCTTGTTCTTCCAGATGAATTTTGATATTACTTTTTTCCAGCTCAAGAAAATAATTATCTGATCGTTTGATTGGTATGGCACTGAATAAGTAAGTTAATTTAGGTAGAATTGTCATTTTTATCATATTGGCTCAACCTATTCATGAGCAGGTGATGTTTTTCCACCTACTTAGTCTGACTTTATTTGTGTGAAAAGTGTCTTGTAATTGTGTTCATATAGTCCCTGGGTTTGTTTTGGCAGGTAAATTCCCCAAAATTTTATAGTGTCTACTCTAGCTTTAAATGGGATTTCTATCTGTCTCTTGTTGTTGGGCTTTGTAACTAGTATGTAGAAATGCAGAAGATTTATTGAGGGTTTATTTTGTAACCTGCAACTTTGCCAAAGTTGTTTATTATTTTGAGTAGTTTTTTACTTGAATCTCTGGAATTCCCTAAGTATATCATCATATCATCTGCAAAGAGTGATAACTTAGTTTCTTCTTTGCCCATTCTAATTACTTCAATTTCTTTATCTTGTCTAATTGCTACAGCTAATATTTGTAGTCCCTAATTGAAGAATAGTTGTGATCACAGACATCTATGTTTCACCCCTGATCTTATTGAAATGCATCTAGCTTATCACCATTGCAAATAATTCTTGCTGAATGTTTTAGGTAGATACTGCTTATTATTTTATGGAAAGTTCCCTTTATTCCTATGCTTTCCAGTTTTTTTTAATAGTAATGGGTGTTGTATTTTGTCAAAAGCTTTTTCTGCATCTATTGAGATAATCATGTGGTTTCTGTCACTTTTGTTGTTGATGTGCTCAATAATGCTAATAGTTTTCCTAATATTGAACCAGTCCTGCATTCCTGGTATGAATCCCACCTGATCATAATGTATTATTGTCGTGGTAAGTTGCTGTATTCTTTTTGATAAAATCTTATTTAAAATTTTGCATCTATATTTATTAGAGAAATTGGTCTATAATTTTCTTTCTCTGTTTTGTCTCTTCATGGTTTAGATATCAAAGCTATATTTGTATCATAAAAAGAATTTGGGAGGACTCCTTCTTCCCCAATTTTCCCAAGTAGTGTATATAATATTTGAATTAATTATTCTTTAAATATTTGATAGAATTCACTTGTAAATCCATCTGTCCTTGGAGATTTTTTCCAAGGGAGTTAATTGATGGCTTCTTCAATTTCTTTTTCTGAAATGGGGTTAAGTATTGAAATTCTTCTTCGGTTAATCTGGGCAATTTATATTTTTTAAAACACTCATCTATCTCATTTAGATTGTCAAATTTATGGGCATAAAGTTGGGCAAAGTAATTTCTAATTATTGTTTTAATTTTCTCCTCATTGGAGATGAGTCCACCCTTTTCATTTTTGATATTGGTAATGTGGTTTTCTTCTTTCTTTTTTTTGGATCAAATTGACCAAAGGTTTATCAAATTTATTACTTTTTTCATAAAACCAACTTTTAGTTTTATTTATTAGTTCAATAGTTTTCTTAATTTCAATTTTATTTATCTCTCCTTTGGTTTTCAGTATTTCTAATTTGGTAGTTACTTGAGGATTTTCCATTAGTTTTTTTTCTAGCTTTTTCAGCTTCATACCCAAATCATTGATCTCCTCTTTCTCTATTTTATTCATGCAAGCATTCAAAGATATGAAACCTCCCCTAAGAACTGCTTTTGCAGGATCTCGTAAGATTTGGTAGGTTGTCTCATTATTGCCGTCGTCTTGAATGAAGTTGTTGATTGTTTCTATGATTTGTTGTTTATCCCACTCCTTCTTTAGGATTGGATTATTTAGTTTCCAATTGATTTTTGGTCTACCTTTCCATGACCTTTTATTACATATTATTTTTACTGCGCTATGATCTGAGAAAGATGCATTGAGTATCTCTGCCTTTCTGCACTGGATTGTGAGGTTTTTATGCCCTAGAACATGGTCAATCTTTGTATTTGTGCCATGTACCACTGAGAAAAAGGTATATTCCTTTCTATCCCCATTCAATTTTCTCCAGATATCTATCATATATGCTTCATCCAGAGGTTTATTCACCTCCTTAACTTCTTTCTTGTTTATTTTAAGGTTAGAATTATCAAGTTCAGGGAGGGGAGGTTGAGGTCTCCCAATAGTATAGTTTTGCTGTCTGTTTCTTCCTGCAACTCCCCCAACCTCTCCTCTAAGAATTTAGATGCTATACCACTTGGAACATGCATGTTTAGTGATGATGTTACTTCATTGTCTATAGTGCCTTTTAACAGGATATAGTTTCCTTCCTTATCTCTTTTGATTATATCTATTTCTGCTTTTGCTTTGTCTGAGATTAGGATTGGTTTTCTTACATCAGCTGAAGTACAATATATTGTGCTCCAACCTTTTACCTTTACACTGTGGGTATCTCCTTGTTTTAAATGTGTTTCTTGTAAACAACCTATTGTTGGATTATGGCTTTTAATCTATTCTACTGTCTGTCTCCATTTTATGGGAGAATTCATTCCATTCTTATTCACCATTATGATTACAATCTGTGTGTTTCCCTCAATCCTCTTTCCCATTGTTTGTGCTTTTAGTTCTCCTGTTTCCCTTCCCCTCTTCAATAGAGCTTTCACTTTTGACCACCACCTCTTGCAGTCTTCCTTTCCTTCTTTCAGCCCCCCTCAATTTTACTACACTTTACCTTTACTGTCCCCTCTCTTTTTAGCTTCCCCTTCTCTTTATTCCCCCTTTCCCTCCTATTACCTACAGAGCTAGTTAGATTTAAATACTTAATTAAGTTTATTGTTCCCTCTTTGAACCAAATCAGATGAGAGTACCTCTCAAACAATGTTCATCTCCCTTATCTCTTTCTATCTACTATGATATAATTTTGTACTTCTTCCTGTGATGTAATTTATCATTTTCTGCTTCCTCCTTTGCACATGTCCAAGCCCTTCACATGCTTAACTAACATTTTTATCATCACATCTTTTACTTTATACATGTTCCCTCTATCTACTTCATAATAGATGTAAAATTCTCAAGGTTAACAAATATCATATTCCCTTATATGGAGGTAAACAGGTTGCCCAAATTGAGTAAAAAGTTTTTTTCTTTTTCCTTGTTTATCTTTTTATGCCTCTCTTGAGACCTGCATTTGAAGATTGAATTTTCTATTGAGTTCTGGCCTTTTTATCAGGCAGGTCTGGAAATGTCTTATTTCATGGAACATCCATCTCCTTGCCTGAAATATTATGCTGGACTTTTCTAGGTAATTGATCTTTGGTTGAAGTCCCAGTTCTTTTGCCTTATAGAATATCATATTCCAATTCCTTCAGTCTTTTAATATAGAAACTGCAAAGTCCTACATGATCCTGACCACTTCTCCTCAATATTTGAATGGTTTCTTTCCAGTTGCCTGTATTATTTTCTCCTTCACTCGATAGTTCTGGAATTTGGCAACAATATTTCTTGGGGTTTTTAGTTTGAGATTGCTTTCGGGAGGTGAATGGTGGATTCTTTTGATGACTGTTTTGCCCTCTCTATCTAGCACTTCTGAGCAGTTTTCCTTGATGATTTCTTGGAAAATATTATCCAGACTTTTTTTTCATCATGACTTTCTGGTAGACCAGTATTTCTTAATTTTTTTTCCTGGATATATTTTGCAGCTCAGTAGCTTTTCCAATTGATATTTTCTTCTATTTTTTCTAAATTTTCTTCTATTTTTTCATTCTTTAGATTTTGTTTGACTGATTCTTGATGTCTCATACAGTCATTAGTTTCTACTTGACCAAGTCTAATTTTTATCAGATTGTTTTCTTCAGTTCACTTTTGTATCTCCTTTTCCATCTGTCCAATTATTCCTTTTAAGGAATTATTTTCTTCAGTTAATTTCTGTACTTCCTTTATCATTTGTTCCATTTTTTCAGTTAGGTTTTGTGCTTCCTTTTCCATTTGTTCAGTTTTCCTTTTTAAAAAGTTGTTCTCTTCCTAGAATTCTTTTTTTAAACTTTTAAAATCATTGGCCAGTTTTTCTTCTATTTCTTTCTTCAACTGTTCCAGGAGAGTTATTTGTGCATGCTAGCAATTCATAATCCCTTCTGAAGTTTCAGATGGGAGTACAGTCTCAATACTGACCTCTTTGGTATTCATGTTTTGGTCCTTGCCCCCATAGAAGATTCTATGGTCTTTGCCTTCCTCCTTTACTTCTTACTCATGGTAGTGAGGCTTTGTGTGTTGTGGTCTCTGATTCTTTCAGTTAGAAACTGGAGAGCTTGGGGCTGAACTGCTGCTGTGAGAAAGCAAAAGGCAGGTGCCTTTTTTTCTATTTGTTTTGTGTTTCCCTGGATTAACCTTGGAGCTAGCTTGTTAAGCATGGGGGAGGGGTGGTCTGGTCATGGGAGACCTCAGCTGAGCTAGAGCAAAGGCAAGTTGAGTGTTTGGTGATCCTGGCTGCTCTATTGTCTTCCCATTTCCCCTGGAGCACTGAGAGACACCTAGTGTGAGTTTCCACACCCCCCCCCCCCGGTATTCCTCTCCTTCTGGTTCACCTTCATCACAGTAAGAGAAATATTTTTTAGTGATTTTCCTTTCCTCAAGTACTGTGAGACTGTTTGCTCCTTCTGTTGATTCCACTGATCCAGGGTTTTTCTGGGGAACTATTTTATGGTTCTTTCCAGGTCAATAAGGGGAGGGGGTGTTAGCATTTACAGATTCCTTTGCCATTTTGGCTCCCAGAAATTCAAGTAGGTGACTTATAGATATTTAATCTGCTAGCTGAATGTCTCAGGAGCATCTGAGGCTGATACTTGGGGCTCAGAGGCTGTCACTTGCTGAACTTCTGCTGGTTTACCACCCTACACTGACACTCTAATGTTCTGCAGTGCTGCTGCTGCCTCAGGCTGCCCCAGGGGTTTCCTGCTCAGCCTCACCACAGCAGAATGTGCTACACTGTGTGCTGTGGACTCACCCCCATGGAATAAATCCTTCCTGTTGAACTTCCAGTCCATCCTGGTCTGTCAATCTGCCACAATCTGTTTCCTATTGGACTCTGAGGTCACAGAATTATAGAACCATAGAATCATGGATCTAGAAACTATCCAGGATCTTAGAGGCCATCTACTTTGCACCTACTTAAGAGTAAGCTAGTTTACTAGCTAGACACCTACTATCTGTGTGACCTTGCGCAAGGCACTTGCCTATTTGCCCCTATTTCCTCATCTGTAAAATGAGCTGGTGAAGGAAATGGCAAACCACTCCAATATCTCAACTAAGAAAATCTCAAATGGACTCATGAAGAGTTGGACACAATTGAAAAATGACTGAACAGCAGCAATTCTTTATTTGACAATTGAGTAAGCTGAGGCTGAAGGAGATAACATGACTTGTCCATGGTCACACAGCAAATAAGTGGCAAAGCCATAAGTCAGATATAGATCCTCTGACTGAAATATAGAATTCTTTGTATGGTACCAAAATTACTATCACCATTGAGATGGACTTTTTTTTTTCAAAATGAGGGAAAGTCTCTATTAATCACTAAACATTGAAATTTGAGATCTTTTTTCATATGAAAGCAATTATGTGAATATTTTTTCAAGAGAACCTCCAAATAGGGTTTCATAAGAATATTCCACTTGGATGTCACTTCATACTTTTTTTTCACTTCATACTTTAAAAAGCTCTTTTCCATATATTATCTCATTTGATAATTACAACTGTCCTCATTTTGATAGTGTTTTAAGTTTTATAAAGTAATTTCCTCACAATGGCTCTCTAAGGAAAGTAGTAGAATTATTGTTGCTGGAATAATTCAAGGAAAACTTGTGAAGTTGTGGAAAGGGAATTTGATGAAGAGTCCACAGGACCTGGCTTTGAATCCCTTACTCTGCCACTTACTGCCTGTGTGATGATGCACAGATAATTTATCTTGGCTTTGATTCTCTCAGCTGTAGGTAATAAGAGAGCATTTGACTAAATGTTCATTGAGGCTACTGCCAGCTCAAAATTTATGATTCTATTATACATTTCACAGAAAAGTAAACTGAGGTTAATTAAATCTCAGAGGTAGACCTTGAACAAGTTCTTCTGACTCCAACTCTGGCTTATAGTACTTTGCCTCTTCTCCCAACAATTCTGTGTCAGACTTAAAGATTGGAAGGAAAGTTTGGAGCACAGAGCTGCTTATTTTTTTGGTTTTGTCAAAATGTAATCTCAGGGTTCATTTTCTTCATTAGCAATTGGCCTGCATAAGGAAATAGTCTATTAAGGATCAGAATTCCTGAGAGAGTGTATGAAGCCTCAGAGGGTTGGATTTGTGAGTTGATGCACAGAGGAAGGAAGGAAAGAAGGAAAGAAGGAAAAAGGGAAGGAAGGAAGGAAAGAAGGAAGGAAGGAATGAACTAAGTAGTTCAGGGAGTTTATTTAGAACTTAGAAAAAATAAATATTATTGAAAAATTTGACAAATTTAGCATAGGGAAGATAAAATTCACTGGAGACATGTAAGATGAGTGAAAAGGCCAAGAGGCAGAGTTTCTGGTTAATTAGTAATCAATAAATTGGTGGCCAATAGTTTCTCTTGGTGACCACACAAAACCATGGAAAATGCAGAATGCTTAAATACCTTTGGAAAAAGAGGTGCTCTTAAGAGGTGAAAATCTGATCAGTGAACAATTAATGAGGGATGGACATTTTAACGAGGAGGTGGGCTAAAAATCTTCAGCTCCTCCTGCTGAGAATGTGACTTGATCATGTGATTCAACTTCCTCCAACAATATAGACAAAGGCATCCATCTCTATTAAGACTACTCTTTTTGGTTTGCTCTTTCATAAGCTGGATTACCATAGACCACTATAGGGAAGAGGAGTGGTTGCTGCAAGGGCATAGACTTACTTCCTAAGGATAAGAATTCACCTAGATTTGATTCTGTTTGTAAAGTTGGGCAGTACCATGCCCAAGATGGCAGAGAATGTACCTATAGAATTTGGGCTATCTCCTCTATCAGCAACGTCCTTCATTGACTGACTGAGTGATCTGCAGAGACTGGTCCCTGAATGAATGAATAGAAAGGAAAAATATAAATGCTAATTTAATGATTGGTTATTAATATAAGAAAAAATAATAATTTCTCTTACATATTAGTAGTCTTCAAATATTTGAAGGGCTTTCAGAGGGCAGAGGAATTATATTTGTCTTCTCTTGCACCAGAGGGCAGAACAAGAAAGAATGTGTGAAAATTGAAAAAAATAACAATTAAAATTTTATGTTAGGAAAAACAAACTATCAGAACTGCCTAAAAATGGAAGTAACTACCTAGAGACAAAGAGGATTACCCTTCTTTGGAGCTCTTTCAGCATTTGTTCTTATATTTGGTTGGGGATACTTTTTGTGTTTGGGTTTTACAGTAAGGTTATTGAGGTCCCTCTTAATGCTCAAATTCTTTGATTCTATAATTTGAGAATGAGTAAATAAGGAAAAGAATTTCTGAGCAGTATAAGAAAGAGGCAGTATGAGGGCGAGCTTGGAACTGACTAGTTCTGTTGTATCTTGAGTTCAATCTAAAAGGGAATGGTTCAAGGCTTTGGTTCAACAGGAATATATTAATATGGTCCAGGCACTAATTATTCAGGTTACTGGTATACAATGACAAAAATAAAAGCAGTTCCTGACCTCAAGGACTTTACATGCTACTGAAGATTCTTAATATCTACTAGGAATAACCCTTATTTTTGTGGAAAGTAACCATTTATAAAATGTATGTTTATTTTAAAAATAAGCAAGATTGTAAAAGAATGTGTTAGTACCCTTTCTAACTCATATATGTACAATGCATGGAGTGTTTCCTGCAAATGATGCAGAATGCAATCTATCCACACAAGCCCATACTGTGTGACTATTCACCACAAGAAATCCACCAAGCATGTGGGAAGCTTTCCTCACTTTTTTCTGATATCAGGAGAGTGCCAGTGAAGCACTTGGGCTCATATCCCCTCATCCCTTGCCCACCTTAAGTGACCTTCCCATCTTTTCTTCCTCTCATACATTTCTTTAATGATAGCTTTTGATTACATGCTATAATATCCTTTCATCCATACTCACCCTCATTGCCCTCTGTATGAGTCATTTGAAAGACAATTGCGTTTCATCTTTTGCAGGCACACAACAATGCCAGGAGAATGTTGTCAATAAAAGTATAGGACTCTGTTTTTCCAAAAGAAGTTTGAGTTGTTAAAGTAGCTTTGTGGTTTCAAAAGACAAAAAAAATGAGTAGTACCCTTTCCTCAAGGAGCTTACATTCTACTGAATCCTAATCCCTCCTACAGTGATAAATCCAGCACAGAAAGCAAAGATGAATGACTATCAATCAGATTGAAACTAGTTCTACTTACCTATATTGACACTTTTCTGTCTTCTTCATAGGCAGTTTTGGGCAAGAGTGTGTTCAAACTCAAAGGGAGCAAAGAGATCATTCTACAGCATGGTGCATTCAAGACTATGAATGATAGGGAGTGCATGCAGTGCAGCCCAGGAAGTATGGAGCACAACTTGACATGGCAGGGACAGGACCCTAAACAGACTTGAGGGAGCCACCGGCAGCACCAGTTCCCAGATTGTGCAACCCACAAATACCTTCAAAGATCAGTGGGAGGGCTCATTCACCCAGGAGAGGGTAGTGTAGTCTGGACACTCAGCAGAGGCAAGTTCCACTTTTGGAGCCCTCTGTCTGAAGCCTCTGGGGGAATTGAGCAGCTGATCTGGATCACAACCCTAAGCTCAGGTCTGACAAAGAATTTGAAAGTCAAGTAACTGGCTAGGAAAATGCCACAAAAAGAGAAAAATAATAAGATAGTAGAAGGTTACTTTCTCGCTGAGCAGGTATTTTCTTCCATCATTTTGAAAGGGGAAGAACAATTTAAGTATTCAGAGGAAGACCTAAAAGTCAAGTCTTCTGCAGGCAAACCCTCCAAAATAAATATGCAACGATCTCAAACCATGAAAGAGCTCAAAAAGGATTTTGAAAATCACCTAAGAGAGGTGGAGGGAAAATTAGGAAGAGAAATGAGTGTGATATAAGAAAGCCATGAAAAGAAAGTCAACAACTTGCTAAAAGAGACCCAAAAAAATGCTGAAGAAATCAACACCTTAAAAAATACAGTAACTCAAATGGCAAAAGAGTCCCAAAAAGTCAATGAGGAGAAGAATGCTTTAAAGAGCAGAATTAGCCAAATGGAAAAGGAGGTTGAAAAGCTCACTGAAGAAAATAGTTCTTTAAAAATTAGACTGGAGCAGATGGAAGCTAATGACTTTAGGAAAAACCAAGAAATTACAAAACAAAACCAAAAGGATGAAAAAAATAGAAGACAATGTGAAATATCTCATTGGGGAAAAAAACTGACCTGGAAAATAGATCCAGGAGAGATAATTTTAAAAATATGGGATTACCTGAAATCCATGATCACAAAAAGAGTCTAGACATCATCTTTCATGAAATTATCAAAGAAAATTGCCTTAATATTCTAGATCCAGAGGGTAAAATAAATATTGAAAGATTCCACTGATCACCTCCTAAAAGAGATCCAAAAAGAGAAACTCCTAGGAATGTTGTAGCCAAATTCCAGAGTTCCCAGGTCAAAGAGAAGATATTGCAAGCAGCTAGAAAGAAACAATTCAAGTATTGTGGAAATAAAATCAGGATAACACAGGATCTGGCAGCTTCTACATTAAAGAACTGAAGGACTTAGAATATGATATTCCAGAGGTCAAGGAATTAGTGTTAAAATCAAGAATCACCTACCCAGCAAAACTGAGTATAATACTTCAAGGGAAACATGGTTATTCAATTTTATAGAGTACTTTCAAGCATTCCTGATGAAAAGATCAGAGCTGAAAAGAAAATTTGACTTTCAAACAAAAGAATCAAGAGACTCATGAAAAGGTAAGCAGGAAAGAGAAATCAAAAAGGACTTTCTAAAGTTGAACTGTTTACATTTCTACAAGGAAAGACAATATTTGTAACTCTTGAGACTTTTATCAATATTTGGGTAGTTGGCAGAATTATACACATACACACACACGCCTATATACAGGCATGTGTGTGTGTATGGATATATATAGATAGAGAGCACAGAGTGAGTTGATTAAGAAAGTATGATTCTAAAAAAATAAAATAAAGGGGTGAGAGATATTATATTGGGAGGAGAAAGGGAAAAAATGGAATGGGGCAAATTATCTCTCATAAAAGAGTCAAGAATACATTTATTCATTGGAGGATAAAAGGAAGAAAGTGAGAGGGGAAAAAGTGAAACTTACTCTCTTCACATTTGGCTTAAGGAGGTAATAACATGCTCACTCAATTTGGTATGAAAAATCTATATTATACTACAGGAAAATAGGGGAGAAAGAGGCAAGTGGGCTGAAGGGGATGATAAAAGGGAGGACAAATGGGAGAAGAGAGTAATTAGAAGTAAACCCTTATAGGGAATGACAATGTCAAAAGAGAGAATATAATAAATGGAGGGCAGGATATGATGGAGGGAAATATAGTTAGTCTTACACAACATAACTATTACTGAAGTCTTTTGCAGAAATACATATACATAGCCTTTATTGAATTGCTTGCCTTCTCAGTGTGGATGAATGGGGAGGGAGGAAGGGAGAGATGTTGGAGTCCAAAATATTAGGAACGAATGTTGAGAAATGTTTTTGCATGCAACTGGGAAATAAGAAATACAGATAATGCAGTATAGAAATTGATCTTGCTGTGCAGGACAAAAGAGAAGATGGGGATAAGGGAAGGGAGGGGTTTTAGAAAGGAGGGCAGATTTAGGGAAGGGTATAATCAGGATGCAAAATGTTATGGAATGGGAGAGGGAGAAATGGGGAGAAAATTTGGATTTCAAAATTTTGTGGAAATGAATGCTGAAATCTAAAAATAAATAAAAATTTAAAATAAAAAAGACTGTGGATGACAGTCATGAGATACTTTGGGAGAGAGGTGATATAGGAATTATCTTCATTTTACAGATAAATAAATTGAACCTTATGGAAGTTAGGCAACAAGTGAATTTCACCTGTTAGGGATGATTCAGAGACAATGCATTAGATAGGAATTTTAACCCAATGACTTTAAGACTTTTCAATCCTGGATTTGTGTGAAAATCTCTTATGTTTCTTTTTGAAAAGTATTGCAATTAACAAAAGTATTCCATCAAAGGATTGATCACAGAATCAGAGGGACTTTATAGATGACCTACTCTATCTGATGTAGCAGGTAGTGGTCGCACATAGTGACATAGTGCCAGAGATGGGTCTCAAACACATAAATGACTTCTGAATTCCAGCCAAAGGTTATTCTTATATAATAGTTACTGGGGAAGCTATGAAGGGGTATATTAGGATTCAGACATTAGTCAGGAGATTGACTGAAATGACCATTGAAGTTTCTAATACTAATAATAAACTTCAGCTGTGAGATTCTAGGGTCATTACTGTTTGATAACTAGAATCGTTTGTTTCACTTGTATCAAACTCCACTGAGGAGAATGATTTTGGAAACATCCTTTGAATTTACGAAGATGTCAAATTTATAGCCACTGGACTATAAAAGGGCTAGGCCCCCAAACAATCCTATGGGGAAGCTAGTATCAGATTAAAATGTAACAGGGAAATGTTTAAAAAAATAAATCAAAATACGATATAACATAGAATGTTACTTTGTGATTTTCTAAGTGAGCATTCAGTCTGTAGGGACTTGTTTCTAGCACATATTAGGTGCTTAATAAATGTTTATTGATTGATTTGAGTTTGACCCCACCATGCTAGAATAAGTATTGGTAATGTATTTTGATAAAATAGTAAAGAAAACTCAATGCTTGAGCGGGGGGTGATTGTTCTTAGTTACATTCAGTAATTGTAGATCTAACTTTAAAGAATCAGATTCATCAAGTCCATTATATTGTGAACAAAGGGTAGGAGGTAGAATGGGAAGAAGAAAGAGAAAACATTTTTAAAGTGAAAAAGATGTCAGAAGTTTCAGTTTCCCCATCATAAAATGGAGAATAACTACCCATAGTAGGCACTTTTTAGGATTGTTATATGGCTCAGATACAATAATACCTGTAAATCATTTTGCAAACCTTGAAACTCTATATAAATATGAGTAATAGTTTCCATTGTTAATGATGGTGATATTCTATGACACTCCATCTGGAGAGGCATTCATATTTTCTTATCCTGTGGCTTTTCTACCTGATTCTCAAAAAAAAACCCCAACAAAAAACAACAACAACAACAAAAACAAACAAACCTGAACAACATATATTTGTTTTAAAAACAATTAACGTAATTAACATAGTTTTGCTTTAGGAATCTGTGTTGGTGGAGGGAGGAATTTCTTTTGAAAATTTATTTTATTTTCAGTTTAGGGAGTAAAATATGCCTTTTCGTTACATAGTACAATAAAAGAAAAGATGATTGCAGATGAAACAATAAATCTGCCCTGTACATCTTGAATTTATAATATTTCTTGGGATCTGCATGGGCCAAGGTGAGGTGGAACCAGGGTTAGGAATCCTTGGTCTACTTGTTTTTGTTTGTTTGTTTGTTTTTTACTTTTTCTGACCAAAGACCATACTTGGTAATTTAGTAACATAAGCATGACTGGTGAACTCTTTAAACATTTTTTTTCAAATAACTGGAGTATGTAAGCAACCTGTGGTTGGCAGAAGGACCCCAGGTTTTCTTCTTAGGTATATACTAAGGGTTTTCTAAGATAGGTGGTTCAGTGGATGGCACTCTGGACGTTGATCAGGAAGATTTGAGTAGAAATCTTGCCTCCGATACTTACTGGCTGTGTGACCTTGAGAACATCACTTTACCTCTGTCTGCTTCAGTTTTCTTAGATTTCTTATAAAAATGAAGACAATACTAGCACCTACTTTCCATGTTGCTGTGAAGATAAAATAAGATAATATTTCTTGTGTTTTAAAAACATTAAAACATTACATAATGTAAGCTATAATTATTATTATTAAACACATAGCTTCTTTGGAATGCAAAGGGCAATTGGAGAATCATAAAATATTTGTAAAGATCTGGTTCATACTAGATATCAATGAATGTTGATATAGCTGAGGAAAATTTTTGATTTGCGCAGACACTATGTATAAAAATTTTCAAAAGGCATGATCAAAACGAACCCAGAAAAAGAGTATTTTTAAAATTAATCTGAATTATTTGAATTATTTTAGAAGTTTATCCATTTAATGAAATGTAGAAAAGAAGTAGAAGCCATCAATTAATTGCTAAGATACAGAATTGAAGAGAGCTTTATGTTCAGTAAGATGTCACTAATCTACTATGCTGCTTGCTAATTGAATTTATAATTTGAATAATTTCAAATGAGAGTATGTCAAACTTTAACAAACTAAGAAAGAATACAGACTGAAACAGAAGGAATCAAGTTGCAAAAGCAAATTAAAAGAGATTTGGAATAATAGCTATGTTAAATTCTTAAATGCTCATAGAATCTAGAAGTGATAAGAATACAAAGGTCAATTATGTTTGAGAGGTCAAGAAAAGTGCATTTTACTCATGCTATAAATTGTGTTGGGGGAAAAAAATCATAAGGTTTAAGTCACCAGTAATGTCAATCTTAACAACAATGACAAATAGGTATTAATTAAGAGCTAACTGTGCTAAGTATTTGGGATATAAAAAAGGACAAAAATAGTCCCTGCTCTGAAGGTGCTTATTTTCTACTGAAAGAAAGACAATATAATATGTATATGTGTGTGTGTGTGTGTGTGTGTGTGTGTGTGTGTGTGTATGGTTTATACAATGTAAATGAAAAGGAATTTCAAAGGTAAGACACTAGCTTTGGGGGAAGGAAGGAAGGTTGGGAATGGCCTTTTGTAGAAGAAAGGATTGGAACTGGGTCATAAAGGATACTATGGAAGCCAGGAGGTGGAGGAGAGCAAAGAAAGCTTTCCAGACATGAAGAATAGTCAGGGGAAAAGGATGGAGTCTGGGAAATGTAATATCATGTTAAAGGGACTCACCACAGTAAGCTAGTGGACTTGGATCCAAGTTTATCAAGGAAACTAAAGAAAACCAGAAAGTTAAGAAGGTGCCAGGTTGTGAAAGGCTTCAAACTCCAGAGAATTTGTGTTGATATTATTTGTATTTTGTATTAAAGGTAAAAGAACCATGAGAATTTGAGTAGAGATGGCATAGTCAGATCAGAACTGCACTTTAGGAAGATCTTACAAGGTCGAAGTTAGAAATCCCTGGGAGAACCCAGGTCCTGCTTGGATGGGATTCTTTTTTTTTGCATCACCAGCAACTAACTGATTGGGGAGGAAAAATGAGAGTAATACAAGAAAATCATGAAAAATGAGTCAACAACTTGCTAAAAGAGATCCACTCCCAAATACTGAAGAAAATAACACCATAAAATAGATTAACCCAAATGCCCATGAAGAGAAGAATGCCTTAAAAAGCAGAATTGACCAAACAGAAAAGGAGGATCAGAAGCTCATTGAAGAAAATAATTTCTTAAAAATTAAAATGGAGCAAATGGAATCTAATGACTTTATGAGGAACCAAGAAATTATAAAACAGAACCAAAAGAATGAAAAAATAGAAGACTGAAATATATCATTGGAAAAGCAACTGACCTGGAAAATAGATCCAGGAGAGACAATTTAAAAATTATTAAAGCCGTGATCAGAAAAAGAACCTAGTCATTATCAAGGAAAATTGCCTTGATATTGTAGAACCAGAGGGTAAAATAGAAATTGAAAGAATCCACTGATTGCCTCTTGAAAGAGATCCCAAAAGGAAAACACCTAAGAATATTGCAGACAAATTCCAGAGTCCCCAAGTCAAGAGGAAAATGTTGCAAGCAGACAGAAAGAAAGAAATTGAGTATTGTGGAAACACAATCAGGATGACACAGGATCTAGCAGCTTCTACAATTAAGGGATAAGAGGACTTTGAATATAATATCCCAGAGATCAAAGTAGCTAGGATTGAAACTAAGAATCACCTACCTATCAATAATGAAAAATACTTCAGGGGAAAAAGTGCACATTTAATGAAATAAAATGATTTCAAGCATTCTTGATGAAAAGACCAGAGTTAAATAGAAAATTTGATGTTGGAATAAAAGAATGAAGAGACGCATGAAAAGGTGAACAGGAAAAAGAAATCATAAGGGACTTATTAAAGTTGAACTGCTTACATTCCTACATGGAATGTTGATATCTGTAACTCATAAGACCTTTCTCATTGTTAGGGTAGTTGGAGGGAAAATATATATATATATATATATATATATATATATATATATATATGTACATGGAGAGATGAAGCATATAATGAATTGCATATGAAGGGATGATATATAAAAAATAAAATTAAGGATTGAGAAAGGAATATATTAGAAGAAGGAGAAAGGTAGAGATAGAAAGAGGTTAATTATCTCACATAAAAGAGGCAAGAAAAAATTTTTACAATGAAGGGGAAGAGGGGGGAGGTGAGAGGAAATGAGTGAATCTTACTCTCTGAATTTGGCTTGAGGATGGAATAACATACACACTCAATTGGATATATTAGCCCATAGGAAAGTAGATGGAAGGGGGTAAGAGGAGGGTGATAAAAGGGAGGGCAGATTAGAGGAGGGGGGAGTAGTTGGAATCAAATAAATTTGAAAAGCTACAGGGTCAAAGAAGAGAACAGAATAAATGGTGGGGCAGGATAGGATGGAGGAAAATAAAATTAGTCTTTTACAACATGATTGTTATGGGAGTGTTATGCACAATTACGCATGTATAACCTATATTGAATTGCTTGCCTTCTCAATCAGTGTGGATGGGGAGGGAAGAAGGGAGGGAATTTGGAACTCAAAGTTTTAAAAACAAATGTTAAAAAATTACTTTCACATGCAACTTGGAAATAAGATCTATAGGCAATAGGGTATAGAAATCTATCTTTCCTTACAAGAAAGTGAGGAGGAATGGGATAGGAATGAATGTTGAAGATTAAAATTAATTAATTTAAAAAGGTAGACAACAAGAGTGATGAAGGAATAAAAAGGATTAAGATTGTATGCTATTTGGTGTATAGATGTTTAGTATTGATATCAGTTGGATACTTTTAAGTAAAAAAATGAAGGAAAATTTACTAGACAGTTGACCACTTTTTCTTGGTGAACTCTGCCACTTCCAAATCCCATACAATCTTCCAATCTTGTAGCAATACCCCAATCTCACAAACATACAAGAAAACTCTCAAAGGAACATCAACATTTTGTTTAATGACCCTCTGGCTATTAATATCAAATAAAGTACTAACTTGCTAAAGATATTTGTTTCCATTATGGAAATATTCAACAGAGACTTCAAATCAGAGAGATCATGGTAAGGTCCTTCACACATTCCTATTTATAAATGATATTCTGTTGATTATGACAGGCTTAGTTAGAAAGAATGTAGAGATTCCTGAAAGAATTTAAAGTGTTTGAAAGTGCCTATTATCCAGATTATGATGTGATATTGGATAGATAACCCATAGAGATCATCCATCAGAACATATGTGATAGACAAATGTTGTAGGAGCACAATGAATTAAACCAATAACTGACTAGAATTAGAAAAGTCTGGATTGTACTGGAAACCCATGCAGTGCTTTTAATGACTAAATTCCTTGAAATCAAAGCCCTTCATTTTTAAAATTTATATTTTTCTACCGATACTATATGGCTGAGTCATGGAATACCATACTCTCAAAGAATTAAAGATGAGGTTGAACCTAAGGGTAAATTAGAGGTGCCTATTGTTTAGGATTAGGATGTAGCAGGCAATGTACAAAGCAGTGAATTCAGAGTTGTTATTCTTTGTCCTTCATTCACAAAGAGGAACAGTGACATCAGGAAGGTCATGTCCTGATATGCAAGTGGGTTGGATTTCAGTGAGGCAGGGCTATTCAAAGTCGCCAGACTCTCTCTCTCCTCCAGAGCCATCTGGGTTGAGTGGCAAGATATAGATCAGAATGAATGAAGATGGCTGAATATGCAGTGGGAAACCTTGGTCTTTTTAAGCTAGAGTCTTTCCCAAATCTTAGTTTTTCTGAGGCAACCCCCATTCAGTAATGAAGGCTACATAAGAAATGAGGCAAAGAAGAGCCTCTTTTTCATAGTCAAAATAAAAATCTGGGAGGTGAAGAGCCTCAGTATTTCTGACCAAAACAGAAACAATTGCTATGTACTATTTGCACTCATGTAGTCATAGAAATACCAACAAAGACTCAAATAAGAGATATTGAAAAAAGGATGTCACCCAATAGAAATGTCAATAGGTTTTATATCAATTGATCAACAAGTACTTATTAAAAGTACTAGGCACTCTGCTAAGCAATGAAAATGAAAGGTATAACATTTAACAGTTCCTATTGACTTCAATAATAATTAATACACAGTCCTTTTTCTTCACCAGTGTCTATCAATGTTGAAAGATCTAGAGAAAGTTCCCATCATGTTGGGGTGAACCTCAGTTGTAAAGAATTTATGGAAGGACATAGAAGAAAACTCCAGAGCAAGTTAAGAAAGCATGGATGGGTTGACATCTACCTCACAAAGGAAAGCACGTTTATAAATAAGCCTACAGATTCATCAAAGTTACAAGCATTTTAATGCTACTCAAGATAAGACTTCTATCTTAGAAAAGGAGTCACTAAAGTATTGTTCTGATCCAGGCCTGACTTAAAACAGGTTGGTGATCGAGGGTTGCATTTGGAATGAAATAAGACAACCACAGATCATCTAACAGGATAAGGAAAAAGAAAGAAGAAAAAAGGGAGGGGTGAAGAAAGATAAAAGAATGAAAGGTAGGAAGGAAGGAAAGAGGGGAGGAATGAAGGAATGATAAGAAGAGAAAAGGAGAAGAAAAGAAGAAGAGAAGAAAAAAGAAAAAAGGAGCAGGAGACAGAGGAAGAGGAGATGACAACGATGATTATCATGATATTGGTACAGTTAAACATAGTTCCCCTTCCTCATTTGCTATGGTGCCAAGTCCAATGAACAGCATGTGTCAAGCTTGAGAAAATCTGGAGCTTTTCACACAGCTTTTATATTTAAGATATAAAGAAGCTATATCAAAGGATTAAGTCTGAGTCCCTTGGACCCACTGAACTTTAAAGATCATTTCATTAGCTTTCAAGGATATACTAACTTGGAAAAGGTGTTGCTCCTAATACAAGTATTATTTGTGAACTTTGATCTCATGAGATATCTGGACCAAATGATATGCACACAGTCACTATGGCTGAGTTTTGCAGCACATTAAACATAAAGAGGAACCAATTATAGAACCAACAGTTAATTTTCACAGCTTGAGTTTTATCTTGTCTCATAATGCTGGATTTCACAAATAAATAACTTACTTTTAGAAGTTGATCAAGTATTTCCAAACTGGAATTCCAATTCTTATTAGAAACAAGTTTTCTAAGAGTGATTCAAGGAACAGCAGGGGAAGGAAGAATTTTAAAACACCAGTGAAATGTAGGTGACTAGTGGAAAATCTTTCTTTAAACTCTACCCCCTCATAATTGTGTATACTAATGACTTGGGAGTGATTGTGTATGCTAAGTATGAGTACAGTGTACCGGGACCAAGCAAGACTCCCTGCTTCCCTGTGATCAATTTGAGCAAACTGAGAACCTTCAAAATAAGTCTTGGCACACTGGTATATAATAATATTCCATGTCAGTATTTTTTAAGGCTCTAAAATTAAGTCTAAAAGATAATAAGTTCTCTCTTTTCTTTAGAATTCAAGATTATAGCATTTAAACAACAAAGCTCTGTTGTAGCAATTCAGGTCTGCAATGAGAGGAAGGCTCACCGAGCTCTGTAAGAGAGAATTTAGAATGAAAGACAGAAATAAATTATGAAGGGTGGAAAGTACCTATAAGAGAATTGGATAATTGTTATTAGAATGTGTTTTCCAAAAACTTTAAGTAAAGCTTAACATTTTCAATTGCATTATATTGGTTCACAGTGTGCTAGTGACAAATTGGTCCTTAGAGGTTTACACAGTGGCTCAACAAAGTATGGTGGGGTCAGCTCTGCCTACATTACTCAGTCAAATTATACAGCAATTTATTATTAAAAAGTACTTTGTGTATATTATATTATGAGCAACAACAGACCTATAAGGTAGATTGTATATGCATTACTCTCAATTTAAAGATGAGGAAAACAAGGTCTTGAAAATGTTAACTCCAAGGTCACACAACTATTGTCCCTTGGGAGCAGTTTTCTTGTCTGCAAAAATAGGAAGTTGTATTTGAGGGTCCTCCTAGTTTTAGTTCTCTGACTCAAGTGGGTTTAATTTGAATCCATCAGAGGTAGAATTTTAATCCTCTCTCAACTCCAAAGCCTGCATACTTTCCACCATACTCCACTGCCTCCCAGTTAAGTTAACCTCAAAATAAAGGAATTGTGCTAAACATCTTGTAAAAAATTAATTTAGTTTTAGTTTTCAACCTTCACTTCCATAAAATTCTGAGTTCTAAATTCTCCCCCCTCCCCAAGACATCATGCAATCTGATATAAGCAATACATGTATAATCATATTTCCACATTAGTCATGTTGTGAAAGAAGACTCAGAACAAAAGGAGAAAGACACAGGAAAGAAAAAAACAGCAAAAACAGAAAATGGTATGCTTATAGTTCTTTCTCTGGATGAGGAAAGTATTTTCTATCATGAGTCTTTTGGAATTGACTTAGATCATTGCATTGCTGAGAAGAGCTAAGTCTATCGAGGTCAGTCATCACACAATGTTGCCGCATACAGTGTTCTGATTCTGTTCACTCACCATCAGTTAATGCAAGTCTTTTCAGGATTTTTTGAAATCTGCCTGCTCATCATTTTTTATGGAACAATATTCCATTATTTCATATACCACAACTTGTTCAACCACTCCCTAATTGATGGGCATCCCCTCAATTTCAATTCTTTGCCATCACAAAAGGAGCTGCTATAAACACTTTTGTACCTGTGAATCCTTTCCCCATTTTATAATCTCTTTGGAATACTGTCTTAGTAGTGGTATTGCTGGATCAGAGGGTATGCACAGTTTTATAGCCCTTTGAACATAGTTCCAAGTTGATCTCTGGAATGACTGGATGAGTTCACAACTCCACCAACAATGCATTAGTGATCCAGTTTTCCCACATCTTCTCCAACATTTATCGTTTTCCTGTTTTGTCATGTTAGCCAATCTGATAGGTTGATATGGTACCTTGGAGTTGTTTTAATTTACATTTCTCTAATCAATAGTGATTTCAGGCATTTTTTCATGTGATTATGGATAGCTTTACTTTCTTCAGCTGAAAACTGCCTATTCATATTCTTTGACCATTTATCAATTGGGGAATTAGTTATGTTCTTATAAATTTGACTTAGTTCTCTATATATTTTAGAAACAATACATTTATCAGAAACACTGGCTATAAAAAAATTTCCAAGCTTTCTGCATCCTTTCTAATCTTGGGTTCTTTGACTTTGTGCAATATTTTTTAGGCTAATGTAATCAAAATCATCCATTTTACATTTCATAAGGTTCTCTATCTCTTGTTTGATCATAAATTTTTCCCTTCTCCATAGATCTGACAGGTAAACTACTCTTTACTCTCCTAATTTGCTGATAGTATCACCTTTAATGTCTAAATTGTTTACCCCTTTTGATCTTATCTTGGTACATGTTATAATATGTTGATCTATGCCTGGTTTCTGCCATACTATTTTTCAATTTTCCCAGCAGTCTTTGGTAAATAGTGAGTTCTTATTCCAGAAGTTGAAGTTTGGGAGTTTATGAAACCCCACTAAGTCTAAATTACTATAGTAATCTACACTATAGTCATTGACTTGTGTCTTGTGTGTCTAACTTATTCCTTTGCTCCACCACTCTATTTCTTTTTATTTATTTATTTATTTAACTTGTAACATTCATTTTCACAAAATTTGGGGTTCCAAATTTTCTCCCCATTTGTCCCCTCCCCCACCTCAAAATGCCAAGCATTCTAATTGCCCCTATCACCAATCTGCCCTCTCTTCTAACATCCCTCCCTTCCCTTGTCCCCATCTTCTCTTTTGTCCTGTAGGGCCAGAAAACTTTCTATACCCCAATACCTGTATTTCTTATTTCCTAGTAGTAACAACAATACTCAACAGTTGTTCCTAAAACTTTGACTTGCAAAGTCTCTTCATCCCTCCCTCCCCACCCATTCCCTTTGGGAAGGCAGGCAATTCAATATAGGCCATATCTGTGTAGTTTTGCAAATGACTTCCATAATGTCATGTTGTATGAGACTAACTATATTTCCCTCCACCCTATCCTGCCCCCCATTGCTTCTGTTCTCTCTTTGGATCCTGTCCCTCCCCAAGGGTTTTGACTTCAAATTGCTCCCTCCTCCCTCTGCCCTCCATTCCATCATCCCCCCCACCCTGCTTATCCCCTTCTCCCACACTTTCCTGTGTTGTAAGATAGGTTTTCATATCAAAATGAGTGTGCATTTTATTCCTTCCTTTAGTCGAATGTGATGAGAGTAAGCTTCATGTTTTTCTCTCACCTCCCCTCTTTTTCCCTTCACTGAAAAGTCTTTTGCTTGCCTCTTTTATGAGAGATAATTTGCCCCATTCCATTTCTCCCTTTCTCCTCCCAATATATTTCTCTCTCACCACTTAATTTTGTTTTTTTAATATATGATCCCATCCTATTCAATTCACTCTGTGCTCTCTGCCTCTGTGCATGTATGTGTGTGTGTGTATGTATGTGTGTGTGTAATCCCACCAACTACCGAGATACTGAAAAGTTTCAAGAGTTACA